>OX104066.1:131226287-131298450 GCA_944474145.2 Dicrocoelium dendriticum
GTGCCATCGTATGCCCGCGCGCACAATATCCAAGATCGAGTGCTGGAACGTACGCACACAACTGGTCCGAAATTCGAGTGAGAGCAGTGAGCGGCGCTCTGCACTGGTCGCAATGGAACTGGCGTGCTGCAACATCGATATTGCTACGCTCAGTGAGACCCGGCTCGCTGAGCAAGGTAAGTGGCATTAAGCTGGCGCTAGCTGCATATTCTCCTGGGTGGGTAACGCCACCTCTGCACCACGTGAACATGGGGTCGGATTTGCAATATCTGATCGAGTAAATCACCAGCCGGTGGATGAGCGGACTGGTATCAGTGCGCGACTTATGACTGATTGCCTACGACTCAGAAAAGGTAAGTTGGCCACCTTTTTAAACACGTAGGATCCGATCATGTGTTATCCTGATGACACGCGTGCTCGATCCTACCATCAGTTATCCTCCGTGCTACGTTGTGGTGCCGAGCAGCGACCGACCATTTCTGCTGGGTGATTTCAACGCGCGTGTTGGGCGTGATGCATCGGTGTGGACAGATGACATCGGTACTCTTGGCATTGTTTCGGCGAATGCGAATGTTGACAGGCTGCTCTCACTGTGTGCCACTCACGGCCTGACGATCACGAATATACGGTTTGCACTCAGTGCGAGTGATATAGCAATTTGGATGCACCCACGGAGATGTCACGATCACCTGCTCTACTATGTTATCGTAGGTCAGCGTGACATGCGTGAAATGCGCATGACACGTGTACTGCGTGGAGCTAAGTATGGTACAGATCACAAATTGGTGCGGACCAAACTTTATATATATTTTCGTAAATCTATGTATTGCACTCCCGCCGTGAATCGGCGTAAATTTAACACTCTCCCTCGGTACTGTGGTGAAACGTACTGAGTTGGAGAAGGCGATGGCTGCACACACGTGTGATGTGGAATGCATAACCATATTGCGCAACCTGTGGCACCGCATTCGCGACCAGTTGATGGCTGCCGCTGAGGAGACCATCGGGCGCGCAAACTGTAAGCGACCTGAATGGTTTTATATGAACAATGCGACGATTGGCGCACTGGTGTCGAAGAAGAATGCAGGAGTTCCCGCGCCTGTGGCAGATCGCAGTGAGTTGGGGTAGAAGAGAATGTTTGGGCGAATTTGACGACGATTGACCCGAGAGACGCGTTGCATTAAAAATGCATGTTGAACGGAGAAGGCGAGACAGACGAAATTCTACGCCCAACGATGCCAACACAAGGTATTCTGTGACCTTTGAGGACGGTGTATGGGCCCAGATTGGAGCCGCTAAGGACGCTAATCGATGGTAGTTCAGGCGCTACCTGCACCAGATTGCAGACATAATACAGAGCTGTGAAAAGCAATTTAACTGGCTCTTGAACAACCGTTAAGAGATCGACTGGCGTAATTTGAACGGCCTGAGGCAGCACTATGTGAAGGCGATTCTGGCGGACACGCCGACACTGGATGAGACGAAGAGAACACTTGCTCAACTGCGAAACGCCAAGTGTGCAGGGTCTGACGGGATTCCGCCTAAAGTATTGAAAGACGGTGGATCCACGTTGGTGACTTCGCTGCATCATATGGTACAACGCGTGTGGATTGAGGAGGAGGTGCCTCCTGAGCTGAAGGATGTCCATGTGCTACCACTGTACAAGAGCATAGGGAGCAAGCACTGTTGTGCGAATTATGCAACGTCAAAAACGCATGATAATGGACCAACTTGCTGAGTTGTGTGGGCAAGCTGATTGCCCGAATCCTGTTCAACCGCCTTGTCAGTCAGATTGTGGAACCTAACGTGGCGGAAGAGCAGTGTGGATTCCGTTTTGGTCGCATTACTATAGGTATGGTGTTTGCGGCTCGACATTTGCAGGAGAAGTGTAGAGAACGACATCAGCCGTTGTACTCGCTTTTTGTTGATTTCACCAAAGCATTTGATACGATGAACCGCGAGGCATTTTGGCTGGTGTTGAGTAAGTTTGTTTGAGTAGCTTTGCATTTCCATTTTGCATTTCCATTTCCTGCTGGCGTGCTTTATAAAGAACACATAACAAGATGTAAGGTAAGGCGTACAAGTTATCTTATTCATATTTTCTTTGGTTGGAAACGTAGATAACACACTACTCCACATTATTTTATCAGCAGCTAAGCCGGTCGAAGTTTATTTTTGAAATGAAATTTTCTCTTTTTGGTAAGATCACAAATTGGCAATAAAATGGAATATCCAAAATGGTGTGTGTACTTTAAGTAATTACTCCTTAAGAGGCACCAATGTTTTGCCATATTTCTATTCAATAATATGTCCAGAACACATTGGCACAGGTAATCCTGTAAAATGTGCCTTATTGCATACATGAGCTGTAGGCATCTGTCCGTTTTAAGGGACGTCGGCAAGATGCGATGTCGTTACGTGAAGCTTCTAACTGATCATGTTATTGGTAACATGATTGAAAAAGTTGCGCATTTTGTTATAAATTTTTCGAGATATCGGGATAATACCATTACAGTATGAAAGGCTGCATTGTAATTATGTGCTTTTTCCATTATAATTTTCTTGTGATTGTTAAAAATGCATGTAGACTATAGTTTTCCGGGTGACATCATTTTTCATCTGCAGGAATCTGGAAATTGATTCTTCAAAGGATGTTATCACTGTGACAGAAGACACTGGCGGTGTCCTCGAAGTCAATGTGTGCATTAAGCCTCCGGGTGATGGAGGAAATGTTGATGCAGATGATAGCATTGCAGTAATTCAGGATGCTGGGTCAGTTGTTGATCTGTCAGCGAGGCAGTAGCATCCTTACTTGCAATCACCCTGGATGGTGTACCATGCGAACAAGATGCAGAAAGTGGCAATATAAATTCACAAGAGGAACTTACTGCCCCTATGCTTAGTTCTTCAAGAAAACCCCAACATGACGAAGACGAATTGCTAAAATCACAGACGCAGAGATAATGTTTTGTAATTGAACCTGATTCTTAAAGGAGGAGCTTACACGGTATAAATCATTTGAACGCTTCTTTGATAACTTTGTTGTTGAGCACATGAGAAGGCAGACAACTGAGTACGCTGGTTCAAAAAATGACCACTCATTCAGTATAACCAAGGTTGAAATGCGTGCTGTTCCCGCTATTCTATTTATCTCTGGCTATAATCCATTGCCCCGAAGACACATATATTGGGATCCTGAACATGATGTCCACAATGCGGTCATCAGTCAAACAATGAATCGAAACAGATCCGACACAATCATGAAATGCCTCCATCTGGCAAACAATGCTAATCTGCAAGCAGATGACAAAGTTGCAAAAATTCGGCTACTTTATGACTTATTCAATGAAACATTTCTGAAATTCTTCCCCTGGAAGAAAATCGGCACGTGGATGCAAGCATGATATCATATTACAGCTGTCATGGACAGTAGCAATGCATTTGAGGAAAGTCTATTCGATTCGGGTCTAAACAATATTTCATCGTAACACATATGAGCTTTGCAGCCTATCTAAATACCTACCAAGCAGCTCAAGCCAAATATGAGATTAGGTTTGGTGTATTGCGTTGTTATGGACCTAGTTGACATGCTCCCGAAGGAGCGGCCCTTTCGCATCTATTTTGACAGTTGTTTCACAGTCTTGTCGCTGATAAACTCCTTAACCAACAAAGGCAAAAGAGTAATGGGGACAGTTCGATGAAATAGGACAGATTAGTGCCCCATCGACAGGAAGGCCCTAGGCAAACTAAACAGGTTACTTATGACTGCGGGTTTGGTAGATGTGATGACGTGTTCGTTTTGTCTTGGAATGATAATTCCGTTGTGACTCTTGCCAGCAACTCTGTTGGTGCATATCCGATGAAAAAAGCGAAGCGGTGGTCGGCGAAGGACAAAAAGCACATAATTAATGAATGATGTAGCATCCTTACCAAGTATAATACTTCGATAAGTTGGGTGGATCGATTGGACCAAAATGTAGATCAGTACAGAATCAATTTTCGCAGCAGAGTGCAGGTGGCGGCCGCTGTGCGCCATGCTTCCGGATCCTGCAACGAATAATGCCTGGATTTTGTACTGAAAATTACCTACGCGTAAACAAGAGCGACATGAAATGCTTTCCTTCAAACCACCTATCATAAAGTTTACTTGCAGATGTATCCAGCAGAGAATAATATCCCCCAAATCTTCTTCTACCCAGCAGAAAATGGCAGTAGGTTGAAGACAGCGTCAGGGAATGTTGCTCTGGACGCCCCTTGGAATCTAGGCCGAAACAAAGAAGATGCCGACAGTGTGGAAAGAAGGCTAATCTACACTGCCCAGTGTGTGATGTGCCACTACACCTGGTCTGCTCTGCGAAATACGATGCATGAATGACATAATGTATTTTTGTCTACATCTGGGCTTCATATTCTTTTCTAACAAGCAACTACCTGTTACATAAACTAGTCGAAAGAAATATTAAACATTGTAGCATCCAATCTGCAAACAACTGTCCATGTGCTCAGAAAAGGTAGTTTTATGTTTTCACCCACATTCCGAAGTCATTTCTTGCTGTCCTCCTTTAAAAAGGACAGGTAAAAAAACCTCATGTTTCCTGATATAAACTAAATTTGCAAAATCGAAACTTCATGCTTGCTTTTGCACCATTTTCTATAACCTATGTGAAAATGAAGAAAGTCTAAAACCGCAGCAGCTAATGGGTTAATTGAATGTCTGCACAGTGGTATGCGGGCTAAGGCGCAGCTGAGTGGAGAGACCTCGGATGCCTTTGCGATTGTCACTGGTGTGAAGCAAGGCTGTGTCTTAGCTCCTGCCCTGTTTAATATTTATCTTCATGCAATGATGTCTTGTGCTTTTGATGCCGCATATGCTTGCGGTGTTCGTGTGGAGCACCGTATTGATTGTGGGTTGTTGAACATTCGACTTTTCGGTGCGAGAACACTAGTCTGTGAGACAACTATCCGTATGTTGCTGTTTGCTGACAACTGTGCGCTGTTTGCACACAGCGCGGATTAGTTCCACCACATGACTAGTGCTCTGGCTTTGACAGCGGCCAAATTCCAGCTCACCATTAACGCAAACAAGACTGTTTGTCTTTTTCAGCTTTCACCAGAAATAGAGTCCGTGGGACTTCCCCGAAACCATTTCGCCGACAAAGTGTTGGAAACCACTTCGAGATGTTGCTACCTTGATAGCGCAATAACAACCCATCAGCAGATGAGGTGCGATCTGCTCAGCCGCGTTTCGAAGACAGCCACTACATTTGGCAATCTGGAATGCCATGTGTAGAACAACCATCAGCTCAGTGTCGAGACGAAGCTGCTAATTGCTTTATCGGAAGGATGTTCGTTATCTGGAGCGCTTCCATCGGCAGTGTCTATATCGTATTAAGCGTATCGGCTTGTGTGACCGAGTTGCAGACTCGGAGGTGCTCTGACGCAGTGGCATGGATGCAATGGACTGCATCCTTCTGCTGAGGCAACTGAGGTGGCTCGGGCATATCCACCGCATGGATTCGACACGCACACCAAAACAGCTGTTTTATTGTAGGGAGGCGGAGGCCTGTGACTACTTGTGAACTGGAAAGACAACGAAAAAGGGATAATAGCGAATTGCCGACAGGCGCAATGGATGAGAAAAGTCACTGCGAGCGTTTCAGATCGAGCCGACAGCGGATCACGAGCAGCATTTGGTAACGAGCCTGCGCCTAGAACAACTGAGGAGGTACATGTCGAGAACGCAAGGTCTCAGACAAATATGTCCCTGGCGAAGCCCAAAAGACAGATCGCGAACCGAGTGATGTAGCCAAGGGACAGCAAACCCCCAGCTTTTGAACGACTCATGGCTGACCAAAATTGGAGACAGTGATGCGGAGATTGGAGATGAAAACCTGGAGGGGTTGTTCCGGAGCTCAAACTCGTAGGCATTTGGAATGGCCCATCACACAAATTCTCATCCGCGTTGCGACGTGTACGTGATTATGAATTGTCATTGTTCATTGTTTGGCAATACACGCTCTACCCACACCTCCCGCGTCGTTCTCGCCACATTATTGCCAACTGAGTGCAAGGAAGCCATACATGGGAAAACTTTGCCAGGACATGATCAAAGTGAGCCTATCAAGTTCTAATGTTACATGCAGGTCATGCGAATCGAAGGCGGTTGATCGGCGGGCATGGCGCGATTTTATAACGAAGGCAGTTGTCGAGTTGCAAGAGAAAGTGCTCGTGCATGCAGAGAAGAAACGGCAGTGGCAGAAACGACAGGCGCGGATGGGTTGCACTCCATCGACCGAGTGCACGGTGCTGTAGCTCGTGCGGTTGCGCATGCTTGAGTCTGGCAGGTTTAGTGAGCCACTAGTGAAGCCACTCGGGTCCAGCATCGAAACAACGACGCGTCCTACTGAGAAAGTAAGCAGAACCGACGAAGCGTTAGTAGGTACGCTGCATTCGATTTACTAACAGTGTGCTTGCGTGCTGTTAATTCAATTCAGATGGGGGGTTTCTACCTTGCCTTATTGTTATTTTGTTATCTCGTTTTAATGTGTACCTGAATAATCTATTAAATGACACGCTAGGTCTAAACTAAAGTTGGTTAACTTCGCTTATTTTTTTACATATGCGTATTGAGCCCTTTTCCTGCCATCCTGAATACATCACGGTCATTAAGATAATCCATTTAATTTTTATTTTATGCTATTTTAGCGCCATATCCGATCTATTTGCTTCGACATTTCATTTTATGTGATTGGCTTTCGCTTGACATCAACCGTGTGGCTGCGCTTGATGTGCACGTTGACAAGGTGCCTACCTGTCTACTACCCACTACCTCGTCCATACTGGCTCCAGGAGACAGTTGGTCGTTGCAGGAGGGGACGGGGTGCACGGTCCTTGTGGCCGTGTTAGGATCAAAGAGTGGTTCCATGCAGTCAGTGTGGAGCGGACTACGGTCCAGCCACCGTCTTGTGTGCGCTTGATTCCCCAAATACAGTGTGCTTGCTTTTGCCTGTGAAGGAGTGTGGGTCGGCTCCGTTGCTGAAACGTGGCTCCCATGTACTGCCTTCCGGTCTTATTCCTTCGGGTTTACACTGGATATGGGGATGTGTGCTTGGAGCTGTGTGCGCTGCAGCGCAAGCCATCCATGGGCCATCTGTAGGCGCAGGCATCCTGTGGCTGAGCTATGGGGGCCACAGTGACAGGGAAATCCTCATACGGATGCTGCCAACCATGTGTATGTTATGCAGTGGACTGAATACTTTTCGGAGACACCTGAGGTGGCTCGGTCATGGGTGGCCCATGGATTCGGCGAGGATACCCATCAGCTATCATATCGTCAGCTGAGTTTGGGGAAGCGAAGCTTCGTTACCAGGATATTATCAAAGTCAGCCTACCACGTTCCAGTACTGTTTATAGATCATGGGAATCGGTGTACATGGCGCGATCTGATCACGAAGGCAGTTGCTAAGGGGCAAGTGAAAGCCCTCGTGCATGCGGAGAAGAAACGGCAGGTGCGGAAGCGGCAAGCATCGATGGGTTGTACTCCATCGACGTCAAGCGCATGGTATTGTAGCATATGCGGTCGCGAGTGCATGAGTCAGGCAGACCCAGTGAGCTACGAAAGAGTCCACTCAGAACCTGTATCAAAAAGACGACGGGTGTTGCGAAGAACGTAAGCAGAACCGACACAGTGTTGGTAGATACAACGTATTCAACTTACTAACCGCGTACTGGCGTTCTGAGTTACTTTATTTCAGGTGCTGGATTTCCTAGCTTGTCTTAATGCTTATTTTTCACCTCATTTTAACGTCTACGACGAAGGGTCTTGCTGAAAAAGCAAGCAGAACCGACGCAGTGTTAGTGTATACGCCGCATTAGATTTGCTAACGGCCTGATCGCGTGCTTTGTTTCTTTATTTCAGGTAATTGGTTGGCTATATTTTGTTAATGCTTACTTTGTTAAATTAATTGGATCCGCCTGAATACGCTTCTCTTTGCATACACACTTCGCTTATGCCCATTGTTTTTGAATCCCTTAACATTTGTGTTTGAAACATTTTTTAAAGGTAGCTTTTTCTGACTTCTTGAACAAATTGCCGATTTATTGATAACCAGTTTATTTCATATGCTCATATAGCGAAGAGTTAAGTCCGAATATATGTATGCTTTATTCGATAACTATTAATTAATATTGTCATATCAAGTGGTTGGCTGTTGTTCGATATCCCGGGTGTGGCTGCCCTTGATGTGCGTTTTGACAGGGTGTCAACCTGTTTAACACCCTCCATTTCGATTATTAACTCCAAGAGACTGAGAAACGTTGCTTGGGGGGAAGAAGTGCCCGGTTCCTCTGGCCGTGAGAGGCTCGAACAGTGGTTCTATGCAGTGTGGAACGGACTAAAGTTCAGCCACCGCCCTGTGTACGGTGAATTCCTCTAACACAGTGTACTTGTGTTTGCCTGTGAAGGAGTGTGCGCCGGCTCCGTTAATGAAACGTGGCTCTCAACCACATGCCTCCCCGTCTTATTCCTAGATATGGGGCTTCTGGATGGAGCTGTGTGCGCTGCAGTACAAGCCATCCATGGTTGCTCTGTAGGTGCAGGCGTCCTGTGGCTGTCCTGTGGAGGCCACAGTAACAGGCAAATTCAGAACCGGATGCAGCTAACCACGTATGTATGTTTAAGTGGACATGATGATTGAAGTTGCTAATGTGACAGAATTTTTGATATTGTTGGCTGTGTTTGTCATCATATAAATCGAACAAAGCAACTAATCAAATTGGATGACGTTCTTGAAGTTGGAAAAATCTTACGGAAAGGGAAGTGGCGGTGACTTTATCTAGTAGCGAGTAACATCCGTCGCGTCACAGTATGCTTAAGCGGACCTGTGTGGATTTTTATAGGGAGAACGCTTGCCAGGAGAAAACCCACCATGTCCTGGAACACTACCACCGAACTATTCGCTGAAACGGGGTTAACCCAAACCACCAGCTAGCACCACTAGAAAGTTGTTTGGCTAGCTAGCCCAACGCTATCACATGCTGTGAACTGCTTGAGGTTGAGCAAATATGGATATAGAGCTTCAAAGTTAAACCTAGCGCCATTCTTCAGTATTTGGCAGAAAATAATACTCACTTCCGGTGTAAGTATGCAAAGTTAACGCTAACTGGAGGCAATCCAAGCAATAAAGAAAATTCTGTGTCAGATAAAGCGTCACTATCAGACACCACAGCAGTTTTTCTGAAACAATACTCAAAAATATGGAAGGGATTACTGACCGACTTTGCCACCCGTATATCGATGCACATGTTTCGTGGAAATCTTGAAATAAATCTCTGTAAGTTGGTAAACTTCTCTCAACGTTACGTTGTTCCAAGACTATTCCCTAAGCGTTTGAGCGAAGTCCCACTGAAAAATGATTTTGTCAATCGCATCAAAAAATTGATTTTTTCCATTCATTTGTCTTCGTCGTTTATATCCTTAATTTATTATACATGCCCCAAAGGTACACCATTGAATAGCGGCTTTCCGGACGCATAGGTGGGTTGGACCTGCAAGACATATCTTCGTCTTTTCAGATAATCTTGACTTTTAATACAATAACTACAGCGGGGCAAACGATAAGTCCCACTCAGGTATAGGTTTGTTTTCCGAGCCGAACTATTTCGTTTCAGACGTTTCATCACCAATCGAGGTGACTTCGTCAGTGCGTACTAAGCGAAAATGTACCGATGAGTGATGTTTCAACCTGGCCACTTGGATTCACGTCCCGTGACCAATGCTGGTTTGCAGTTTAATCGCCGGCTCTTTTAGACTCATGTGGTGAATGACCCGCCTTAATTTCTTTGCTTGAAGTTGATAGTAGATCGGGTCTAAGTCAATACTCAGGTTTAGCGAGTGCTCCGTAGAAAATCACGCTTCGAGAAATGCTCTTCCTCTTCTTGTCTCTCCCTGCCCTAGGACCGCTGTCTTCTCCCACTGAAACATGTGCCCTTCTTCCTCAACATGTGTCGAGACCAATGATGATGAACAAATGGTTTCGACGGACTCGCTTGTGTTCTTGTAACCTTGTAGACAACTTTCGCTCTGTTTGGTCCACATAGTGTTTATCACAATTTTTACACTGTGTCCTGTAGACAACATTCCGACGTTCATGTGCTCCCGTCTTCCCCTTCGACAGTACAACATACCGCTGCTTGGGAAGCGATCCAATAGTGCACTTAAGTAATAAAATAAATAAGACCCTGAAAAGACCCAAAGATTCGAAGCAACTCCCCAAGGACGAGCACGATTGAATGAAAGCTCGTGACTCAAACATCATCCAATTCTCCGGACTTCCGGAGGTGCACAACACTGGTGTACCTCTTCAGCAAATCGTATCACTCCCTTATACGCCCACATACAAATTGGTTAGAGATCAAGGCGCCTTAAACTTCTGACTGGAGGATCGGCGCATTCCGTAAGCCATGCTCAGCAGTTTTGGAGAAGTTCCAAGGACTACGAATCGATCATGAAGAAATAATGATGTCCTTCGACATTACTGCACTGTTCACTTCTGTCAACTTCCAAGTGGCAAAAGGAAACATCAGGGAACGTCTGATTGTTGGCGAAGGAATAATTGGGAATCGGACGACCGAGGGTATATACGAGCTACTCGACATGTGTCTCACGACGTACTTTTTCGTTGAAGCGTTGTACGAACAAGAGCAAGGAGCCCCAATGGGGTCCCCTATATCTGGACACATTGCAGAGATCGCCACGCAAACGTTAGAGGCATATCTACTCCCAGTCTTGAACTCGAAATTGTGGGTCAAATATGTTGACGACACTTTTGTGATACTCACACGCAGTCATTTGGAGATCGATAAGGCCTGCTGAAGTATGCAATGGACGGCAATTACTTCACCATGAAGTCAGAAGTGGAAAAGACACTGCCTTTCTGGATGTACTGGTAACTAGAACAGCGGAAGGGGAACTACGGACATCAATTCACAGGAAAGACACGCACATAGATCAAATTCTAAATTTCCACAGCAACCATCCAAATGTCAAAAATCAGCTGCATGCGAACCTTGTTTCGTAGCATAGAATCACATCGTAATACTGAGGTAGCAAAACAATAAGAAGAAAACCAACTGTTTATCTCATTCTTGCGCACTGGATATCCACGCAATTTATCTGAAGATACATAACCTGCAAGGCCACAAATGTCGCACCTGAACCAAATACAACGAAACGCATTGCTTTGCCGTACCTCAAGAAGGTAACGGAAATGACTGCCCGACTCCTCAAGCATTACCACCTGTTGTTAGCTCACGTACCAACAGCTACCCTGAAAGTAACCCCTGCTAGACCGATATATATATATATATTTGCAAAAGTCTGTTAACAGACATAATGCCATCAGAAACCATGGGATCCAAACGAAGGTACAGAAACAGTAAAATAAAACACAACACAACAATGTCCATGGTTTCCTCAGAGGGCGAGATACTACTACTGCTAGACCGAAGGGGAAGACGGGAGCACATGAACGTCGGAATGTTGTCTACAGGACACAGTGTAAAAATTGTGATAAACACTATGTGGACCAAACAGAGCGAAAGTTGTCTACAAGGTTACAAGAACACAAGCGAGTCCGTCGAAACCATTTGTTCATCATCATTGGTCTCGACACATGTTGAGGAAGAAGGGCACATGTTTCAGTGGGAGAAGACAGCGGTCCTAGGGCAGGGAGAGACAAGAAGAGGAAGAGCATTTCTCGAAGCGTGATTTTCTACGGAGCACTCGATAAACCTGAGTATTGACTTAGACCCGATCTACTATCAACTTCAAGCAAAGAAATTAAGGCGGGTCATTCACCACATGAGTCTAAAAGAGCCGGCGATCAAACTGCAAACCAGCATTGGTCACGGGACGTGAATCCAAGTGGCCAGGTTGAAACATCACTCATCGGTAAATTTTCGCTTAGTACGCACTGACGAAGTCACCTCGATTGGTGATGAAACGTCTGAAACGAAATAGTTCGGCTCGGAAAACAAACCTAAACCTGAACAGACTGTCCCGAGCTACAGGTATTCCGCTTTACTGAGGATAAGTCCCACTTTTTATATCTAGGTATTGTTATTTTTGTTATCATTATTATTATCATTAGTATGCTGATATCCCAACTGGCTGGCCAAAGGGACTTCATAAGCAGAGCTTCTTAACCCGGATAAATTCATTGTTCATTGTTCAACTTGGTTTACTTTGACTCAACTGCCACCATGTATCAGTTGTATCATTAGCGCATTGGATGACTAGATGCTCAAATCCAATATATATCGTTTTTATAAATTCACTAATAGTTGGCCTGCTTCCAGCTTACCACTGGTTAATGGAACTACAGACACATTGGTACGTTGCACACCCAAGCCTTGTTGATGTGACTTCAATCAACCTTGCGAGACAACACTGCAACTCAGTTTTGCATCATTTTCTCATTTACCACTTGCTGGTAGGTCAACCGATTCACTGACTAGCATGATAGTCATCTTCATTAAACACATGTTGAGCCTATCGGTTATCTTACCAAAGCTCCATTACGTGCCACACCTAAACCCTTGTAAGGCACCGGAAAACACATTCTTTCAGTATTTTGCAACATTGGATCTTACGGTTGTTTTCACCTTTAAAACGTCCACTTTTTTTACTGACGGCAATGCCGTTGACACAAATACTTTTGTTGAGTATCTCGCTGCACCGTTTCTTACTCTGAATGATTCATTTTCCATTATGGTAGCCTGCACAATACACGTTGGGTTCAGTCGACTCCAACTTCTATACTGTCCCGTGTTTGGCACGACTTTTATGTGTCATTCATTATCGACGAATATCCCAGCCGCCACCTAACGATTGGTAACTTCGGTACAGAACACGCCAACCGCCGTTTTGAATTTTCATTCTGGTGAGCTCGTTCCCGGGGGTTTTGTGATTCATTATTTGTGATCATTTTGTTTTCTCCCCTACCACATCTTTTATTCGCTTTTGCAAGAATTATCTAGAGCATGAGCCATCTCCCTACGCGCTTAGTGCCGTTGAGTCCATCATGGTTATTTCTGTTGCGTTAGCTCTTCCACCTTTTTGGGAGAATGGCTCCCATTATGGATTCGTACCTAGAATCCGATTTTGACATTCGTAGGATCTTTTCTGATTTCGCCATGTATAATAAGCTAGTATCTCGCCTTCCTCAGAGCATATCCTCGCAGGGGAGAAATCATATCTTGCCCTCTCATGTAACGAAATACGAGACTCTTAAGCAGGATATTATTAAGCGAATCACGCCTTCTGACAAGGCCCGTCTGCAGCAACTATTTACTAATCTGCAACTAGGAGATAAAATGACCCAGCCGTGTTGCGCGAAATGCAATAGCTCATCGGCACGTCCAACATGGACGTATGGATTCTCCGTGAGCTGTGGATGCAACGCCTTCCTGAAACCACGCAGGCTGTGATTGCAGTAGAAAGTGACTTACCACTCACATCAATTGCAGTTCTGGCAGACCGCGACATCGAACGGCACCAGCCAGAGACTATAACCAAAGCACCTAAGCAGGTTTGTGCTGGCGCAACCCCACTGACACCCTCGACTAGCCAGCCGTCGGCATAGACGAATTAACATCAGAGATATCGTCGCTTCAGCGCTAGATCGAGGAGCTCACTTTAAACTGTAAGCACCGCAGCCGCTCTGGATCTTTGCCATGTCGCACAAAACCTGATGCCCCAGGTTAATTTTTTTACCACCCGCGTTTCGATAATAAAGCCCGTAAGTGCGTACAGCCATGTAGCTACTCCGCTACGGATGATCCGCCGCGCCGGCCTGTAATGGCCACGAACGACGTCGGCAGAACCCAAATCCGTCTCAACTACATTAGGGATTATTATTCCGAGACACAGTTCTTAGTTGATAACGGGGCCGAAGTCAACCTCAATCCACCTATGCCAGGTAAGCCTACTGCTGCTTTATCGACAAGCCTAAGTGCCCCCAATAACACGCCAATCGCAACCTAGGGTCACGGTTGCTTACCCTGGACCTAGGTCTTCGACGCACGTTCTGCTGGGTATTCACCGTCGCTGCAGTTCCCTTTGCCATCATCGGCATTGACTTTCTCAGGCATTTCGATCAGTTGGTCGATATGAAACGCTGGATGATAGTCGACACTGCAAGGAAACTCAGTGTACATGACATCACCGCCCATATCGCATCTATAACACCAGTTTACGCCTTTCGTCAGACCTCGCCAGACTACGCCAACCTCTGTTCCCAGTATTACAAGCTCGCTCAGCCAATGAACGCAGCTTTGCCTGTGGTATCCCAAGTCACGCACCACATACGGACGAATGGCCCACCTGTGTCATGTCATCCACGCCGACTATCGCCAGAGAAATTAAATGTGGCTAGGGCGGAGTTTGAGCACATGCTCGAACTAGAAATAATCCCCCCTCCCGATAGCCCTTGGTCCTTGTCCCTGCAGACGGTCCCAAGAAATCTGGTGACTGGCTCCTTTGCGGTAGTTACCGCGCACTCAATCGACTAACCGTCCCAGATAGGTATCCCATCCATACCTGCAGGAACTTACCGCATGACTCACAGGTGAGACGATCTTCAGTAAGTTCGATCTGGTTCGCGCCTATCACCAGATACCTGTAGAACAAAAAGACATTCCCAAGACAGCCGGTATCACTCCTTTCGGCTTGGTTGAATTTTTAAGAATGATATTTGGACTGGGCGGCGTCGCACAAACCTTCCAACACTTCCTTCGCGATGTCACTCGTGGCCTAGACTTCGCTTATTCCAATCTTGATGATATTTTAGTAGCCAGTTCATCAGAATAAGAGCACCTCGAGCATCTTCGAACTCTCCGCCAGCGCTTGACCCAACACGGTGTCACAGTCAACCCGACTAAGTGCGAACTCGGCAAATCAACGGTAGAATTCACAGGCCACCTCGTTTCATCGTCTGGTATCGAAGTCCTTCCTGATAAGATCCAGCAATCAAGGAGTTCCCAGCTCAGACTTCATTCAAACACCTCCGTCGATTTTGTGGTTTGGTCAACTGCTATCGACGCTTCATTCCGCGCTGCGTTCAGCTCATGCAGCCACTGACTGACTTACTCAGAGGAAATGAACGTAAGTTCGCTTCCCTGACACAGTACAGACAGCCTTCGCCGAGCTCAATGATGTTATCTCCAACATAGCCCTCCTTGCTCATTCCGAATCGACTGTGCACCTTTCTATTACGACTGATTCCTCAGACGTCACGGTAGAAGCCGTCCTCGAACAACACATTGGTGGGCAATGGTAACCCCTTGGATTCTTCTCCAAGCGTCTGCAGCCAGCGGAATACCGCCATTGCACGTTTGGCAGAGAACTGCTTGCCATTTACCTAGACATTCGTCACTTCCGGCACACACTCGAAGACCGCGCTTTCACGGTCAACACTGACCACAAGCCCCTCATCTTCGCCTTAAAATCTGCTTGCGACAAATATTCACCAGGGAAACAATACACCTAAAATTTGTCACGCAGTTCACTGCTGGCATACGTCATGTCTCAGGTGTCGACAATCCAGTCGCCAACGCTCACTCACGCGTCAACCTCACTCTCCAGTCATTGCCTACCGTCGACCTTGCCGCCATGGCTTCAGATCAGGCTTAAGATGAAGACATACAACGCACTCTGCAGTCCACTTCGCTGCATTTGCAACCTGTTCCTCTCCAACCCAAGAAAGGAACCTTCCTTTGTGACACTTCCACAGGTTGTCCTAGACCCCTTGTGCCCATCTCCTTCAGACGCACAGTGTTTGACGCACGGCACTCACTATCACATTCCGGTACCCGTGGGTCTTTCAAACTGGTCGCCGAACGTTTCGTTTGACCACGCGTAAACAAAGATGTTCGTACCTGGGCACGCGCCTGCCTTCAATGCCAGCGCTCCAAAATACACCGTCATACCCGCAACATCTTGGCACATTCCCCGCCCCGGACTCTGGGTTCTCGCATGTACACTTAGACCTGATAGGTCACTTGCCTGCTTCACGCGCATTCGTATACATTCTTACATGTGTCTACCGCTTCACCTGATGGCCAGAAGCTATTCGCTTAACAGACTGCACAGCTGAGACTTTTATCCGGGCCTTCTTATATCGGTGGGTCTCACACTTCGGATGCCCATCCTCCATTACAATTGACCGAAGAACGCCTTTAGAATTTTCACAATTCGATACGTTCTGCAATATTCTAGGCTGCCGCTGAATTCTTACCACAGGGTATCAATCAGCAGCCAACGGTTTGTTTGAACGCTTCCATGGACAGCTAAAAGCCTCGCTCTGCGCTTCATCCAACCCTAACTGGAGCGGAAAAGTTTTGCTCGTAATCTTAGGCATTCGCAGCAGCATCAAAGCTGGCTTACAATGTGCACCAGCAGAGCTACTTTACGGCACAACGCTAAAGTTGCCAGGAGAATTCTTTTCGACTCCCACATGGTCGGGTATACCGCCGCTTAACTTTGCGTCCTCCCTAGCTCAACGCATGCGTTCACTAGGCCGACTCCGCCCCGTGAGCAGAGTAGAGATGTGCAAATGCAGAGCGGACTCTCTACCTGCACTCACGTATTCCTCCGCACCAGCGCAGTGCAGCGCTCTCTCCAGCCTCCCTACACTGGCCTTTTCAGCGTCCTGCAACTGGTTTCGAGGCGTTTCACCTTACACCAGTATGGTACATGAACAACGGTGTCCATCGACCGTCTCAAAGTGCCTTTCTTTGACGAACCACTTGCAACCCATCCTGATACAAGCACCCAATCACCGGCACCTGCGATGACTTACCGAGCACTGGATATCCCGAAACCCTCGGTTCACCTTGAATCTCAAGGTATCCTGCCTCAACTCCACACAACTGAACGACGCGGTAGACAAGTCAAAGGCCCAGTCCGTTTTACAGCTTTTGTAAACTTTTGATATTTCCATTATCACCCATTTTTCGTCTTTACTGCTAATCGTGCATTTCATCAACGAACGTTTAGCAAAATCGACAAAAATCTAAAGCATTTTAAACACTTATAAAGCCTATTTGCTTTTACCATGCATGCCATGTTCCCTCTCCTGCGTCAAGCCACTTCACCCGACCCATGTTTATCCCCTCTGACGTCTACCTTCAAGAAACAAAACCGCTGGAATTGCCAAGGCAACCCTCGAGTGACTCGCCATCCTACTCAAGGCACACTTCCTGTCCCAAGGAACAGTCAGTTGCCCTCGGCCGCAGACAGCCACGAACGGGTTGGTCCCCACACGCCTAACTAGGCGTTGCTGACGAGGACGCCGGATTTCTTCGTGGGAGAAAGAGGCATGGATTTCTTCATGGGATGAGGACCGTGGGCTGGAGTGCGATGGGGGTGACACCTCCCAAGCGCAACGTCGGGCCTGCAGTAAAGGGAAGGTCCTGTCGGCCTTTTCTCTGGACTGGCCAGTTTTTTGTGCAGTCCGACCAGCCTGCCCCGACGGCCCACCGATGATGCACTCTGGTCCACACGACCATCATAAATAAATAACAACGGCTGGACCCAGGGAACTCTGCTACACACCCCACCTTGGTAGACCTTTCCCCAGCCCAAGCGACTATTCGCACCCATCCTCACCTTCCGTTTTCCCCCACTAACAGCTCCATCGCAGACTTTCATCCTTCAGTCTTCTAGGGGGGAGCCCTTGTAGTGGACCGGAAAACACCTTTCAGTAATTTGCCACATTGGATTTTACTGTTGTTTTAACCTTCAAAACGTCCACTTGTTTTACTGACGGCACTACCGTTGAAACAAAGCTTTTTGGTGAGTACCTTGCCACACCGTTTCTCTCTCTGGTTGATTCTCTTCCTATTTTTGTAGGCTGCACAACATACGTTGGGTTCAGTCGCCTCCAACTTTATACTGTCCCGTATTTGGCACGACTCTTACGTGTCATTAATTACCGACTAGTCTCGCAGGCGCACCCAACAACCTAAACTACTGGTTCTCAACATTTTGTGGCTGTTGCACACAAAACGGGTTAACCAAAAGCAATCACCCCAAAAGCTTTTTGTTTAAAATGCTAATTACCTATTAAAAATTTAGTTTTTCGCGTTTGATTACAGTAACTGAATACTATTTTTGACTACTTCAATCAACCAGGTAAACAAACACCTATTTTTGAACAATTATCAAATTAGCAAGTGGTGATGTATCTTACTGCGACGGGTGATATTGGTGCACTTTCGGTTAATGCATATCGTAAGTCGTGCTCCAAGTTCACTGCGTTCCTTGCATTGGTGTGTGATCCCCGATCAAACATGAAAAAATATCTGTGGCTTCTCACTTATTTCGACCACGCCTTCCAGGTCTGTCTTGGATAAAGCTTCCCACTATAAAAGGACAAACTGTGGTTGTAAAAACGGTTGCAAAGGCTGTGAACACGTATATAAATATGTCAAACCGAGCGTGAGCTGCGCACGAGGATAGCAGAACACAAGGGGCATGTTTTGCGTCCGCCGAGAGATGAGTCTGAATACTGGGCCCTAGTACGCGATTCAGCGTTGGTCATACACGCACTAGAGGCAGGACACGTGCTTGACTTGGACAATATCGAGATGATTAAGGGAGGAGTACCAGCAACAAGCCAGAGGTTGATTAATTAGGCGATTGAGATTACTAAGGCTAATAACCGAACGGTCATGGTAGAATTATCGAACGCGTGGCGGGCTGTCTTAATCCTGCCAGTCCGAAAATGTGTCGGCGGACCAAGTCAGTCCGGAGTGTGAATCAGCAACTCCAGGAAAGGAATGTCTTACATGTGAACGACCAGTGACGCGGATCAATGAGAAACGCCCGATGCATGTTGTTACGTTAGACTGGCCACCCGATCTACTTGACCTGCAACACTATTATCCAATGATTCGTGTCATTTCTTACAATCTTCACCCTACTTTCCTTCAAGAAGTTAATCCAGTTGTGTACTGATTCACCTGGCCTGAAAAGCTGTTGCGTTAAGCATGAAGCGTTACCATAATAAAAGCTTACGAAACCGAGTTGTATCCAAAACCTTCTGACGTCAGAGGAACAGTTTTACTTACATAGCTCCTCAAACTTTTCTGTCCTTGCTTCTTACTTTTAATACCTTTGCAGTACGTTAAGTTATTCATTTTTTTTGAAATGTCATTCCGTCCACAAGTGTTGCCTAATGACTCGTGATTTGACCCAAAAGAGTTAGCAGCGAGTTAGGTCCGTTGATGGAACCCACTAAAACCAGACTCGTTGGAAGTGAAAAACTGTTTCTTCCATCAGTAACAAAATGTTGCGACCATTGTGAAACAAATCTGCACACTGTGATCTATCCACACATGCTGACCCGTGTCTCACGTTGTTGAGACACAAGATATTTATTTGTTTATTTATCAGCTCCATAAAGGAACAAATCTGAGGAACCAAAACCCGATCAATAAAACTCTAGACTTAGAAGTACCTTACGAGGCTCTGAGATAAAGCCCTGGAAGGCGCACTGTGGAGGTGTCTTAACCTGGCAACGAAACGTCGGCGTACCTAGTAAGTAGCTCAGTAAAACACCCATGACATATGTGCACACAATAAGTTACGGATCTTTACTGATATTTCGAATTGGAAATTGTCAAGAGTTCTCACATAGCACCTGACCATAGTTAAAACACGGCCAATGAGAATCCGCAAGCTAGACAAATGTTTTAGGAGAAATTTATATTCCTCGGTATGGCAACATATAACCAGGTGTTTAATTATGTGCTCAATAACCCGTGAGTGAATAATTTTGCCGTACGAAGCTTCCTAAAACCTTTAATACCTCCCATTTGAAGTTAAAATCGAGTAAATAGACACCCTGCAGAATATTACAGAAGATAAACGCTCGACCTGTCTCACATTATGTGATTACACGGGACGTTAGCAAAAGATATATCGCAGTTAAGATACGGATACTTGTTCGGGAATGCAAGTGTGTGTGTGTACTGCAAACTGACGCATATTAATACAGCTATGCGCATTCAAATTGCCGATGACTAATTAGGGCAGACGTTTGTGTCAAAGGAGTGGTCAGTTTCCTTGTTTAGAAGAGGCGTTTACTCGCGCAGCCCATTGTCAATGAACTACGATTGATAGAAAAAGCATTTTGAATGGAATATTCAGCAAATGGCAGGTTGCGCAGCTAACTCATACTGCCATCACTTAGTTGCATGGTTAGATACCGGAGAACAGTGGATTGGAATAAAATATCACCATGTGGTGGATGCCACAAACCTTACACCGATGGAATAAAATGTTATGCAATCTTAGCCAAATATCTAATATGCAGGGCGAATGAAGTCTCACTTAAATTAAGATACCACAATTCATTAAACGTTTATTTGTTTGCTTGCTGGAAATTTCCCGGGAAATAAGCAGCCATTGAAAACCGATATGCTATACAATGAGTTGCGTTGGCTTTCCATTCCCAAGAAAAGTTATTTCGTTAGAATTTGTGAAGTACTCTAGATATTGCCGTGAAAATTAATCAAAGCTCCAAGCACCAGCGGAAACAAATTTACGGTTAAATGCTGTTCGGTAGTTTGCCACTGTAATTATGCGATTACAAAAGGTATCACAATTAGAATGCACTCTGTTGTTACGCGTCATGAGTAACAGACCTCGTCTCTCACTTATCTACGTAACATTATCACAGGGGGCAGGCAAATAACTTGCATTCTGGAAGCAACCATATAGATGTGCGCTGACTGCATTAAGTGTGAGGTAGCGAGGACTTGGGCCTTAGAATATTCTGAGGATGTTGCACCGATTGTAACTAAACCTGCATAATTATATGTTATAATGCTTAGTTCCACTTTATTACATTCACTGTTTAGGTTCAAAGAGCGAGGTTGGTAAAACCTATCAGTTAAAGAAAGTAAACATGAATGTCGCGTGTTTCAGAAAAGAAAGAACAATACCTATCTTAACAAGTTCACTATATTTTCAAATCCAACTGAGTAGAGTGGCACATTAAATGTGACGTTGTTCTTAGACAGCAAATTTGGTTTTGAAGCAGCCGTCAGTTGATGATACAGGCAGTGTGTACGATACAGTACATTGATTATTGCGACATAAGAAGTGGCAAAAAGGCGTTAAGTTTCATACGTCTCCCTTAAGGTCATAAGAAGAGTGAACAATCTAGTTGCCTTAACAATCAGCAAATAACGGATTCTTCAGCTGTTCATAATCCACCGTAACAGTAGAAAAGGTGTTACCAATAAATGGATAGGCGCTGTGACTTTGCCGGTACCTAGAGATTTCGTGCAGTGTTGAGCATTTTTGTATGATCCTAAACACAGGCTGTACATAGTGATGTGTGCGACATGAGTGTTATCCATGGTTCCGTGAATGAGTTGGCCCATTGGTCCTTTGGCATAAATGGCAACATCTTCTGCCGCATGCGTTGAAAGCACCATGGGAACCAGGGCTTGCTGCACGAACTTGTCACCAAATCTCATCGGCGTATTTGGGTCATCACGTGATTCATTGACCTTTCCACCGGGTCCATTAAAGTAGCTGGAGATTAAATAACGCATTCCGTCGCTTCCCTGTGTAAGAAACAAAGTAAAATTGGGAAATGTCGAAGCAATATTTACGTTGAATAACAATCTTATTACTATCCTTTTATTAGGTCTAAATAATCGACGCGACTAGTTTAGATCCAGTGTGATATCCCGACTTACAAGGGCTTAATGTGAATATCTGTAGGAATTGAACCATGTAAGTTTCACAACTAACCATTAGCGTGTAGTCAACATCTAGCACGCTCAAATCCCTGGTCCCGTATCCAACAATCCCGTAGGGTTGTGAGTGATCTGCGGTGACAATCAGAAGAGTGTCATCAGGGTCTGTTTCCTCGACAGCCACCAGTACAGCGTCTTCCATTGCAGTAGTGTCTGTCAGTGCGATTCTGCAAATGTTTCAAACATGGAGCCGTGTGAGATTTTGTCGACGTTGTGACAAAAATTAGTAGAGGGGTACAATGAACTCAATCGTCTCTCACTTATGACCTACTGTAATGACAAAAGATACGCTGAAGAAAGATTATCTATGACTCACTTGGCTGTGTTCCAATGATGGCCATGATCGATTCGGGCCCCTTCGACCAATAGAAAATATCCTTTCGGATTTTTTGATAGGATATCGATTGCCACCATGGTCATCTCGGAAAGGCTCGGTTGATCAGTGCGTAGTAAATCATAATCCATATAGCTACCCGAAAACAAACCTATGCAGACATCACAAAGCAAACAATGTATGTATTGTTAAATCTTTTCGCTTAACATTTTTAGCGAGTTGTAAGGACAGCAAAATTCAGATTTAGAAGGTGGCTGCACATTTATCCTTTTCATCCTAATGCTTGTGAGCATAACCTATACATCCGAACACATTCCTCAGTGCAATGTTTGGGTATGAATTATTAAATTCAGGCACGAGATTGCATCTCGTGTGCTACTAAATCAACTGTTTTCCAACCCATTTCAGTGGTCTTTGAATATTGCGTCCTGTATACCAAGGTGTGAGCCGTGTAGAAAAACTGCAACGGCCCTCAAACTTTTGCACTCGTTAGTTAAGTAAGATAACTATATGCTTATTGTGTATAAAGATATACACTATACTTCCCAAATTCCGGTTTTCTTAATGCGCACATAACCGGCATCGACTTAAGGCTGCGGAAAGCTTTTATTTATCTCCTCAGTTCCCTTTATCTTCACTTCCTTCCACCTACCAAGCACATGAAACTAGTCTCATCACTGCAAAAAATAAAGGGCCGTCCATGCTAAAGAACCCGATCAGAGAAGCTAGTCATATTGAGTACCAAAGATGCTGGAAATTTTACTCTTACCCTTTAATTTTTATTAAGCGACGTAAATTTGGGGAGCTACTCATGTTTTAACCAACCAACTGAGGTACAGTAAAAACGATAGCCACCCTTAGCAATGCGACTTTCTCAAGAATCAGCATGAATATATTGTGGACCGTTATAAATAACTAAAAGGATGTTTATAAAGAAGCGATACAGAAATGGACATAGGCACATGACTCAAAGCCATATACATCAGATGTATGAACGCTAAGTTTCTTCACTTCATATCCATATTAACTATCACATGCCTAACCGATTCCGTCGAACATATTATTCCAATCCCGAATGGCCAGGTGTTGATTAGTCATTGCATAACATGGGGAAAGTTCTACTTATCTTGTTCCGATATATTATGCGTAGGGACACGGTCCCAGTGGTCTGACAAAAGATTGAAGTTGGCCTCAAATGCTATGGTTCCATAACTTGAGACTGCGAGTCGAAATGCAAATTCCCAAAGGACAGTCTAAACCCAACGTTAATATAATGCTTAACGATAAAAAGATGTGATAAACGCTCACTTATACCAGTCAACCTCCAACTCTTCCTTGGTAAACGAAATGATTTGCAAAACATTTCGGTTATATAATGCATGCAACGGAATTCTGTTGATCAAATGATACAATTTTCGAAGATGATGTGGTAAGGAGCTTTGCTGATGAGGCTTGTAGGAATATGATTTTTACCCATGCTTAGCAAATCTCAGCATAAACAAAGAGGTGCGAATTCATATCCTCGTAAGACAAACTCTCCAATCTGCTTAACAAGCCGTCAAGGAATACGGTATAATCGTAAAACACTGAACTCAAAACCCAGCCAGTTTGAAAGTGTTCTCAAATGCTGTCAAACAAACGCCCGTCACTTCTCAGATCGCCTTGCTCACTTTGTCAGCAACTTTAATAATGGTTGGAACTGGTAAGCCTAAAATACGAACGAGATAAGACAAACTTTTCACGCTCCTGTTAAACCATTCGCGCTCTCGTCTGGTCTGTGTACATTATTGATCTCTTGATTAATCCGGGTTATGAGACTTGACAGCGGAATATAACAACAAATTTTCACTTTTCCTGATATTTTCACTCGATTTCTGACAACTTTTATGGTCTCAAATTTGATGACTAGCTTTACTAGTTCGGTAGATCTATTCGGTCAACGCACTAGACTAAATTAATCGGCAAAGGCTGGTAAGGGGAAAGATGAAGTGCCTGGTTCGGTAAATATTCGTCTTCGCTTGCTCAGGTGTGTATCAAATCACTATATTACGAAGTATGTGTAATCTAAATGAGAAGTCGATTCCGCTACCCGATTGTCCTTTTGAACTTTGAGGTTACCGATGTCATTGCTTGTAGTGCACGTCGTCCCCACTCGATACTTTAGCACTCCAATGGACTGAGTGCACCCATCCAGCAGCGCATTTAACATACAACCTCTGATTCGTCAACAGCCGCCATCGTTGTTTCCAACACACGTGTGTCAATGCACAACAGAGAACACACTTGTTACTACGTCAAGAGAAAATTTAATAAGTTCATTACAGGGTTGGCTGCTTAGTGTTCAGCAATGAACAATGAACAATGAATTTATACGGGTTAAGAAGCGTTGCTTTACAAGTCCCGTTGGATAGTTGGTGGGGATATCAACATCACACTAATGATGATAAGGATAGTAATTTAGTTAATACTTTAAATTAAAAAAAGGACTTATCCTTTGCTTCGCTGTAGTCGTGCGATCCTCTTAGATTCGCAGCATCCACAGTTAACAACAAATAATTTCATGGTAAACTCCGGGTGTAGGATGTAGATGTAGTGTTAAGTGACAAAGTGTAAGTGGATGAGTGCTTCGTCCAACCGTTTTTTAAACACAGTTAGCGTCGGTGCAGAGATGACCGATTCTGGGAGAGCATTCCACGGGTGACAGACACGAATGGAAAAGAAGCTTCTGCGACACTCCAGACGACTGTATTGTTCTGCGAGTTTTAATGACTGGCCCCTCGGGTTTGTATTGCTGCTGAGTTACAGTAAAGGGCAGCACACATGATACGGGTCTCGCAGAATCAAGTATGCCATAATCAGGTCGCCTCGTAATCTGCGATAGCTTCTACTGAACAATCCTAGTCGTTGCAACCTCTCCTGGTAGGAAAGATTGCGCATTCCAATTACGTTCTTAGATGCCCGGCGTTGTGGCTGCTCCAGTGCATTAAGGTCGTGTTTCAGCCATGGATGCCAGGCTTGAATTGCGTTTTCGACATGGGGGCGAACATACGCACTGAGCATTTGTCGAAATATGGAGCTGTTTATTTGTCCAAAACGCCCGCCTCAACAACCCGACGTGATGGTTCCCGGTCTTCGAGGCCTTTTCGGATTGCCTGGAGCAACCCAAGTCATCTTGAACCAAGACACCCAAGTCACGTTCGAGAGTTGATTGTTGTAGTATATTCGTTCCGAGTCGGTATGAGTAGCTGCTTTGATGTCGCATGGAAAGCACCTTGCATTTACTGACGTTGAATTGCAATAATTTTTGAGTCGACCATTTATACACCGTACCTAAATCACTCTGAAGCACATGTTGATCGGCGTTCGCCTGGATCCTGCGCCAGATCTTGATATCGTCGGCGAACATTAGGAAGTTTGAAGCGATTCCCTGTGCAAGGTTATTAATAAACACCAAAAACAAACCTGGACCTAGAACTGCTAATTGCGGCACACCGTACTCTACTTGCATGGGGTCCTATAAAGAGCTCCGAACTCTGACCACTAATTGCCGTTGAAGTAGAAAGTTGGCGATCCAGCTTAAAAGAGGTTTGCCGATGCCGTAATGCTGCAGATTGGATAGTAGTATCCGATGGTCTAGACGATCGAATGCCTTGGAAAATTCCAGGTAGATCACATCAACACCTTTGCCAGCATCAGCTGCCTCGGTCCAACTACTGCGTGCAATTAGTAAATTTGGTGTACATGACCGCTGTTGACGGAAACCGTGCTGTTGAGGAGTGATTAAGTTGCAGTTTTCCAGATGGCACACCAGTGCATCGGCAACTATGAATTCCATGACCTTGACGAGTATAGGAAGAAGGGATACTGGGCGGCAGTTGGAGGGATCAGTTCTGCTTCCACCTCTGTGAATGGGGATTATTATCCCAAGCTTCCACATGGTGGGAAGTTGGTTCTGGTCTAAGCAGCGCTGAAAAAACTGAGCTAAATCTCCTGCCAATTGGCTTGCTGCTGCTTCCAGTGCTTCTGGACGATTGGTGTCAACACTCGGCGAGCTGTGTTTGCCTAGAGACGTCAGGTTTTGCGATACAGCATCTGCGGTAAAATTGATGTAGGTTAGTCCTGGTGAGCAGAAGACAAAGGTTGGGAGATCGCTTGGTGGTAAGACTCTTCGAAACGTGGGGGCGTATTGCATCCGCAGCGCGTTGCTGCTACCACAGCTGTTCTTGTTGGGCCATCAGCCGTCCTGAGTGGAGGAAATTCTTGCCTCACCTTTCGTAGGCTATTAAGGTGCTTGTACAGCAGTTTGTGGTTAGCACTGAAGGTTTTTGCGATGTTGTGCTGATAGGCGGCTTTGTCTTCTCTTAACAGTTGAGTGCAGTGGTTACGTTGGGCTACGTAGTTGTCCCAAGTTTCTGGTGCTGGAGTTTCTCTGTACACTCGCCATGCTGCGTTGCGCACTGTCATCCATTTTCGAGTAGCTCATGTTGTGGCAGAACGGTACGGCAATGAGGCACAATCTTAATTGATGCGACAACACTCAATCAAACCACCCACGAAAGTTAACAGGGAGGCGTCCTCTTTCCTTCCTACGACGCACCATAGTTCTGAAGTCTGCTCACGACGCATCGATGCGCCTCCTCAGTCTGCAACGCCTATTAATGGCTGCATGTTCACCCCATATTACCGCGTCTGTCCATGCCATTGTGGTCGGCCAGGACTCGTTCGATAGCTCTCAACTTGCTTAGTCGTGGTTGTATCACTCTGCTTGCGCTCGTCCTGGAGGCTTCAATACCGAAATATTTGCGTGATTGATTGCGTTTTCAACCAATGCCTCCTCTGTTCGTCTCCATTCAGGCTCACTACCGGTCGCGGGTGGCAACCGGGTCTCAGTTCGTCCCATCAGGCTCGTGTTGTTCTCTCTGGTCTTAATGGGTACGCCTGTTCCTGATTCCACTCGCTCCTGTTGTCGTTATCTCCCTACCCTCCGGGTAATCCTTGCCTTCCGTCTCCCTACAATATTCTCTCTTGAAGAGCATTGAAATGGCGAAATGTCATGTTAACGCAGGGCTTCTCATCCTACTAACTTGTAAGCAGACTATTTGTGTGATTAAATGTACTTTCGGCTTATGAGAAAATGTACACTGAGACGGATTTTTTCCTTTCTCATTTGAAGGCAAAATAAAGTATGTTGCCTAAATGCTCCAGATGAGCTGTCGTATTGTCTAGACTGATTGATATCCAGTTAACAATGCCTGTGAAAACGATTTTTGGAACTTTAGCTGAAATAATGTCTCATCTATGCAGAACTATATTTGTGTTGTTTACTGACCACAGCAGTACCAATGTAACTAAAGTATGGCACTGCGAAATACGAAATCGTTACATTCTAAACGTAACCAAAGTAAAGAACACAATTCATTCAGGCAAAATAAACCAACATTGTGAATCTTTCGGCCAATACTAATGTTTGACAGGAACAGGGAAATGTACTTGAATTACCATGGGTATCCAGGAGTATTAGACACATTCTTTGCTGATTGAACTCACCTAATAGGTAATCTGTATTGGCAACATTCACATTAAGCAACTCCGTTCTGTTAAAAATTAATTGCCAGTGTCGGCCACGACGATGCTGTTCGCTCACCCATTCTTCCAATAAATTCCTTCCGTCTGTCCTATCTCCAGGCTCTTTTGGAGTCGTTGAACTGACATTTTGATAAAATTTCCGGTAGCCTCCTCCAAGAATCACATTAAAATCTAATCCCCTTTTGACCATTTGAGATGCGATATCTTCACACGCTGTATTGTTTTCCGCTGTTTCTGGCCTTTGCAGTGCAAAGCGAGATGTGTCAAAAGTGCAAAAGTTATTATCTTTTCGTATTGAATACCTTCACCCTACCGTTAATATAAATAAATTAAAATAACCTTATCTTAAACTCATCATGGAAATGCTGATTTGTTGACATCTTTTGTTTCGTCACTTGTGAGTAGTTAGCTTAGAATATATCACAAAGTAATTCAGTGAATCAACCAATGCTATAACTGGTTAACCGAAATCTAACCCTAATGTGATACGTCAGGTGGCATCATTCTCTGTCAACTCGGAAACCAAAGCATGCTCTCCTGTTATGCGAAACGATAGCCTAATATATTTGGGGACGAACGTGCACCAGATTACTCCAAACATCCCCTTCTGGATCAACGAGTAAGTGCACGCGGATAAGGCGACTCGCTCACGTTGATTGTACACATAGATTTATGTGTCATGTAGCGCTGCTAAAGCACCGATATCGGCAAAAATAACTTTGACCTGAGTATATTAATTACCGATGCAAATAAAATAAACAATCTTTGAAGCCTACGAGTAGTTGGTATCCAGTCACTCCAGAAGTTATTTAGCGGAAACCATTGAATGATTCAGGATGTTCTGTTCATCAGTCACTATAGAGGAGCTATAGAACGTCAGTTTTACCTAACACATAAAATTCCACTGGCAAGTTATATGGTAGAAACACGTTGGTGTATATTAAATTAAAGTCAGACCGACGTCACATTTGTGTAGTCCACCTCGGAGTGTGTATGCACATTTGCTGCCAAGCATATGAGGAAAATGAACAGACGTATTTTTGCACGAAGTACGACAACAGTTCGACGTATCAGACCATAAAATGCAATAAGCCTTAATGACAGTTTGGAAATCGGTGAAAAACGGATGAGTAACTCACGGAATCGCTTCCCATTTGCGGTGTAAGGAATTCGCATAAGCAGCTGCAGGTGTAGCATCTGTCACTCGAGAAGTAGTCACGATTCCAGTGGACAGGCCGGCTTCTTGAGCCAGGATTAACGAAGATTTGACGTATGAGGTCGTATTCAACCGTCGACAGGAGCAACAGGTTGGAACACCTGTGATTCCCAGCACTTTATTCGCTGCTTTTACACCTGAATATATATGGCATACAAAGGTGATTAATTATGGTTGATGTAATTCAATGTATTTGGCAATATTCTCGGACTAGACTTGATGTAAGTGAAGTGGTTCACTACAAACTAAAGGAGTTGTCACATCCTGAGAAAGAACTTTGGTCGGTTATATGCTTTGCCGGTGCTGATGTCACGGAAAGTGGAGTACTATATTAAAGTTGCAAGTTTAAAACATGATATCAGTGGGGTTACGGAACGGAGAAATTTACTCCCTAACACACTACCGGTCCCTTACTTTATAGCCATACATCCATTGCAAGGAATTTAACTGACCCACCGCAACCAGTTACCAAGGTTTCTTAAGTGTATCAGTGGAAAATTACGAGGGATATGAGCGATTAACAACTACCTTTCATAGAGTGGGAATAGTTGACACCGACGAACAGGACTAAACATACCGTTTTTGTTTACAGGAGCATATTGAGATTGGAGCATCGGCATTTGCATCAGCAAATGCAAATCTCCCGATGGATTGATGCATCCCTGTACGTTCATGTGAGCAACGTTATGTTTGCCAGACATGTATTTAGTCTTGGGCTTACATAAGCATTTCTTCAACTCAATTATTATCCATTTTATACGTTATATACGTTATACGTTGACCAAATCAATCAGAGGGTAACTGATACAGTCACGTTTACCTGAGAGCCGTTGGTTTAGGTGCTATGAAGAAACTAAATGAACACTTGCGGCTGTTGGCGATACAATAAAACTGCCTTCGCGTGCCACCTTGAGCAATCGTTTGCGTAAATGTGGAAAAAGGATATTGCTTCATAGTATTGTAATGCACTCTGGTGCTGCTTTCTTAAGAGACACAGATGCAAAATGCACTATGCGGTTTTACGGGTCAAGGAGCACTGCATTGCAGGTGACACTCACTAGCTTGGTGAATTGGTAAAAAAAACTAAAATAATTGGTACATTGAAAGGAAGGACTTATCGTTTGTTCCGCTGTAGTCCTGCAACCTGCGTAACCTCACAGCACCCAAAAGCAACAGATAATAAATAAATTCAAGATCCATTCCAGGAGTAAGATGGAGACATAGTGCTAAATAACAAAGTGTATGTTGATGAGTGGGTCATCCAATCTTCTTTTAGATAGTGTTATTGTTGTTGCAGAGACGACTGATTCAGGACGAGCATCCCACGGATGACACTGGAATAGACAAAATTCCTGACGCACCCTAGACGGCTGTGCTAGTATGCTAGTTTCAGTGAGCGATCTCAGGTTTCTATTACTGCTGGAATGCGGTAAGGAGCGGCACTCATGATGTGGGTCGTGAAGAATCAAGCAGGCCCCTCAGTAAAATTAACGAACTTCGACTGCGTCAGGTTGCGAATGCTTGGGACCTAATTTCTATTACCGAAACTTGGTTGCAGCAAGAGGTGACTGATGCTGAGGTTGAGATAGCCGGAATGTCATTCATCCAGAACGACCGCCCCAGCAGAGGAGGTGGGGTCCTACTCTACTACCGCAGAGATCTACAATGTACAATAGTTGAGGACCTGGAAAAACACGTTACCGACTCACTCTGGTGCCGTCTCCGACTGAGACACAACGATACATGTCTCATAGCTATCGTTTACCGCCCCCCAACGTCCACTCTGGAAATGGATTCCTGCTTGATCCGTGGCCTAAACAGAGTAACACGCACTAGGTACAGCCACACTCTCATCTCCGGGGACTTCAATCTACACAATCTGGAGGTTTCGGCATCGCCCAGTGAGCAGTTCAAAGCAGACTTGCAGGAACTGATCGCTAATATTCCCTTGTACAATCATGTCACCACGCCCACTAGATTCAGGACAGCAAACAAACCGTCCATATTGGACCTTGTGCTCACAAATGAAGAGCTCATGATTGACAAGTTATTGATGGATAGTCCATTAGGTCTCAGTGACCACGTAGTAATAACTTTTGACTATGTGTGTTATGCAGAGTATCCATATGAACACTCGGAACTAACTCATACAATCACACGCTCCCACGCATTGAAAGAACTCGCCGACGCAGCTTCTTGGGCATTCTCACACAAAAGTCCCCTTGACAACGTTTGGGCAGAGTTCGTTAATAAGCTCAGCGACATCGTCAACAAAGCATCAGAGACCAAACCCCTTCGTCCCGCGAAAATGCCTTCAATTATAAGGAGTAGGACTCGAACATACCTGGCGGTAAGGGATGCAGCATGGCGTGCCTACAAGATTAACCCCGACTCAGAGACTTGGGGAAATTTCCTGGCCCATCGCAACCATTGCACCGCACTTGTCCGTGAGGACAAAATAACGTATCAACAGTGTCTAGCCAAAAAGTTCATGGCAAACAACAAACTGCTGTATAAGCATGTCAATAAGCTTCGTAAAGTGAAGCATGGAATACCCCCATTATTCACGACAGGCGGTAGAGTAAAAGCGCCGAAGAAGCAGCTAATGCACTGCGGCTGCAATACGCACCAATTTTTGAACTCGCAACATCTACCTGTCCCATAATATCAAGCTCATTACCGACACCTCTGTTTACAAATGTTATTTTCAACCCATCAATTGTGCTAAGGAAGTTACTCTCACTGCGTGAACATAGTTCTCCGGGAGCAGACAACATCCGCCCGAAGGCACTGAAGGCTGTGGCTAATAAGCTAGCTGAACCACTGTCACAGTTCTTTCAAAGGTGCTTTGATGAACAACGAGTCCCCACTAAGTGGAAGTGTGGCATTATAACCCCTATTTTTAAAGGCGGTAGCCGTTCCGATCCTGCAAACTATCGTCCAGTGACTCTCCTCCCTGTGCTCGCGAAGGTGATGGAAGCAGTCGTCGCTGAGGCTTTGATGGACTATCTGGAAAAATGCAACATCTTGGTAGTGAAACAGCGTGGCTTCCGTCAACACCGGTCATGCACCACCAACCTACTTATTGCGCGAGGAAGCTGGACGGAAGTGGCCGATGATGAGGTCGGAGTCGACGTCATCTATCTGGACTTTTCCAAAGCTTTCGACCGCATCGATCACCGCATCCTACTTCAACGGCTTCAGAGTTACGGAATCGGAGATCCTGTACTTGGTTGGATTGGCAAATTCCTTTACCAACGAAAGCTCCAAGTACGTGTTAGGGGATCACTTTCTAACCCAATTGAGGTGGAATGTGGTGTCCCGCAAGGCTCAGTGCTGGGACCGCGCTTATTCCTGGTGTTTATCAACGACCTGGCAAGAGTCATCTCCTCAAACTTCCTGCTTTTCGCCGATGACGTCAAGATATGGCGGGCGATTAGTAACAAGGCAGATCAGGATCTGCTCCAACATGACCTAGATTGCCTTTATGAATGGTCAAAGAGTAACAAGCTTCAATTGAACATGGCTAAGTGCAAAGTGATGCATCTGCGTCACCAGCTGGTGAGCGCCTACAAGATTGGAGACCACACCTTGGCAAAGGTTTCTCATGAGCGGGACCTGGGTGTATTGGTACAGGAAAATCTCGGGTGTTCCAAACAAGCAGAGAAGGCGACGAGAACCGGAAATCAACACTTCGGCCTTCTTCGCAGAGCCTTCGGTCGGTTTGAACCATCAATATTTCCCCAAATGCTTAACGCCTACGTGCGCCCGCATGTGGAATATGCTATTCAGGCGTGTCAGCCGTGGCAGAAACAGGATCTCATTGCTCTCGAGACTCCTCAACGACGGGCAACCAAGAACGTCAGGGGGCCTCTTTCATCTGCCCTTTCAGCTTAGACTGAAATCTCTAAGAATGTACAGCAGTCGATATCGGCTTTTGCGGGGGATCTCATAATGGTTTACCAGATTCTGAAGAACCCAAACCACATTTGCCGTCCGCTGCTGGAATTGAACCCCAACATTAAACTAAGAGGTCACCCTCTGAAACTGACAATTCATTACAGCCGGCTTGAATGCCGTAGAAATTTCTTTTCTCTCCGCGTGTGTGAGCCTTGGAATGCCCTCCCTAATTATGTCGTCTCTGCTCCCAATCTGACAATATTTAAAAAACGTGTTGACGATGCGTTGTCTCACTTACATTTCCTTTTATGACTTGTTAGCCAGGGGCTACAAAACGCAATCAAACGGTTTCTTGCCAAACGCTCAACCATTGGATTTATGGATTTTTATGTTCAATACGCGAACATCTCCGCTATTTCACATAAGTCTATGGTGAGTCCACCACAACGCTTTTCACTTTATTATGCAATTTATTTTCGCAATAATTTCCATCCCACAGGACTTGTTAAGCGATGCTTTTTTACGCGTAATAAACCATTGTCCATTGTCCATTGTCCAAATCGCATCGTAATCTGTGATGTCGATTGCTAACTATTTCCAATCGTTTCAGCCTCAACTCGTATGTCAGAGGTCGGATTCCAATGGCGTATTTGGATGCTAGAGGTTGAGGCTGCTTTATTACAGTGAAGTCGTGTTGTAGTAATGGTTGCCTGACTTGAATCGCGTAAGGGGAGGATAAATGTACTGAGCATCTGTCGAAGAATAGTCATGTCTAGTTGTCCGGACGCCCGTCGCAACAAACAGAGATATTGGTTACCAGCATACAAAACCTTTTCAGATTACCGGGAATTAACTAATTTATCTTGAACTATTACACTCCGCTCACGTTCGACGGAAGACTGCTGCAGTACATGCGTTCCGAGCCTGTATGAGTAGTTGATCTGGCGTCGTATCGACAGTACCTTGCATTTAGTCAAGTTGAAGTGCACTACTTCCACAACTTGCGATTCTGTCAAGCCCAAGAGTGATGGATTCTGCTTCAGGGTACTAAGGTTAACTGACACTCAAACCATAGTGTAACTAAGTACAAGGGGATGTAGTGATATGTGACTGACTCTACATCGACGTTAAGCAAGAGCGCACTTGACGGATCTAGCCAAAAACATGCGCACTGGATTTTCCAAATGGTTTTACTAGACAGAATCATCACCATCTTACATGTTAGCATGGTCGAAAAACACTTCGGGCATTGTGGCACAATGCAGTTCAACTACACAGTGGTTAACAAAAGAATGCGAAATAAACAACATTAATAACAGAAATGGAAAGCACAACGAAAATGTTTATTCCTTTACACATCTTATGCATTGCATTCGAGAAAGTTGTGGGAGAAAGAGCCTTAGTGGGCTGGAGCGGGATAAGGGATCCCACCATACAAGCGCCACCGAGGCCGGTTCTTCAGCATGCTAACAAGCGTATCCAAAAAAACGTGATCATCGTCTTTCGGGCCCCAGTTCAGCAGTTTGAAGCCACCAACCAGCGCCAAGTCCCAGGATACAGGCGTCATTCCTCTCGACAAAGTCATCGATAAGCTCCCTTGCTTTTCTTCCATCCACGTCGGGTTGCACAACTAAGGCACACTGCGGGATTAGGTGTGCCGGCATGCGTAACACATGACTCAGCCATCGTATCCTAATACGTGAAGTAATGCTGCTGAACGGTTCATTTGCTCTACCTGTGTCCTAAACATGATACAGAAGGCGCACATTGCACACGAGGTGTTCCCGCTAGATGAGAGCTATGCTACCGAGGCACCGGGAGTCAAACGTAATAAGCTTTTTCAGCATAGTGTTTGGGAGATGGGTTACATTCCCTCGCTACCAATCCCTGAAATTTTCGGCTGCTAACAAGTTTATCTACTTCTAGTATCACACTAGTTTGCTAAGCGTTTGATGCGGCTTGGTGGCATATCGGCCCGAAACTTCAGCACTCCGCTAGCTAGGCGAAATACAACCATATGTGACGAGGTTCTACCCATACAACCATATATCTTGTCAGCGGCGTGACAATTATTTTTTCGTCCTGGTCAGTGGTAAAATTTTCACCCTGACTGAAGGCAGAATAGGCGAGTGAAGTCCATACAGTCAGCTCAGGGTAAAGTACACATTAGTTTTCGATGAAGTGGACGATCGTTTGGAACACTAAATGTGGTGAAAGTGACCACAATAGGACAAGTAAGGTGAGCGCTAGGAAGAATGTTTGTATAGGTGTGGTACATGGTACAAACGTGTTGTTGGTCATACAGAGTAACCTTAAAATATTCAACCCTCAGCTTAGCCGGATATTCTGCCGTTTATATTTGTTATCGAACAATCGACCACACTATCCCTTGCCACATTCGACCCGAGGCGGACCGCACCACATGCTGCACCTCTGCTTAAGGAATGCTGAGCTGTGTCAAATACCTGGTCTCCTTAAAGCAATATAGAGTTCCTGTTGCAGCGATTGACACTTCATAATGGAGTACACTATCTATGCACAAATGAAGTGCTGACAACTACTATGTTTTAGCAGTGAAGCAAAAATCAATCACAATTAAGGCAAGATAGCTCGTTCGTCTGCTAAATTCCAGTTAGTTTTTGTCCACCAGTATACTTCCCGATAAACGATAAAGCATAATGTAGTACCATTGCTGTAAACTCTATGGATAGTAATGTCCTCAACCGCATGTCGTTTCATGTGCTTTGTCAGTTATTTACATACAGCAAGTGGGATGATTAGATTGCATACAAGAGCGACAGGAGGTATCCAGTGTCCATCGGGAAGTTAAGGCTTTCATTGATCATTTAAGTCAATAGTATTCCGGCAAATGTCAATCACAACCCGATGACAAGACAAGCTTGAGGGCTGAAATTGGGGAAATCTACATAGAACTCTGGCAAAATAGCTAGTTTGCTTCTGTCCTAAATAGCCCGAAGCGAACCACTAGTTCGATTCTTTGACGCCCTTGCCATTATCTTATGGAGCAATGGAACAATGGTATACCATTGCGGATGGTTAGAAAGTCCAATAAGATGGCCAAGAAGCGAACCACAACATGGTGAAGAGAAAACAAAGGGATAAATGAAAATCGTTTTTGTGGACTCACCCCAGTGTTAACACAGAGGCACACAGAAAGGGCCAACCTCAGTTGTGTAGGTTAATTCTGGTTATACATTTTTCGTCGCAGTATATCCTGTCCAGAACACAGGTTATATCCCGTAGTGTAGGTGGATTAGAGCAACGTCAAGGCGTTTCTTAAACACAGGCAAAGTGGGGGCGAAAACAACGTAATTTGGGAGGGCATTCCATGGCTGACACATACGAAGAGAGTAAAGGTTCCGTCGACATTCGAGCCGACAGTATTGTGTGGCTAACTTGGACTGGTGGCCCTTCAATTTTGTGTTGTGGCTCAGTTGTAGTAGGTGGCGGCAGACGTGGTCGAAGATAACTGACGCACACAGCACCACCAACCTGCTCCTCTTTACCGAACCTAAAGCGCTTTGGCTTTTAAGACCCCGTGCACGTAATCAATCAGGCCTTATGATCTAAACCGGGGAACTCTTCCATCGTTTCCTTGTAACCAGATTGCAGACGAGGCATCAGAAATTTGACTACCACAAAGTTATCAGTTACGTTACATATTAATCGTCGTTTTATGCAACTTCAGTTCACTTCAGGTAGCGTGGGTCATAGTTGAAGGGAAGATGCAAACCAATCACCAGATTATTCTGTCACAATATGAGTCTTTCTTGTTTTACCTCTTTGACCATTGTGAATGGAAAACTATTTTACTGCATGTCAGTTGCTAGCTTCAAGTTCGGTAAATTTTCGAACGAAGCAGCTCACTAGCCACAGTACTCAACATATCTGTCTATAGCCGTTAGTACGGATTCAATTATGACAAATGTTTCGTGTTGCGGTGATTGTTTGATGATTCGCATATGCAGTTAAACCACAGTTCATGGATTACTTAAGGGACTAGACCAAAAGGGTCAACAAAATGAAGTGTTCATCGTATCAAGGTCCCAAACAAAGTAGCGTACCTTACTTTCTAGCTGAGGATAGTACAGTATAAAACGCATTTTCACGTACCCCCTGTTCGAATACATTAGATAAGCTAGTGCATAGCGGTAAACTCAGTTAAATTGTGCGGTATTATGATAAATCACAACGCAGTGTGTTTTCCTTAAAGTTTAATCAAAATCGCGAAAGTCAGGCTTTGTCTGCTGATTTCTCCTACCACAAACGTAACTGAACAGGTTGGCTTAGAACATGTAAATTGAGGAACATTTATTTTCGCCAAAGGCATGTATGGCTTGAGAAGTGAGCAGTAAGGCATTTCCTAAAGTAGGACGAATGCCCTGACATAATATTAAGCAAATGGCCCAATAAAAGCTCGAGAAACGCGGTCTAGGACCGCACGCCTAGTACGCATCAGTGTTTGTGTTATCATAGTGATTGTGTTTGTTACACTGCACCTCTCATATAAAAATCATAGACCTGTATGATTCCTCGGATGGTTAAAGTGTACGGATCGGAAATATCCACGGTCGAGAGTCCCAATGACAACTGGTGTTTTGCTGACGTGGGATGGATATATCCTCTATTGCTTATGATGAGCGGATAAGGTACAATGGAGGTTGTCGGAAGTGCAGTTTGTGCGCAGTTTCTGATGGCCGCTGCGTGCTCACCGCCGCCGTACTTAAAAATTTTGATTTGGTAAGCTTGGGTCATCCGGCGTGCATCACAGACAGCAATATCTAACAGCTAGATAGTAGCGACCGGTCAGATAAGTAGCTACGGCTTGATGTAAGTTGTTTGCATTGGGATGTGTGGTGCTGGGATGACTGTAGCTCCCCGACGGCGCAGAATCGTTGCAACTTTATTGGCAATGTCACTGTGCCGTTTGCAGCGTGCGTTATGGGTTACGCTGCAAGACTGGAACACGTGAGAGATTGATTCGTGTTGCCCACATACACCGCTATAATTGAGTTCGGATGGAGAACGCAGTGGACTGCCTCTAGCGCGCCTGCCTTTTGTAGGAAGGACGTAATTGAGATGCCCGGGTAGCTAGGCGCGTGAAGACTCCTGCAGGTTGCCGGAGCCATCGATGAGCAATTGGATGCGTTAGAGCTTTACGTAGAGGGGATCCGTCAAAGGTAGCAAGTAACTGAGGCTTCCATGCCTCCTTTGCCGAGGCTTTGTCCGTCACAGTTTGCCCACCTAGGATGCGTGGCGAATTAGCTAGCCGATGTATCGCAGAGGCAGAAAGGTCACAAATGGCCCAGCTCATGATGGCATTCGGGTTAACAAGGTGTCGCTCCAATCAATCTTTTCAAAATAATGGCAGCATGGCTGAGAGACTAGGAATGCCTAAGCCGTGGTCATTGATGGATGCATGGAAAAGGGCAACGGCTGTATCCTTGGGTAACCTTAACCATTTGCGAACGTTAGTCATGATTGATTTGCCCATCTATTTGAATGCGCATCAATGTATCACTGCCAGCGAGAGGCTGTGGATGTGTCGTGGGATGAGGAAGCTCCTGAGATTTTCGACCCCTTGGTGTGGTTTTAATGGTGCTTGCGAAGTTGCCTGGAGTTGCTGACGCAGCTGATCGAGGGAGTGAGGCGGTAGCTTGCAGTGCCAGTTGAAGGGTAAACCCAGGAACTTATATGAATCCGTCGCTTGGACTGATGAAAGATTCATCGATGCCAATTGAAGGTCAGAATTTTCCAGCAACGCTTCCTGTCTGGATCTATCAATGACTATATTCATAGTCTTGAATTGCAGATGGTATATGGACAGGCCGATAAACTGGTGGTCGTTGCTAAAACCTAGTTGTTCCTTTTGTGTATCCTTGTTTTGCGCTACGATGATCACGTCGTCCGCGTATGCTCTATAAGCAACGGAGCCTGCGGGACAAACCCTTCGACAGAAGGCTGGATATTAAAGAGCTTCGTCGAGCGTCATGATGAAAAATAGGGGTAAAAGTGGATCTCCTTGTCTAACGCCTCGCTCTGGGGGCATTCACATCTCCCGGAATGTTGGATCGACTAGGAATAGTAGGAAGACAGGTAAGCTATAAAAAATGTTATGGGTCCCAAAAGTAGATGCTGTTCTGAATGGAACAATTTGGGTGTTCCTCTTCCCAACACTGACACACCACGACCGCGGTTTCTTCCTGGTTTGGACTCGTCAGGTGGAGATATGGTGAGCTCGGGTGAAAATCAACTTTGCATTACTTACCCCTGTGTCAAGCGTTGTTCGCAGGTCTCAATAGCATAGTATGCAGGGTGTCAGCCGTGAACTACTAAGCTCTGGGTTCGACCCCAGCTCAGCTTATCTCCGGTGAGTGCATATTTTATTTACGTAAATTCAAGACCAGCCTAAGGAGCAATTTCTATCTTCTTAGGTATAGCTACATATGGAATAAGCTGCCAAAAGCGATTGGATGTATTGAATATTTTTGCATGTTCAAGAAAATGATAAAGGCTTATCTGTCTACGGACAGAGTGAAATGGATCTTAAAAATTCAACTTGATGATGAAAAGCTGTATGAAGAAGGGCCGGATCATGTATGATACCGGAGAACATCGACTCAAATGCACCAGAGAAAACATGATCATCTAGGGTGAGCCGCTACAAACCGCTTCTTATGTTATTCCTTAATGCTACCTCTCATGCGGTTTTACTCCTCTCAAACTTAATTCAGACCAACTGTCTTCTGTTTAAAACCGAGAGCAAAATTATTTACTGGTGGGGCGTCAGCAACTATTTTCGTAATTTTCCCCACAAATTGATTAATTCCTAATATTGTTCTGTGATCCCTTTCGCTACGTTTGTTCTCCAGTGCTAATCATTTCCCCTTCTTTTCTGAAGTTAACAGTCCAGAAACATATACTTGAATTCAGTGATGGCAATAACTGATTCCCTATGCGACTTTTGCCTATGGACAACTCGTACAGTTATCTGTCTCCGGCTGTCACGCCACACAATGTGATCGTATGATCGGCTCGATCCATTTCTACGCCGATGTAAAAACATACCTACCCATTTTTTTACATTAACGATATAGTGTTCATATAATTCTTCTTTTCTACCTTCTTCCTTATTTCATTGTTTGCCACGACTGGGCCGATCTCCTGTGGTGAAGGATTATAGCTTCCAGATTATAAAAGACTTTACCTATGCAAGGCACATTGCCACCAACTGACTGGCGTATAAAAAGTGCCACAATTGAATGATCCGCATGACGGACTGGGCTGAGGCTTCAAGGCTCATAATACATGAATAAAAGCAGCCATAAAGAGAAAAGAACACATGATAAACAGATGATGGCTTTTATGCTACTATGCCACACCGGCACACGGCCAAGTATTGCATGGAAGTGCGGGCGAAACCTTTCGAGGGAATACTTTACATGGAAGCAGGTCCCCTGAAGATGGTTCCACGAGTGGCTGTATTACTTTAACTGGACATCTGGTTAAATCCACATATGTTATTGGCCCTGGTTTTTTAATTTCTTTAATGACTTAATCCTGCCAATTAGTTTCGTACCTGTTTTGGATCCAGTGTAAAAAGCGTGAACAAATTGATTATTTTTTGCGATCCTGTTGTACACATTGATCAGACCACATAGTTGGACTTCACCTCGAATCAACGAGGAATATACTATTTATTTATTTATTTATTTCCACCTGACCAGTCCAAACCAGGACGACATCGCGGTCGTGTTGTGCCAGGGTTGGAAAGAGCAACACCCAAATATTTTCATTCAGATTACGGTCCTCGAGATCGGAATGACCGAGGTTTATCTCAAAGTGAACCGAAGTCTCAATAGAGGTTGTTAGTCGAAACCCAACTACACAGGGTGCTCCCTAAATTCAGCTTTGAATTAGGTGCAGCTCTACTTAAAGAGTCAATAGAGATGGTCTTCAAAATGACCACAGAGGAAAAAAAGAGGGGGAGCAGTGAGAGGGAGTGGAGTGAATCATGGCATGAAGGATAGATGGGGTCTCAAAATATCAGTCTTTGCTGAGAAAACCGAATTGTAGGCGGTCAGATGGGAAGGAGGGAGGAATACGATGCAAAGACGAGTGAAAACGGAAGTTAAATACTGGGCAGAAATGTTCGGGAAGCGTGGTAGGGATCTTTGGGATAAAGGTGACTCTAGCTACATTAAGATGAGTGGGGTATAGATGAGAGTCAACGATGCAGTTCAGAAAAGATGTTTGACAAATGTTATTGAAGCGCGTACTGAATTCGTGTCCGAAATGGTGTGCGAGAGAGTCGGCTAAGAGATTTCGAAGCTCGGCGATCCGTACTTGTGTTAAATCCGCACATAAGGGGAGTAGGAGGCTAGTCTCTCGGAGCAGATGTTGAAATGTTATAAATCGTTCAGATGTGGAGCCACCTGTGTCATCCATCGCAGGCGTAGTACATTCTCCGTGTGCGATTGAAGTTGGTACGATTCGAGTTGGTGTGGGACGCTTGGCTCTCGTGTTGGAGTCGTGCTCAGGTAAGCTGGTGTCACGCATCCAAATCAACATTGTGGCCCTGACGGAGATAGGTTGTTAGATTCCCACATGATGAGAAGAACAATGTTGGCGATGAAACGGCCCATCTGAGAGTCTGCTTGTCATGGGATAAGGCGTCTTGTCCCGCGGTTGTGAAGGTACGTGGATCAGGGTTTGGTATGGTCTGCGCTGTAAGATGAGCTCCGGTCTCATTGAGTTTCCAGCCTAAATTTAGCAGGCGTTTTCTAATACTCTCCGCAGATCGGGCAGGGTAGTCTTGTTTTTGGCGATTGGCTAAATCGTACAAAGGTCCGACATTCACTCTGAAAGCATCGGTTATTAAGCAGGGTCGCGTCCTGCAGGACCGTCCATTTAAACGGATGAGCATGCAAATGCCTCATACATTCTTCATTGTATTCGACGAGGTGGCGAATTCTACGATTTGTGTAAGACCTCGTTATGCTGTAAAGGTTCTTCTGCACGTGCGATATTTACGTAAGGGATCGTTGTACCCTACCGTTTCCGCCATGAATCTCGTTGGATTTCGCTGGTGTGCCCAGTGGCCTCGTGTGTCATTTTCTAGTAGAGAAACTTCATGGACCAAGTTCACATTGGTAGCTATGGATTTGCTGTGAAGCAAGCGACACGGATCTAGGGTTCTGCTCCTTATCAGATGATTCACAATTGACAGACATTAAGGATGGCAAGGGAGGGCTATTGATGACGCTGGAAATGGGTCTATCGGTGTCAGTGAGTTAACAGTCTATTGGGCGACTGCTGAAGCGAGATGGATGGTTCTAGAGGTAATCTGATGTTATATGTAAGTTTTGGCCATTGATGGTGGGTGCTGTTGAGCGGGGATTTAGTGGACGTGCGGTCAAGAAGAATGGAACTGCAATCGGCAGAGGCAGATCCGCTCGTTTGTTGTGTATCAGAATCAGCAGGTCCGCTGTCATGGTGATTCAAAATCGGAGACGTAGGGAGACAGGTCGAGATCTGCAACGCCGGTCTTCATAATCCCCAATCCGCAGCTGGGGTAGGAGATGTCAAGAAATGTGCGGCTTGTTACCAGGGTATGGAGGGAACTACATTCCGGGAACGGTTCCTGGACTTTCGGTGAACCCTGGGCAGGGTTAGCCCCTGTGATAGTGGTTGTAATGGAGGCGTTGCCATGTGAACTGTCATCTATCTATCTAGCCTCCGTATATGTTTGGGGTGTGGGGTAGCTGCGGTAGACTTGGCACGTTGAGTAAGTTGATTGTTCCGTTCTGCCGTTACTGCCCGAGTCGGAAAACCCTCCGTACAAAGTTTCAGAATAGCAGTGATTCAGATGACGGTTGATTCACCACTAGGTGGATAGCATTGGGCTGGATAACAGTAGGAAGCGAAATTTCGGATGAAGGATGGTGACAGTCGCGTTTTCAGCCCTCCCATTTCAGGTGGTGAAGCCCCTTCCTGATGGCTGCGGCCTTGCGAGCATGTAAGCAAGTTTGTAATTTGGTGTGGAGTTGATATAGAAATGCCGTGGAAGAGCTCAAACTGGTGACTAATCCTAGGAGTAGATAGCCTACGTCGACAGACCAGTAGTTTGACGTAGGTGTTGATATGGGGTCTTCATAACTTTGCAGTTCCAAGTATGTCTATGGCGGTAGTGGTGTGTAAAAGCGCATGCCGACGAAAAATGACGATCACATATTAGACATGGATGAGTGCTCATCTCGAAGAATTGTATCGTGGAAAACACTATGTTGAGTAAGAATAGAAGCAGTGGAAAAGTGGACTTTGCAAGTTAGCCTGATATAAGACTCCGGGTGGTCTGCCAGCGTAGTGTGTAATGGAGGCGGAGATGTAGTTGCAAGATCGAGGTCCATTGCCTGTTCGGCGAGGAGGATAGCGGCTGAGCTCAGTCCAAATGAAGAATGATTGTTAGTTGAAGAGGTTTAGAGTGGTAAGGGGTAGAGAAGAGAAGAAGTATTTCGGAAACAGGAAGAAAATGCTACAGGTCTGAGTAACACTTGCACAAAGTGTTATACCCTTTGTTAGAGCGGCAAAAAGCTAAGGAGAAGATTTGAGGCAGTAGCTGAAGTCACTCGTCCATACCCGGCCAAAATAGAGCAGCATAATAACAGTTTATGCGGTACCTAGTAACTAGGAAATAGTTAAGCATGCAGAAGCTAGGCAGACTGTTATCATCACGGTGTAGATGGAAGAAACGTTTCACAGTAGGCACTGTGACAACGTAGTGGAGAGCACCATTAACAATGAGTGGGGAATATAAGGGGTGGTAACAAAAGTGTTGTTATACTGACCTCATACTAGGTGTATACGTGGATAGTCTGCTGATAGAAAATTATTAGGAAGGGGGGCTGGTGTGCGGGAAGTGTGATAAGGGCGGCAAGCTCGGACATGAGCGGGTCAAGCAAACCAATGGATATGAAACGTATGGGTCCAGGCAATAGTGGTAAAATTTGAATAATGCCGTAAGAAGACGAACACTGGCAGATGTCAACAATACGAAATGTTGACATCTTCCAGTGTTCGTCTTCTTACGGCATTATTCAAATTACTAAAGGGATCTAATTGTTTCAAATAGTGGTAAAAATTGGTGTTACGGGAAAAGCAAACTTTGGAGATAAACTTGAGGCGAGGAACGAGCGAGCCTGATCCGTTGGTGACTAATGAGAAGAATGGTTAGTGATTGCCAGAGGCGTGAGGGAATTTGATGGAGTAATTGTGCATATAAAGAGGTCATGTCCTGGAATATCCCTGGCTAAGCAGACAAAGCGAAGTGGTGAGAAATTAGCTTTGCTAGACCCCAGTGGCGGTTTGGCGCATGTGTGAAGCCAGATGCTAGACTGTCAAAGATAATCTCCGGGATAGAATCAGTGTTCATTGGCGATGGTGAAACGCAGCTCGTCAGATAATAACAGAAAATAAGCTGAGCTTACGAAACAGGGGATCAAAATTTCACATATCGACCTGCTCAGATGTGAGAGCATGATGAGTGGTATAGGGAAATATAAGGGGTCATCTAGGGTCAGGAGTGAATACCGTCTGAGGAAGTGGGCGGTTGAACCAGATGGTTACATCGCCTGTGATGACTGTGAGGGACGCTGATTGTGACTGTTTGTGTTGATACGCTTCTAACTAACCCGGGGTTTGGAAAATTGTGTGGGCTGAGGAGAGCGGAAGTGGGTAGCTGACGTCTATATGTGCCGTGATAGGTAATATTAAACTTTAAAGAAATATCTATAATGACTGAACTATTCTGAAAAGGAGAATAAGGTGCCCGCTAAATTAGCCAGTGGAAGATGAAAAATAAAAAGAGTCTAATCTAGACAGCAAAATTTTAAAGTTCAATGAAAAAGTGGTCATAGGTTCGATTACTGTGGGTCGGTTGACTTGATAATGTAGTCATGCGATGTGACAGGGGTAGTTAAGCATTAGTATACAGTAGTACACAAAATAATAACAACCATCATATAGTAGGACTTGGTGGCAGAAAATGTATGGATCAGTGTTTCCCTAATTGATGGAATCAAGGAGAGACTAAACCTGATAGTAGGAGTATGGTATGGGGGAAATGAAGAAATAAACCCGAGCCTAAATATCTTTTACAAAATTCTCAAGTCATTAATAGAGTATAAATCATTACTAGAAAACCAAACAAGCTATGAGAGAAATGAAAGGATACAAAATGTTGAGTAGAATACGACAAAATCATGGGTTGTTCTCACCGCTGTTCTCTTTCACTGATGAATATTCATTTTAAACCATTCCGAAATTGATGACTTTTCACCATTCTACTTTCATCCAACAATTCTACAAAATTTGTTAGTGCCCTTGATGGAGCTCGTCGAGTGCAGACAATTGGTATTACTTATTCCACGAAATGATGGAGAAAACTCTAGATAGTCCATCACGAGCACGCAGGCGCAGCGACACGTCCGCTAGGCAGGCACTCAAACTACTCTTTGTGACCTGTGCAATACGTGGATACATGTCGCAAAGGGTAAACTGATGCGCCCTTGTGTAGGTAGACGGGTAAGGCAAGGGTTCACACAAAAAACGGTCTAGGTCGCTTCGTGAACGCAGATCTGTGGAGACGTCTTGTAGGAGGTAACAACCCATGCACGTAAACCCTGGGGGTGGGGCGGGACAAGAGTACTCGCGCCCATACACAGAGAAAGAACATGAATCGTCAAACGTCTACGCAAAGTGTGATACTTAAGGGTCAAGAGAATTTCACACATTACAAAGTCCCGTTGACTATGCACTGTTATTCGAAAAAGTCGGTTATTCGACGTCCATATCACTGTAGACCTTTATATGTTCAAATTGTAGTGATTTATTTGACGGTGACTGTTACACCCCAACTTGTCCGCACACAACCTACACAGGTGGGTAATATACCTAGGCCTGGCTCAATAGGATTTACATAGTGAAGGTTCAAGCTATGAGAAAACGGTCAAGTTATAGTGATGGTCCGCTTCGAAGGATTTACTGGAATTTGAACTTACCACACAAAAGCGCAGTCGCTGAAGCAGCGGAGTCGGTGGTCATTCGGTCTGCGCTGTATGTTTGAACAAGGGCGGAAAATGGCCAGTTGTCCCATTCCATCCCAACCTCACCTGCCGCCTTCCCATGATAGTTCGCTTTCAAGTATCTGGCACCCGTCACAGTGCTAATACCCATACCGTCCCCAATGAAAAGTATTACATTTTGCGGTCTTCTCCTTCCTTTCACTTCGTAATCAGAAAGTCTCTTCTCAGAATCTTGAAGCTTTCGTTCAGCCCGTCTCCTTGATAGGCTTGGGTCAGAAACTTCAGGGAAAACTGACATATACTGTGGGAGGAAGACTAACTGCCAAAGTAAAACCGAGAACCAGATCCACATCGAAATCTTGAGAGACTTCTTGCAAACCATGAGTGTAAGTGGACTCAGGCAAAAATAATTGCAAACTGTGAATGCATATTAATTAGCCATGTGTGACGCACTTTCCAGTGAAATGTTTTTGTTGTTACACAATCAGCTCCAACCAATCATTTAAGTCGATAAGCACACGTACCAGCGTCAACGCAAGGTACCGACAGGTGCGGACTGAAAACACCAAACTAATCAAGATGAAATGTGAATAAATTAGGGGTGAATAGGCTGTAGAAATAGAAACGTGTTCCAATGGTGTCCAAAGGTCGAATCAGATTAAATGGAGCAAAGAATGACAACTTACGGACAATTTACGTCAGTAAGCAAGACAGAACGAGGTCGAAAAAAGTTACATTCGGAAACACCTAAGCGCGCACAAGTGTGGACAAATACACGGTTGAATATTAACGAATGTGGTGAAAAGCGACAGGAACAAAGAATGTACTCATGGTAAGACCAAAGAAGGGCTGTCCGTAATATAATGATGCGATCCCAGATCAGATGTAGATAACTAAATCCAGGGGGCGGATAAACGCTTGCATGGAAAGTGGGTGGCTAGTGCACATGTCGGCCGATTCTAGTAGACGTTCGGTTGCATAGTGATAGGTGCACTGTGATGTCTCGGGACGCCCAGTAGGTTCGAGTGAAATAGAACACTTGTCGTAATCCTCATGGCTTGGACCGTTTGTCTCCAGTTTAAGTTCAAAAATAATACTGAATGCCGGCTTATAGTTGAGTATTCAATCAGAGCTCAAAATTACAAGCTTTCAACTGTATATCCTGAGTATGTAAGATGGACATTTCTCAGAACATTCAAGTGCTTCATGACATTGTGTATCTGCGGCGATCATCGCAAGTTTATGTATCGTGTGACCGGGATGCGTTTAGCAATTTTCAAATAAATTGCCGCATATTCCCCGCCCTGAGAAAACCCTGAGGAATTTAACTTCAGTCCAGAGATTTAATCGGATCTCACACGATGCACTACACACTCAAGCGCGGCGTCTGCCTACCCCAACTTGCACGGCGCTTCACGTGATGAGGCGAAGAATAGGGATACGTGAACTATCGATCCATTCTGGTCGATGTTTGACGACAGGATGTTTCGGGAAAAGCTGGATGCCTGTGGGCTCTGTACTGACCGAGGTTTAGTCGTAACACTGAAGTTACCGTTACGTACCTGGTCTACAGTGATAAAAAGTGGACGCCGCGTTGGCGCACGAACATACACGTGATGCACAACTGCTGCTATTTCATCGCAGCTATGTTCCCAATATGCCCCATGCTGAGGCTGATGTTGCATTCTTGATGCTTCTTCACCGCAGTTGGGCTAAACCAACTTACACTTAAACTAGGTCTTTTTCAGCTGGATAAATTTCATTTCGCTTTATTTGGTTTGTTCTGCCTCCCTGAATAATGTTCTATTAACTGGCCACGTTGCATACACTAATTGTGCTTATCTTCGGTAATTTTGTTGCGTTTTGTAGCATTTTTAAGTAACTTGTGGACATTTCTTACTTATCACGGATTTGTTGTTAACGCAGTTACTTCATATGGTAAATTAGCGAAGAGTTATGCCACCGTATCTGTATGCATTGTTGGATTTATTTTATTTCAGCTTGTCGTTTAAAGTGAATGGCTGTTGTTTGATATCCCCGGTGTGGTTGCGCTTGATGTGTATGTTGACAAGGTGCCTACCTGTCTATTACCCACTACATCGTTCATACTGGCTCCAGGAGACAGTTGGTCGTTGCTGGAGGGGACGGGGTGCACGGTTCTTGTGGCCGTGCTAGGCTCAAAGAGCGGTTCCATGCACTCAGTGTGGAGCGGACTACGGTCCAGCCACCGCCTTGTGTGCGCTTGATTCCCCAAATACAGCGTGCTTGTCTTTGCCTGTGAAGGAGTGTGGGCCGGCTCCGTTGATGAAACGTGGTTCCCATCCGCATGCCTCCCGGTCTTATTCCTTCGGGTTTACACTGGATATGGGGTATGTGGTTGGAGCAGTGGGTGGTGCAGCGCAAGCCATCCATGGTCCCTCTGTAGGCGCAGGCGTCCTGTGGCTTGCCACAGTGACAGGCAAATCCGAAACCGGATGCCGCCAACCATGTTCCCAATATAGTAGACAGACTGACGTACACGTAAGTAATAAAATTTCGATGTGCCCGTCTTTGTATCAAAGGTATTGTTAAAACACAGTTACAGTGGGCACGCCAGTAGACTGAAAACTAGCTTCCGAAGCAGCACTGTAAGAAAAAGCGCCACTTTCAACTAGACCTTTCACATTAAGAATTATAACGACTTGGTTGAGGAGTATTTTCTCATGGTTAGTATTTAGCTTTCCTGTTAATTGAGCCCCATCGCAATGAGGCTGGACCTTACCGTGGTGCGATGGTTTGTATGCCTCAGCGATCCATAGAACTATGCTGCGTGGTGCTTTTCTGCAGCTTCAGAGCCACTCATACCAGATAGGTCAATGATTAGAGGTCAGACAAACTCAGCTTCCTGGTCCTCCAGGTTGGGGATTGGAATGAGGTTGGCTCCCTATTACTTAAAACGGACTCCTTGTAGTCCAACGCCAAACCCACTGCCTTGCGGTCAGGTTTTGAACCAGAGACTTTGCTTGAGAACCCCAATAGTTCTCCTGTCTAGGCCTGGGCAACCTGACGGTATGCTGCTCACGCAATACAATGAATTTCTCTTCAAACAGTTTCTTGATGCTCTAGCCACCACAGAGCATACTCAACGGTGCCCTATTTGCTGCATCGAGCAGGGTGAATAGGGGTTTGGATGCTACTGCTCAAGCCTTCCCGTCTTCTTATTCCCCCTCTTACGCTTTTTCTCTCTTGCCGTCCCGTTCCAGCTTCACTTTTATCCCCCTGTTTTCAACCCCCAATTCTTGGCCCTCCCGCACCTTGCTTTGCTAGGCTTTTACCTTCTAGTTGCAACTCACATGTGACCGCGGAGCATTTCTCCTGTCCTGCCGACAAGCCCATGTCCAACCAAGCGGCCAAGCCAAGTTCATCGGCTTCCATTTGGAGCCCACGATCATCCTTCAAATTGACATGCCTTAGTGTGCCCACATTGCTACAGATCGGTCAACAGGCAGCAATTGCTCGAACATTAGAGACCACCTCGAACGATATCTGCTGCTTATCGGAGACCTACCAGCAAGACTCAAGCTCTGTGTTCACTCTGCAATCCCCTTCAGGTGACACCAGCAGTATTTTCTCATTGCGCCTATCCGGTGACGATGCAGCTTCGAGCGCCGGCCAAACCGGTGTTCGAATCGCCCTGAGTCCACGGGCTGAAGCTGCGCTGGTTGACTGGATTCCAATCAGTAGCCGGATGTGTACGGTCCGACTGCCTGGCACGTTCAAAGATTGGAAATCGCGCGGGACTAACAGGCGACTATTCGTCATCATTGCCTATGCACCCACATACTGTAGCGATGATTCGGTAAAAGACGACTTCTATCGTCAACTGAACGAGCTCCTTAACCAAAGAAGAAGCTCGGACACTGTTGTGTTGGCTTGGGATCTGAACGCTCAATTTAGAAAATTATCCACTGACGAGGTGCATCTGGGCGGCCAACAAGGTGTAGGCTCCCGTAATGATAACCGTGATTGGTTACTTCATTTATGTTAAGGTGCTCACTTATTTCTTGCAAGCACTAATTTCCGACACAGCACCCGCCGGAGGGTGACTTGGCACCCACCAGCCTCGAACCAGCTATGGACGCAAATCGATCATATTGCGATAAGTTATCGATGGAGAGGCTGCGTCCAGAACCGCTGCTCGGTTTGGAGCACATGTGTAGACACCGACCATGCACTTGTATGTGCTGACCTGAGGATGCGTTTTGGCGAACGCCCACGACGACTTTGTGACCGCATTGCCACCAAAAAACTGGCGAAACCAGCTGCTCTGAATGCCTATCAAAGTACGCTGTTATGCGATTTGAATAAGCACTCACTGGATGCAGTTGAAGCTCACTGGTAGCATGTTCACCAGTCCTTACTAGCAGCAGGAAAATCCTCATGTGGTAAGTCAAATCGCCAACATGGACACTGAGTCTCTTCGCAGTCTCTGGAACTTATCGATGCTCGCCGGCATATTCCGGCTGGAAGCGAACACAATTAAACTCAAAAAGAGTTCCGGGAAAAACTCTGTACTAGCCTGAAGAGATACCGCGAATCCTGATGTTCTCATCGTGCATCAGAGATGAAAATGGCCGCTGCCCTTGGTAACCATCGTAAGTTATTCCATCTGATACGGGAAACGGACAGTAGAAGACCTGGGGTTCGTGAAAATACACGTGATGAGAGTGGACAGTCTATCCACAACTTGTCCAAATCCTTGGAGCGTTTGGCTGACCACTTTGAAAGGCAATTTAATCGGTCGGAATGGTTAGATTTCTCGCCGGCCTCTGATCGCCGCGCTCCGTGTGCTGCCAATTTGGATCCGTCCTCTAGCTCAGAAGTTGAACGTGAGATCGCATTGTTGAAGTTAAATAAAACCGCGGGACCAGATAATCTACCGCCAGCCCTCTTCAAATTCGGGGAACCTGCTCTTGTGAATGATTTATACGCTTTACAAGTGAAACTGTGGGAGCAAGATACTGTCCTAACCGACTGGAACCGCTCCGTCATAGTCCCAATTTTCAAGGGAGGCTTCCGATCGGAATGCGGCAGCCATAGAGGTATCAGTCTGATCTCCATCGTCGCCTAATTATTTGCTTCTGTATTCCTTCATAGGCTGACTACCACTTGTGAAAGCCATATTCTTGAAGAGCAAACCGGGTTTCGTCGAGGTCGTGGCCGCATTGAGCACACCTTCACTTTGCGTCAGTTGTTGGAGCATCGTCACAAATATTGGCGGCCCACCGTTGTCGTGTTCCTCGATATCAAAGGTGCATTCGATTCTGTGGATAGAAGTACACTTTGGGACTGTCTACTCGGTAAAGGTGTACCTGAGAAACATGTAAATATTATCCGATCATTATACGTCTGTAGCTCAGACAGAGTGAGGGCTTACGGCAAGCTGTTGTCGCCCTTTAATATCTCCAGCGGTGTGAGACAAGGATGCCCGCTGTCACCGTACCTCTTCAACTTCGCTATTGACGAAGTCATGAAAATCGCGTTCACAAGGCACGACTTAGAAGGTGTGGATCTGATCCCAGAAGAACGACTTCTTGACTTGAAGTATGCTGACGATATTGCCGTAAACGTTGACAGCTCCCAGACGTGCCCAGCTGCACTGGACAGATTAGTGCCGGCTGTTAGCCGCTTCGGGCTTTGCTTTCCACTATGGAACTGCAAAGCGTTTCTCCAAGATTGGTCTGGACCGCCTTCTTCGCTGTCCCTTCTTGGGGATCAGCTGGAAGTCGTTCAAAAATTCAACTACCTGGGAAGTTGTATCGGCGTTCTTGGGATTGAAGATGAGATCACGAACCGTATAGCAAAAGCTCGAGACGCTTTTGATAACCTTCGCCACTTATGGCAGCCGTGCGACATCACTCTTGCCCTGAAGGGTAGAGTGTACGATGGAGCGGTACGTTCGGCCCTAATATGCGGTTGTGAAACCTGGCCCCTTAGAGCAGCTGACATAATAAGGCTTGTTACGTTCGACCATCGGTGCCTTCGCAATTTAGCTCACATCTGGTGGGAACAGTACGTGAACAACGAGCGTGTTCGACGCCTTGCTTACGGCAGAGGAAAAGGAACTGAACCGCTCAGCACCGTTATTTCACGCACCAGGCTCCGATGGCTCGGCCAGGTGTTACGCATACCAGCCCACCGACTCCCACGACGTGCGTTGTTTGCGCGCCGAGGTTGTGGATGGAAGAAGAGGAGAGCTGGCCAAGCGATAACTTGGTCGAGAGGAATGAAGGCCCTGACTTATGAGCTGGCCTCGGTTGGAGCCTCTCGGCTTTCTGGTTGGAGTCCGAAAGACGATGAACAGGTTCGGTTGGATACACTTGTTGATATGGCTAGAAGCCGAGCTCAGTGGCGCTCGTGCTGTGAGTTTCTTTACCCACCCCCATCCATCTTAGTTTCTCCCTCCAAGCACGATCACATTATTTAACATTTTATAATTTTTCATTTTTCATTACTTTTTTGCTCCATAGTAGCCGGCAGATCACTTACCGGAACGATGCACATCAGTTACCGGTAGCTCAGCTGGCTTGCATCTGTAGCATTTTACTCCCTTCTTTTCTTTTCCGTAGTTCGGCACACTAGCTGAGGTTTTTCACACCTCTAGCTAACGTGTATGGTGTGGGTGTGTGTTAGTGAGCCGCTCTACTTAGAATTTCTCTTTCCTAAATAAACCACGATACGTAAAGATTACCCGGTTGTTTCAGTTCAGTTTAGTGCAGTTGATAAATCATGATCCGGGCGCCAAAGTGCCGTGAATGCAGTCGCCACGACTTCTATCACCAGAGTGGCAATAATGAAGAATGATAAGTAAATGGGGTTAGACTTAAATATGGTATTAGCAGAATGGAAGCAAGAACGAGGTGTATGTAGCTGATCGCATTGAAGTATGAACAGTTAAACGCAAGAAAAGGAATCCAGGGGCAGCGCTGATTCCGACAACGCTCCACTTCTGATATAGTCTCTAAGCATTGGTTTGGACTAGCATGAGGCCCCCCTACGAAGACTGCCCGTACCTGCCTGAGCAAATATCTCGTTCAATTTCTTCATACCCCTATGCTACGTCATGGATTGAACACCTCCTGGTTTAGCCTAACTTGGTGCAGGGACGGTGTAGAATGTTAGCCGAGGAAGGCGGTTAACTGGTGTCCGTAGTAAATGACCTAACCAACGTCAGCGATTCAACTTCAACAGTCATTGAAGTGAGGCACTGGAGAGTTTCTTGCAAGAAATAAACTGGCGGGCCTCAGCATTGCTAATCTTGTATCCACACCAGACACATGCAATACTGCCTGAGACCCGGTGATCAAAAACGATCAACCGTTTGATGTCTTCCGTACGAACTGATCAAAGCTGTGATGCATACAGAAGCATCGGCCTTATGGCAGATGTTTCCAGAAGTATAGCCTTGTCAAACACTGAAACAGTATTCACGAAAGCAATATGAATCCACATGTAAGAGGGTCTTACCACCAGGTGATCTTCCAACTTCTGTTACCACAACGCAGGAACGCAACCATATCACGTTTATCGCGGAAGCTGTCCTGCGAAAGCTAACGCCTCTGCTCAACCACAGCCAACTTTCTCTTACAACGGCAGCTCATGGTTAGAGTTGGAAACGCGTTAGCAGACCACGTACATGTTAGATGTGGTATGTCTTAGGGCTCTGTACTAGGGCAACAATTGTTTTTGGTATTTGTCAACGACCGGCACAGACGATGGGTTCAAGTTTTCTAATGTTTGCTGACGACATCAAAATATTGCGCAGGATTCTGTCGAAGGCCGATCTGGGTATGCTGCAGCTTGACTTGAACATGCTACAGCAGTGGCCAAACGAAAAGTTGCGGAGTCTCGACGTGAGCGAATGCAAAGTAATCTCCATACGACACAAGAGTACCTACTGCTACATGCGCCGACAGATGCTCAGTACGTATGTTCGCCCCCATGTCGAATATGCAATTCAGGTGTGCCATCCATGATCAAAGCACGACCTTACCGCACTTGAACGGCCTCCACGTGGAGCATATAAGTGCGTCATCGGAACGAGCAATCTATCATACGAGCAAAGACTGGAACATTTGGGACTGTTTAGCTGACGGTATGGCCGAGTATGTGGTGACCTGACAACCCAAATCGTGTGTGCAGTGAGAAGGACTACTGTGTTAACAACGATAAATCCATCCCTTTACAGTAAAATTAGCAACAGCCATGTTGAAGTACCTGCTTGACCAAGTCTCTCGGTCATCTGGGTAGCAGCCCACAAACGTAATGGCGGAGCAACATGTACATCATCGAGGTTGCATAGACTAGGCGCATTGACACGAATCGGTAAACTGCAGGGTAACCAAACGGAGGCTTCTGTTACAAGTAAGAAGCTCGGTGTCCAATAACACCATGACCGGTAACTAATTGGTCTATAAACGACGTATTGGTGGCCCCAATAATCTGTTACTTACGGCTCCGTGGTGAATTGGAGAATATGTGAACTAACCGTTCCAATTTGCAGCTCTAATCTAAGCATCGGATACCCCAAAATTATCACAGCCTTCGGAGTTGAGCAGACTGCTGAGGAAACAGGCAATGCACATAGAATTATGTTCGTCCCAACCCATCATTGGTACCATTCGTCCGGAGACCGATTTAGTCTCCAACTCATGTGCAATTGATGATATATATATTTAGAGAAGCGGGGTTAAACGGATATAGATATCATGGAAGGAGCTGTTGAAAGTGTCCACCTGCATTCTGATTACAGTACAGAAATCGCTTGATGCAGTTAGCAAGAACTTTCTGCAACGTCACGGTGGTGATAGCGTGGCATTCATTCACAATATTCTGCTGCAATTGCTGGAGGGAAATCCGCTTGTTTCTGTAAACCCTTCGTTTCAAGTATCCCCACAGAAAATATCCAGTAGGTTTAAATCGGGTGACAGTGCGGGCCAATCGATGGGGCCTCCACGACCCATCCAACGTCAGCCGAATTCCCCACAGAGATATTCTCGTACCGATTAAGTATAATTTGCTGGTGCACCATCATGTTACAACCAGATGGTACTGCGAACTCCATCCACCCCAACTGTGGCAGTACTCAAGTCTGGAGCAATTCCTTGTACGACGATGCTAGCAAAACTAAGGGTCGAGTAGTATAAAACAGCGTACCGGTCACGTTCCTGGAAATGAAAAATGGTCTAAAGAGTTTCTGACGGGTAATTCCAGCCCAGATCATCAGCTTGGCGATATGCTGGATACCTGGTACTGTGTATCTGGGTGGGTTCGAACTAGCCCAGAAATGTTGTGTGTCCGTACCAGGTAAATAGAAAACGGATACATCCGTAAAGATTACAGAGTGAATGCACATGTGATCCAAATCCAAAGGCAGAATGTATTTCGTTTATCCGCATCATTTGGATTAAAAACTTGAAACTGGAGTGTACCATACCGACGAAGATTGCATTGAGATCTCTTTTCGGCAGTTCACATCAGGCAAATACAACTACAGGACTGAAAAATGCATTAGTAAACTGGTGTAAGCAACAATGAGGACGGATGGGACGATTTGAACAGTTTTAGCATGTTCATTTGATGCTCGAATCGATTTAATCAGGTGACATCGTGATCGGGCTAACCGACAGCTAAATAACTTGTGTAAACAGAAAGGGCAAAATTACTAATCAAATAAAATTAGTTAATTACGCGGACAGGCATGCACAGAAGTATCAACAACTCGATTATTGAACATCTGATTCTTACTGGGCATCAGATTTTGACAAAAGATGCTTTCAAAGTCTATTACGCCGTACCGAGGCGATACCCGAAAGGGGTAAGGAAACGCCTCCTGCAGACAGCCGAAGCCATCGCGATCCGGCTGACACAACCAGAGCTATGCAAGCATAGGGTGCTTGTGCAACCCTTGACTTTGCCATGGCCCTGATGATAAGGTTCCCCGGAGTATCTCGCTTAACCGGGTGCTATTTATTTGCGTAATTAACTAATTTTATTTGGTTAGTAATTTTGCCCTTTCTGTTTACACAAGTTATTTAGCTGTCGGTTAGCCCGATCACGATGTCACCTGATTAAATCGATTCGAGCATCAAATGAACATGCTAAAACTGTTCAAATCGTCCCATCCGTCCTCATTGTTGCTTACACCAGTTTACTAATGCATTTTTCAGTCCTGTAGTTGTATTTGCCTGATGTGAACTGCCGAAAAGAGATCTCTTTGCAACACGGTGTTTTACTCTTCTATGGGCATTATTTATGAACTGAAGATTGCATTCTTACAAAATCCTCTGAACCGCTTAGAGTGTGGTGTCACAATGCTGAGCGATTCTGTATATGCTGAGATCTGGCTTTTCAGATCCTTCAAGTACAACGGTGCAACCTGCAAAATATGCAGTACTAGTGCGAGGCCGCCTGGGTTTTCTGGCGTCGCACACACTCCCAGTTTTGTGGAACTTGTTCACCAATTGAAGCACGTAACGGCCGCTGATGGGTCGCTTTCCAGCGTTTACAGTTTTATATCTTCGAGCTGCTTTGACGGCGTTTAAGTCACATTGGCCATACTGCTGAATAAGTCGAACGCGCTGAGCCTCAGGCACGTTACGGCATTCTGTTTGCAGGAACGTCACCGACGAGAGAGTAAACTCGTGTCCCGTGGTTGAGAGTGTGACCAACTGATAAATGACAAGAATGCCACCGCTTATCTTGGTCCGGCAAACATTCTGTCGTCAAACATCGACCAGAATGTATCGATAGTTCAAGTATCCCTAGTCTTCGCCTCATCACGTGAAGCGCCGTGCAAGTTGGGGTAGGCAGACGCCGCGCTTGAGTGCGTAGTGTATCCTGTGAGATCCGATTAAATCTCTGGACTGAAGTTAAATTCCTCGGGGTTTTCTCAGGGCAGACAATGTGCGGCAATTTATTTGAAAATCGCTAGACACATCCCGGTCACACGATAGCGGTGGTGTGCATTCCGAATTCATCGATGTAATTGATTTTGTGCCGTTCTGCTTTGTTTGTGCAATTACTACTAGTTATTTACACGTAGAGTATGTTCCTTAAGATTTGTAACTACGATAAAAACATATTACTACGATTGATCGCATGCAGCTGAATTAACTGTAGTGCCTTTCTTACATTTTTCCTCAGTCTTTTAGATGACCTTTCATTATTTACTGACAACGATGTGCAAAGCTCAGACGTCCGTACCCCTTTTTTAATGCACCACATATTACCTCATCGAATGAGCGTGGACTGCGTGGACTGCCCGAACTGACCACGTGGAATTATATCTGTAGCTAATTACGAGTCCGTTCACCTATTCATAAGTTATACGTTTCTATTTACTTCATTATCATTTATGTAGAAGCACAGGTACTTCAGTACAATTTATTCTGCCCACCGCCCTTCATTTTCACAGCCCAGACCGTGTGGTTAGATAGGGATCGTCAGCTCGCGTTTAAACAGGCATTTCTGCTGTAACTGAGGGACTGACTTATCCTCTGCACATTAGAAACCTGCAAGTTAGGGGATAGTGAGCAATGTCATAGCACAGGTAGTAAGTGAGTCACATCGGTCGTTACCATCCCCCTTAGCTACGTGGTATTCACTACGAACTAGTAACAGTCGGGTTGTGTGTTTTAGCCCCAAAGCGGCCAGGTGGAATGTGTACTAGTGACGATTCCGGAAAGGAGGTATCGGCCGTACAGTGCTGTTCTGGCTTGGGGTGTCTGTCTGTCTAGAGTAGATGTGATGAACCTCCAAATTTTTGGTAACTGTTCGCTTTGCCAGCATCTGTCAGTTCATGTGCGTGCTTCGCCTCTCAGTCATAACGAGGTTTCGTGTTTATGTTCAGCTCATTTTCCTTGTAAAGATGCACGATTATAATTGTTAGAAAATGCTAAAACCAAAGGTGGATAACTGTTTTCACTGATTCAACATCAGACGTTTACAATCTTATATAGAGACAAAGGAATTAAAATCGACCGAATTCGTTCAAGTCACCTAGGGCATGTGGGAGCCAGTATTTGGGACAAACAATCTACCTACGACTTCAGTGATCGCCCAGAGAATTCCGAAATTTAAGGTAATGCAGTTGTCTAGAAATCTAGAGGTGGAGTCCTATTGCTGCCTATAGCGATGCACCATGCACCACAGAATGTAGGATAAGTATGTTCTGGTCAACAATAAATGCTAGTGTTAAGTCTTCGGTGGTTATATATTAGAGGTTTTACTAGTACAAGGATATCGAGTATCTTAGGTGTTTGTGGGAACCCCTATTTGAATTTCTGCAAATGGGTACCAAAACGAGCTTGTGAGGCCACCTGGGTAATTGCGCTGCACGCTACAGCCGGCTAGAATGTCAACAAAGTTACTTCGCTCTTCATTTGTGCCATGCACCGAACGTCTTCCCTAACTTTGTGTGTTCCGTCTCACATCATCCGTGTTCGAAAAACGTCCTGAGTTTGCCCTAACCCATGTAATTCGAGAGTGACAAACGATGTGCTATCTGCCTTTGACCTACCTGATTGAGATGGGTTCCATCAAATCTAACTTCGTTTGCATAATGTGTTGAATCTGCCCAATTGCTCTTCACCTTCTCACCATGTCTCTTATGTTCACTTTGTGCTTCTCATCCTGACCATCCCAGGGGACTTGCTAAGTATATGCTCTGCTGCCTGTCCCACCTAGCACAGTGCGAAGAAAAACGCTGTGAAAGTCTGCAAAGTGCAGATGCGACTTCCAAACAGATGTGTCAGGCTAATTTGCTAAATTAATAAGGGATAATAACGAATTAATAGTTTCGCCCACTATGATAGGGGTTAGGGTAATAATAGACTAGCCTGTTGCCTGAAATGAGGTGTACTCGGCCATTAGGAGGGAGTCTAGGCAGTGGCGTAACGCAACTACATTTGCCGCCCGGGGCGGTGCTGATAGTTTTGCTCTCCCTGGCAGTCGTAAATCTGTAAACCTACAAACTCGGCTAAGGTTAAAGTGTACCTTGGTTTGTAATGAAATGCATGATCATATGGGACACCGAGGGAAATGTGCTGAAAGTGACCACAAGGGGACAAGTAAGGGGATCGTTGAGAAGAACATTTGTACCGGTGTGATACATGACGTAAATGTGTTGTTGGTCATACAGAGTAACAATAAAAAGTCCAACCCTCAGCTTATCTAGAAATTTTGCCCATTATATTTGGTATGGAACAATCAACGATACTAAAATATTCGCCCCGGGCCGACTACCACTGCCCCCTTCGCTACGCCTCTGCGCATAGGGTACCGGTGGCAGCTCGTAGGAAGCTTCTTCAAGATCGACCAAGACCTAATTTTGACTGGTGAAGAGTCCTACCCATTCTTGACGGAAAATGATGGGATTAGCAAGTGTAGCAGAAGCGGACGTGATCTTGTGGTGACCCCTAAGGTTAGGAGATCGTTGTACCACTGGTAGACGACCATTGGTTCTTCCACTTCCTGTTAGCTTCCCGTACGATTTACTGTGGCCCCTTCTAGGTGGTGTTGACATGAGCACTCAGCCACCTACGAGGAATTAGATTTCCACTGTAGGGCCCAAAGTTTATACGGCCTTCCTACACGCTGAAGACGGAAGCACTCAGAATCCTCGACCGCACGCATACTACAGCATGCACTACCTTATGGTTCTATTATTATCCGGCGCCACTGTGTCTCCAGGTTAGATGAGTCACTTTTGTAGCCGGAATAGCAACGAGGTACACAGAATGTTTGAGATCGGCCGTCTATAGAGACATTTGTAGGATGGGCCGGCGCTTGTATCACAAACGCAGTGCATGTTATACCATGTCCTAGTTACTTCGACTCCTACTCGGAACGAAAAAACTCTTTTAACCAATATTAATCCAAGCACAAAGTAACAAATTGAATTCAGATCAGTACGGCTTAAGCGATCCAGCCACAATACACGTGAGTTGACACAACGGAAGAAAAAGCGTAATCTCGCACGATTGAGCTAAACAGTAAAGGGATTGGCGGCATCCGTATCCGGATTTGCCTGTCACTGTGACCTCCAAAGATACTGCCACAGAACGTCTGCGTCTACAGAGGGACCATGGATGGCTTGCGCTGCACCACCCACAGCTCCATCCACACACCCCATATCCAGTGTAAACCCGAAGGAATAAGACCGGGAGGCATGTGGATGGGAGCCACGTTTCATCAACGGAGTCCGCTCACACTCCTTCAATAAGCAGAACAGCAAAACTCCGGCCTAATTGGAATATCATGCACACCAGACGTACACAACGCCGTGGCTGAAACGTAACCCGTTCCGCACAGGATGCGTGGAACCACTCTTTGAATGTAGTATCCTCAAGAGAACGGTGCACGCGGTCCCCACCAGCAACGACCAACTCTCTCCTGGAGTCAGCAACCGAGATGGAGGGTATTAGACAAGTAGCCACCTTGTCAACATTCACATCAGACGCAGCCACAGCGGGGAGTTCAAACAACATCTAACTGAAATGCAAGTATACTCATCACATAAGCATACGTACCACATACGCCAACTTATTGGCCTGGATTAGTATATCGAATAGGGGGCGTACGTATCGTACTTCTCTTCCGCGTGGAATTGTGCCTCCACCTGCATTTAGGCAACCGCCCTCTTGACCAGTCCACGGAATTCGCACCGATCAAATTTGTCTTCGATTCGCAACACGTGAAATCAACACCAGTTCCTCATAAACTCACCTTGTTCATGTCCTGGTAATGTTATCTTCGGTCTGTTCGCATGTCGCTTTCCTGTACTAAGTTGGCCGTACAAAAGCTGCATGATTATCCTCGTCGAATTCATTCGGTGCACATAGATAGATGGATTGGGGTCATCTCTGACCGATGGCAGTCCGAAGACAATATAAGCACATGCGTTTGTCCAAACTTATGTATGAACTGCCACAAACTGGATAGAGACACATTAAACCTCATCAACAATAGTACTACAAACGTGTAAGGGTTTCTTTTGGTGGTCAGGCTAGTATGGCAGACATGGGAATAAGTACCCAATACGAACTGTTGGTGCGCTCTTTAACATTTAGACGTGAACATAATTGACAGCCTTAAATCTTGGACATCCATATTTGAACGAACCCTATATAGGAATAGCAAAGCAACTGCCATCAGTACGGTTACTAGGTGGAACGATAAATAAAAACGTGGTACAGTAAAACAGTGTGCACTTATATGTCGCACCTTATATCTACAGTCTGGTTCGCGTAGCTAATGGGCGAGACCGCACAGCATGCGATTGTGATGGGAGTTTCACTTCAGGCTCTCGGTGTCGCCGACCTGTGCGGTCATCTGCTGCCCGAAGTACGTGCAGATTCTCAAAGAACGATTGTTGCGCAACCTTAAGCATTGACAGTCGGCAATACCACATATTCGCTGCTTACGGTCTCTTTGGCATGACAACTACCGTAGTGCTACAGCAACTAAGTCCAGCTGTCCACTGTCAATCATGCGGCTTTCCAAACAGTGTTCGCACTGTTTTGCAAATGTCCAAGACGTAGCATAGCTGTCATCCCAGTACTCCATCATTTGTACATACCGCTGTGTACTCTGCTGTGGCCATAAGCTATTTGGTAACGATCTACATCCTACGTCTCGGGTGCAGGTATTCGGTGCTCCTAAAACGATTGTCACTGTGCGCCATTCTTCTCTGATGTAATATACTAAGACACTGACGTATCCGTACCGTTGGGCTTAACCTTTTTCTTAGTCTATCTAGAAGATTGGCCATGTCCAATACAACTTCTGGTAAGCGTCTCTGCGCTTCCGTCTTCAATCAGCAGTATTTGCGTTTTCATTATTCTCAGTAAATTCAGTATGGCTGATGAACAACGGAAATATAACTATGCTCACTCTCATCACTAACCTGTGGAGTGGAACCTGAACTGTTGACAGCATAACAATCACTAGTTGATTATTCGTAGAGATTTTTCACTTGCTACAGAATTCCCAGGGCATTTGCTCTTCGGATTCATAGTCCAACCTGGTAACACGAGGGACAATCGTTGAGCGCTGTGTTCCGAATTTTACACTTGGCGTACTGCAAGCGACCAAGCGCTGGTAATCGTTTGATTCAAGCTTATCCAACGAACTGGAAACATACTCAGTAATTTGCCACCCTAGCATTGCTCCGTACCAAGCACGGATTTCCGACGGATGTTTCTTACTCTAACTTGAGCGTTGGAATGCGGTACTATCACACATTTGCTGATGGCCTCTTTGACGTGATCACAGCGATAATACATCAAGCAAATCCCACTGCTCCCTGTCCAAAATGCGGCTTTCGAAAAAGTGCTCATGTTGTTTTGGAACATTTGCAAGAAATAGCTCAACCGTAGGCAAATGTAGCTGTCTGCTCTACTGTGGCGATAATCTATTTCCTAACAACCAGTCATCAGAAATCTCGGTTGCAGCCATACCGCGCCATAAACCTATTATTTCCGTGAGCTGATTTTTTTCTCCATGAAATATAGTAAAGCACTACCGTACCAACACAGTTGAACTGGCCTATTTCCAAGTTAATCCAGAAATTTGGCCATATCTAATTCCACTTCTAGCAGGCACCTTTGCCCTTCCGCCTTCAATTGCGATAGTAGCTGCCTTTACCTAACCGCATCTAAGCTTCGTATGACGGATAAACAACAGGAAATAGAGCCACATCCAACCTCGTGGCTAACATGTGGAGTAGAACATAAAGTATCAGCCAGATGAGTCCAAACCAGGACGAAACCGCGGTCGTGGTGCGCCAGTATTGGGCGGAGCAACGTCGAACCATTTCCATTTCGGATACCGTCCTTGTGATCGGAATGAGCGAGGTTTACCTCAAAGTGAACCGAGGTCTCCATTGAGATTGCGTGTCGCAACGCGACAACACAGCGGGTTCCCCAAACTTAACTTTGAATTCCTCTCCGCTGTGCCAAGCGTTGCTCGCGGAACTCAGTAGCATAGTATTCAGGGTGTCAGCCATGAAGTACTAAGCTCTGAGTTCCACCCTAGCTCAGGCTATCTCCACCTGACCAGTTCAAACCAGGACGAAACCGCGGTCGTGGTGTGCCAGTGTTGGGAAGAGCAACACCTAAATATTTCCGTTCAGGTTACGGTCCTCGAGGTCGGAATGACCGAGGGTTATCTCAAAGTGAACCGAGGTCTCAATAAAGGTTGCGAATCGCAACCCAACCACATAGCGTGCTCCCTAAATTCAGCTTTGAATGACTTTCCGTTGTGCCAAGCGTTGCTCGCTGATCTCAGTAGTATAGTGTTTAGGGCGTCAGCCATGAAGTACTGAGCTCTGAGTTCCACCCCACCTCAGGCTATGTTCACGTGATGAGTCCAAACCAGAATGCAACTGCGGTCGTGGTGTGTCAGTGTTGGGAAGAGCAACACCCAAATATTTCCAATGCAGTAACAGCATCATAAAAATGGTTAGTCAGTTACTTACCGGGATTGTTCACTTTATACGCATGAGCCGTCGTGGACAATTGCGACGAACGTTGTTGAGCCTTGTACCCCGAACTGCCAAACTGCATTCCAAAGCAAGGAAGCGTTGTAGAGTACTTGGGTTCCAGTGATAATTGTTGTTCATTACACCCAATTCTTCATTCGGATGCAAGAACGAATGTGGAATATTGTAAGCAGCAAGCACTTGGTAGCCTGGAGATAACGCGGTCCCGCAATGAAATCCGTGAGGAAAGCTGACCAATCCAAAGATTTATCAGTGTTATTTGAATCCGTCACACACACACACACACATACACACAACCCTTTCGATGTTCGGCCATTGTGGCCTTTCATGAATGAGCGGTTTAAGATTCAAAATAAGCAACACTCACATAGATGTTTGAAGACAAATGGAGGTCTAGCAGTACGAGTGGCACTCAGGTCGGAGACTAGGTTCACATGGACTGTGAAGTCCTGGTGAGTGAGACTGCAAGCACCAGCTTTGCCGTACTAGACGAACGAACGTGTTCTGGTGCGTTTGAGCTGCAGTTACTGTGTGGATACTGGAAGCTTATGCGGAAATTTCATAAAGCGCATGGTCACCTATATCCATGCGTCTGGGTATTGGGGCTGTAGTCTGGCTAAACCTTGACAACTGCAGATGTCAACACCGATGCACTTTAATCACGTAAGCCCACACTCGTGCATGATACACTACGATCCCAATGAGATAACATTAATCCTCATGACCTTAATAATGCAAACATGTATGACTTCGCTTTGGAGGTAAAAATAACAGCCAAAATTTTCCTGCTACTAGCAATTGTGCGTCGAATAGTAAGCGTGAAAGAAACAACGATTTACTGACAACGTCAAACAATATCTGCGTTCCGTCTCGCTCGTTACTGGCGTCTTTTTGGTTCACGCAACTTGTCATAAATTGATTCGGTCCATCCATGACGCATAAAACACTGAGTTTGAGCCTCGTTGTAATTCTGCACCATCGTCTGCCATTGAGAGCAACTCACGCAGAACACTGCGCTTGGTCAAGAATATGTCCCGACTAGGCAAATGAACAAGACCGTAGTAAAATGTGTGGCGGAGAGGGAGTAATGAGCAATTCAACATAAATGAAATCCACATAAGTAGGCTAATGCTGAATGGTAAAATGTAATATATCTTGTTTACCAGACAGATTCGCGAAGTAAATAACTGAGAAATTTTCACTGTAGCTTCAAATTCAGGTAATCCTCCACGAGTCAGAAAAAGCGCTAGCTAGCCGTTTGGGCTTCTTGGGACTTGTCAGTAGTGCCCACTCATCGGTTCCACCAAGATCCGCGCGCTGATCTGACTCTTCTGGATTCCAGTTATCACGGACGAATAATCCGCTGGATCAACGACGCGCCACGGAAGGAACATTCACGGGGATTTATCCTACTGTTCTGGTCCCACTTGAACTTAAACTTGACCGCTAGCATGAAGAGCATGCTTCTAGGGGCCAACTATATGCACTTCACCGTCCGTGACTGGTATGTTAGTAGAGAATAAGACAGGCAATAGCACAGTTAGCTTGTAAATCATGACCGTCCGCCAATCTCCTCCATGAAGTAGTGGCATAAGCAGCTGGTTGGGGGTGCAAGGTGCTAGTGTTTATTGGTTCGGATCATGATGGATGCGCACTACTGACCTGGACCAGTAGGAGGAAACCGTCAACGCTTGTTTTTCCGGACATGTGGAACTTGCTGCGAAGCAACACCGAGTATTTATATTAAAAATCTCCTTCTTCTGAGTAAACTAGAATCATGAAGCGCCAGTTAATTATAAGAGGAAGGTTAAGTAAACAAGCTCGTTTTCAGAGATTTATTGTAATGGCTAATAAACCACTTTTCTATAGTTCAGTTAAGCAAGGGTGGATTGCATAAGGAGAAAAAGGCATCAACCAGACATTAAGGGGTATGCTTTTGCAAGCGAACTCTGCCCGGACGAAAGCTCTCCATGATAAAGCCAAAACCCTAACGAACTGTTTTTGTACACATAACGTGGAATTGTTGAAACGAATCGCAATCGCATCCATCATGCAAAGATTAGACGTCACTGGAGTAGGTTGGTTCAATAACGGCCGCTATGAGCTACAGTGTCTATCGTGAAAATTCAGTGCTAGATGATGAATCAGTAAATGTTTAACTAAAACTGAAAACAGGAGATGGATTAGGGTTTGTGCTTTGATCGAGCCCAAGTTTTCCGACAGCCTCAAGCTAGGAACCCAATTTTCGGCGCCTGTCTAATTGTAGTAAAAGCTGTAATACCAGCAGGATAATTATGTTCGGAACGAGGAACTACCAGTAGTTGACTATAACGTCCTGGAGATGCGGATTCCGGTTAGCTAATGGCTAGTAGGACTGTTGCTATATCGATAAAGCTCTCTCGCTTAAGGTGGTCACATAGTAAATTTAAGCATGATCCCATAATCTAACGATGTGGTTCAAATGATATGAAGTAAGTTCTCATAAGTTGCACCTATCGTTCTGCCGGTTACTTCAAAAGGCTTTTATGCCTAGAGACGAAGTACAAACTTGTCCTTACCGTTCAACGGAAGTGCCGTCACAAAAGCTATCAGACAGAGTGCTGTATAACCGTGTGGTGGCAACTCACGCATGGTGCCATGAGATGCTTCGGAACAGAATGAGCAGCCAGTAGTACTAGCCTTACTAACGATCAGATAAGGATACTGTCTCAGTGATTGCAATGACAGAGAAACTGTTCACGGCAACCTAAAGTCACAACCGATATTCGGTATCCCAGTCCATGTACAAATTGCGCACGCTAAAACAATGCAATAAAAGCCTAGTCGACTTTGAAAGAGGTACTCGTCAAGCTCAGGGAAATAACCGCGAAAAGCTAGTCCCAAGCTCCCCTTCCAGTACCAGACACAGCATGAACCTTAAAAAGTGAGGAAGACCGTTGTGAATTGCAGTGTTAGGAACGAGAAATCCCGAAAACTCAAATATCTCCATTACTTTGACGACTTCACGCACAAGTAAGATTTACTTCTTTGCGTAGTTCCTATCATGGACATTCCAGTTAGGAATTTGTTACAAGAATGGGGGTGGTAAACAAGTGTGTAACGCAACTTAGATCGCTAGATGAACGACGGCATGCTTTGCAACCAGAAGGAGGAATCACCTTTCTCAGAAAGGAGGAAACGACCAATTCAACTATTGTTTAGTTATAAACAGCTGTGTAAATGTGCTACACTAAACTTTAAACGTTTGTTCAAACAGGAAGCACAAACATGAATGATGTCAAGCGATCCACTGAAAATACGGATGGACCGAAAAATCTCAGCAGTTTGTGATCAAAGAACACGCCGAACCTAAGTGCGCGGCTAGTTCTGCACCAACTCAGAGACTATGGCAACTGACACATCGATTGTAAAATGGTTCACTTTCTGCATAAGTAGTTTCGGCAGGGAATGTGCCTCTTTTCAACACGAAAATATTTCTTAATTGTTGTGCTTTAACCTCGGAGGTTCTTGTGTGCACAGGTTGACCGCGTCGAACAATCGATGGTTGTTTATTGGCAGGAGGGCGCAGAAAGTCCAATTTATATCCCACAATGAAAAAAGAGGCACCTACACATGCTGTATTTGCAGGAAGCACGAATTCGTGCAGGGTGCGCATCCAATAGTCCAATAAATCAACGGCTACACCGAAAATGTGTCTACTTCAAAGGGGCACTGAACACAGGTATGGGATCCACGGTACATGAACTTGCCACAGCAAAGTGCTGGAGAAGCACCCATTCGGGCATACAGGGTGACAGAATGAAACACTTATTTTAGGAGATGTAAAAATAACTTAACACGTTACCCCAGTGAGATGAAATCCATCAAATACTCGTACTTTCATCGTCACCAGTGGCTCGATCCCAACGCTAACGCGGGAGGTCTCCAGCTGAAACAGGTAGCGTGGGACAATGTTGGTTGACAGCGGGATGCAATCTCCAAACACACCGTTTGCTTGCTCATTATCAATAGCTAAATGAGATTTAATGATGCTTTTAATTTTGCTTACTTTCCGCTGTTACCTTGGCTCTTATTTAGATGACACACTGGGAATAGAAGTTGCGTTCTTACGAAACTTCTCATGTAAGAAATGTTGTCAAATCTAATTTCGCGTTTACATGAACGACGTGGTGGGCCCACTGGTACGGGTCCATTCTGTTGAGAGATTTAACGTTGAATTTGTACTTCTCATGATGCTAATCTTAGACGGCTTTGCACTTGCCAGACCAATTTTAAGCTCTTTCAGGAGTGCTACTAATTTTGACAATAGTATGGCTAACAACGCATACAACCATTATACTGCATTCACGTTTCATTGGCATGACCACAAATCCACGGTGAACGAGCTGTGAGGATTAATGCAATATGTTTTTAGTCACACAAAAAAACGATTAGATGCCGGCCTCTCATTGATCGGCACAAATCTACATCATTCATATGCACTCGTCAAGTGCTTTTGACATACAAGTAGCTGTCCTGTATGTACACTGATGCTCAAGGCCTAGTTATCAAAATTTTCGAAATGTGACTGCGCCAAGGATCAAACGTCTGTGACCTCACTGCTATAACGGAGACATGGTCACGCCCCGACATAAGTGACATCGAGGTTGCAGGGTCAGGCATGTCCATTGTTCGAAACAATGGACCCAGCAAAGGTGGAGAGGTGGCTCTGTACTTCCGCAGTGACCTCTAACGTGAACTCACAGAATCCGGTCATCCCGGTACAGGATTCTCTTTGGGGACGACTACATTTATAAGGCGACAATGCCTGCTTGGCGGAGGTCGTTTACCGCCCCCCCTCATCCACACCCAAACTGGACTTCTATCTGGCATTCGAATTAAGGAGGGTGCTAAACTAGAATTACAGTCACAGTCGTAGTACCTGTTACATGAATACCTACGCTCTGGAATCCCAAACTGCTCCAGGAGAACATCTATATCCGGATGCACAAAGGTTGTCTCCAGTTTCCTGACAGTCAAACCCGATTCTAACAATAGATAAGCCGTCAATATTGGATCGCATATTCATCAAGGTAGAACTGATGATCAAGAGTGTAATCATCAAAACCGCAGCGATCTTGTGGCCCTACTCTTCGAATGCATCTGTCAGGCAAAGTATCCCGTGGAATTGACTTATACTAGTATGAACGGCTCCAGCACGATCTTAACACAGTGTCGAACTGGTCAGTTCAAAACGCTCTACCGTTCGACGTAGACAAATGTCGCGTAGTACAATTACGCCATAGACGTAACTACACCTACATATTTGGGACAAACGAATTGCAGAATAGCTCCCAGGAACGTGATCTTGGTGTGATCGTACAGAGCGACCTCAACTGTTCAAAACAGGCTGAGGTAGCTGCGAAAAGAGGCAACCAGCACGTCGGCATGCTGCGAAGGGCATTCGGGAGATTTGACCCATCAATCTTCCCAATGATGCTCAATTCCTACGTGCGCCCGCAAGTTGAGTACGCAATCCAAGCTTGGCAACCTTGGTTGAAACGCGACTTAGAAGCGATAGAGTCACCACCACGGAGAGCAACAAAGAACGTGAAGGGCCTGCGGTATCACTCTTACCACCGAAGGCTGAAGTTGCTGGGAATTTTCAGCGGACGTTATCGAAGGCTGCGCGGCGATCTCATATTAGCGTATCAGATATTGAGTGACCCCAACCACGTATGCCGCCATTTGCTGAGACTTAGCCACAACACGCAGCTCAGGGGTAACTGCTTAAAGTTGAAGGAACAATATAGCCGTCTAGAGTGTCGACGGAATTACTTTTCCCTTCGGGTTTGCAAACCAAGGAACGCACTCTCAGACTCAGTAGTATCCTCTCCTACCCTGGATGTTTTCAAAAAACGATTAGATGTTGCTCTCAGCTCCCAACATTTTGTTACCTAAGCTCCTCTGTTGTGGATTACGCCAAGCATGTTTTCAACAGGACTAATGTATTAAATGGACCTAAGTGAGCGACCATATTTTATTTTCTCACTCATTACCTCAACTATCACTGCGCCCAAGTGTCTTTCTGAATGTTTACGCGCGAAATTTCATTTTCATTTTACACTGATGTTAATTATCAAAGTATTCATCTCGGCAGACGTTCGATAGATGACCCAGACATATTTTAATTGCATCATATTCACCGCTACCATCCTACGGGACGTGTCAAGCACTTGCTTTTATCCCGTGATAAATCATTGTTCATTGATTATGCGTTAAAACAAATTAGGTCGCTTAGGTGTGACAACCTACTAAAGCTTTCTGACCGACGAGGTACTGGCTAGCGCATGAGAACATTTCGTCAGCCAGTCTAACCATCTGGCTGCCAATGCATTAACGACTAAGACTTTCTGCTCGAGAAACGTGGTCTCGTTTCTACGAAGTAGGACACGCAAGTGTATAGTCGTGCAACACGTAGCCTGGCATATCAACAAACTCTCTCCGAGTACCAAGAACTGGATGGCCTAGGCCAGCCAATGTAACCATTGTACCCGGCTTGTTCGCGAGGACAGGATGGCATCCCAGCAAAAGTTGGCGATACATATGGCCACAAATCACAAACTTCCCTATCAACACGTCAACAGTCTTCTTAAGGTGAAACGCGACATTTCTCCTCTTCAAACAGCGGACGGACTCACACAGACACCGAAGCAGGCGGCAAGTAACCTGCGCCTACAATAAGCTGCAACACTTTAGTGTGATCACTGGTCACATAACCCTATGACAATGGTTGTTACACCCCCAAAACTCAATCACATATCCTGCACAGTGGAAGCTGTATTAAAAGGGCTGGTGAGTATGCGTAAGTACAGCTCTCCTGGAGTATATATATATATATATATATATATATATATATATATTCACATATATTCACAACCTGATTACAGATAATACTCCATAAGAACCATGGCGAAATAAAGAGGGGAAATGAAGTACAACGTGAAGAGAACGACTTTTTCGGTTTTACACAGGCCGCTTTGGGATTTTTCGTGGTTTGGAGTTTTGTGTTCCAGGAAACGTTAACTAATAGCTAACACGGTTGAACAGCACTGTCTATACTGATGCTAGTTGCGCTACATAGCCTCCAACGCTCCTAACCACTGGCAGTCCGAATCGCGTTGTCCCCACCCTGGAAGGCGGACCCATTTTGACGGATGCTAAGCATGAGGTTGCGATCCTCATGCTCCTTTTCCATGTCATTCGTTGTCCACCGCGGCACTTTTTCCAGTCGCTTCCGCGGAGTGCAAATAATGCTCGGAGGGAAGGCGGTAGGCCGACATGCGCAATACGTGGCCGAGCCAACGCATGCGCTGTTGGGGAATAACGTTCTGAAGACCGGTACTACTCGCTCCAAGCACTGTATCTTGAACCACTGCGTTACCTAAGTGGTGTTATCACCACACCCGAGCACCCGTTCGTAGACAGCGATTGTCAAAGGCTGACAACCGATTCATGTCTTCCGAAATAATAGGCCTAGTCTCACAGCCGTACAAGAGTACTGCACGGACGGAAGCATTGTACACCCTGCCCTTGAGCTTGAGACTGACATCACAACTACGCCATGGTTGTCTCCTTTAAATGCATGCAAGGCGGGACTTTGCAATCTGTTGTGAGACTTCAACTCCACACTGCTACCATCTGTGATGCAACTCCCTAGATAAGTAAACCAAGGGGCTTGCTCCAGAACATGTTCAACAATCGTGAGCGCGGGTTCAGTCACGTGCCAATCCTGGAGCAGCATTCTGTCTTTTCCCGGAGTGAAGTATAAGCGGTCCAAAGCGCTCTGGACGATTTGTAGGTCGTCTCCCAGTAAGGCGATATCATCGGCGTAGTCCAAGTCAGTGACTGTGCCCCAGGGAGGAGCACAACTCCGCAGTTCTGGACACCATCCAGTGTTTCTTGGGTGACATCTTCGATGGCGAAATTGAAGAAGAAAGGTGAAATAGGACAACCTTAGCGAACACTGCCAGTCACAGCAAACGTAGAACTGAGCGTACCGTAAGCTCTGACTTTGTCCGACGTGTGGTTGTTAAGTTCATTCAGGATAGTTACAAACTAGTCTGGCTGGTTCTCCTGGAGTTGATGATATGTACCCGAAATCGTTAGCGGGCGATAGAAGAGTTTCGCTGAGGCTTTGGCTACATTCTTCAAGCAATGTTCTGAGGAAATGTAGGCGCCCGACTTGTGGGAACACGGGATGATTAGTTCTATTCCCAAGGGAGATATTTGTTCCTATCCAACCAACTATCCTCCGTTAACCACCTACCGGTGCATTCAATGGTCATGAAAGTCATTATTGCCGATGCGCTAACGGCCTACCTAGAAGAAATTAACCACATTGCACGGGAACAGCATCGCTCCCGAAGAAAGCGATCGTACACCGTTAAAGTACAGTCCAACCTGCCATGGCAACCACCTATCTATGGCGATTACTATGGAGACCAGTCAAAAATATCCTCGGCGATTTGTCTATATTTTCTCATTGGTCTTAACCTGTCTATGGCGTCCACCCGTCTAACGCAACCGGGACCACTCTTTTGTGGTGCTCAGGCGTTCCAGCACCTGTGCAAAACGACCACCACTAGCACGACTGGCCGGGATTGCGA
>OX104066.1:131298519-131406395 GCA_944474145.2 Dicrocoelium dendriticum
TCTTAACACAGTGTCGAACTGGTCAGTTCAAAACGCTCTACCGTTCGACGTAGACAAATGTCGCGTAGTACAATTACGCCATAGACATAACTACACCTACATACTTGTGACAAACGAATTGCAGAATAGATCCCAGGAGCGTGATCTTGGTGTGATCATACAGAGCGACCTCAACTGTTCAAAACAGGCTGAGGTAGCTGCCAAAAGAGGCAACCAACACGTCCGCATGCTGCGAAGGGCATTCGGGAGATTTGACCCATCAATCTTCCCAATGATGCTCAATTCCTACGTGCGCCCGCATGTTGAGTACGCAATCCAAGCTTGGCAACCTTGGTTGAAACGCGACCTAGAAGCGATAGAGGCACCACAACGGAGAGCAACAAAGAACGTGAAGGGCCTGCGGTATCACTCTTACCACCGAAGGCTGAAGTTGCTGGGAATTTTCAGCGGACGTTATCGAAGGCTGCGCGGCGACCTCATATTAGCGTATCAGATATTGAGTGACCCCAACCACGTATGCCGCCATTTGCTGAGACTTAGCCACAACACGCAGCTCAGGGGTAACTGCTTAAAGTTGAAGGAACAATATAGCCGTCTAGAGTGTCGACGGAATTACTTTTCCCTTCGGGTTTGCAAACCATGGAACGCACTCTCAGACTCAGTAGTATCCTCTCCTACCCTGGATGTTTTCAAAAAACGATTAGATGCTGCTCTCAGCTCCCAACATTTTGTTACCTAAGCTCCTCTGTTGTGGATTACGCCAAGCATGTTTTCAACAGGACTAATGTATTAAATGGACCTAAGTGAACTACCATATTTTATTTTCTCACTCCTTACCTCAACTATCACTGCGCCCAAGTGTCTTTCTGAATGTTTACGCGCGATATTTCTTTTTCATTTTACTCTGATGTTAATTATCAAAGTATTCATCTCGGCAGACGTTCGATAGATGACCCAGACATATTTTAATTGCATCATATTCACCGCTACCATCCTACGGGACGTGTCAAGCACTTGCTTTTATCCCGTGATAAATCATTGTTCATTGATTATGCGTTAAAACAAATTAGCTCGCTTAGGTGTGACAACCAACTAAAGCTTTCTGACCGACGAGGTACTGGCTAGCGCATGAGAACATTTCGTTAGCCAGTCTAACCATCTGGCTGCCAATGCATTAACGACTAAGACTTTCTGCTCGAGAAACGTGGTCTCGTTTCTACGAAGTAGGACACGCAAGTGAATAGTCGTGCAACACGTAGCCTGACATATCAACAAACTCTCTCCGAGTACCAAGAACTGGATGGTCTAGGCCAGCCAATGTAACCATTGTACCCGGCTTGTTCGCGAGGACAGGATGGCATCCCAGCAAAAGTTGGCGATACATATGGCCTCAAATCACAAACTTCCCTCTTAACACGTCAACAGTCTTCTTAAGGTGAAACGCGCCATTTCTCCTCTTCAAACAGCGGACGGACTCACACAGACACCGAAGCAGACGGCAAGTAACCTGCGCCTACAATAAACTGCAACAATTTAATGTGATCACTGGTCATATAACCCTATGACAATGGTTGTTACACCCCCAAAACTCAATCATATATCCTGCACAGTGGAAGCTGTATTAAAACGGGTGGTGAGTATGCGTAAGTACAGCTCTCCTGTATATATATATATATATATATATATATATATATATATATATATATATATATATATATATATATATATATATATATATTCACAACCTGATTACAGATAATACTCCATAAGAACCATGGCGAAATAAAGAGGGGAAATGAAGAACAACGTGAAGAGAACGACTTTTTCGGTTTTACACAAGCCGCTTTGGGATATTTTCGTGGTTTGGAGTTTTGTGTTCCAGGAAACGTTAACTAATAGCTAACCCGGTTGAACAGCACTGTCTAAACTGATGCTAGTTGCGCTACATAGCCTCCAACGCTTCTAACCACTGGCAGTCCGAATCGCGTTGTCCCCACCCTGGAAGGCGGACCCATTTTGACGGATGCTAAGCATGAGGTTGCGATCCTCATGCTCTTTTTCCATGTCATTCGTTGTCCACCGCGGCACCTTTTCCAGTCGCTTCCGCGGAGTGCAAATAACGCTCGGAGGGAAGGCGGTAGGCCGACATGCGCAATACGTGGCCGAGCCAACGCATGCACTGTTGGGGAATAACGTTCTGAATACCGGCACTACTCGCTCCAAGCACTGTATCTTGAACCTCTGCGTTACCTAAGTGGTGTTATCACCACACCCGAGCACCCGTTCGTAGACAGCGATTGTCAAAGGCTGATAACCGCTTCATGTCTTCCGAAATAATAGGCCCAGTCTCACAGCCGTACAAGAGTACTGCACGGACGGAAGCATTGTACACCCTGCCCTTGAGCTTGAGACTGACATCACAACGACGCCATGGTTGTCTCCTTTAAATGCATGCAAGACGGGACTTTGCAATCCGTTGTGAGACTTCAACTCCACACTGCTACCATCTGTGATGCAACTCCCTAGATAAGTAAACCAAGGGGCTTGCTCCAGAACATGTCCAACAATCGTGAGCGCGGGTTCAATCACGTGCCAATCCTGGAGCAGCATTCTGTCTTTTCCCGGAGTGAAGTATAAGCTGTCCAAAGCGCTCTGGACGATTTGTAGGTCGTCTCCCAGTAAGACGATATCATCGGCGTAGTCCAAGTCAGTGATTGTGCCCCAGAGAGGAGCACAACTCCGCAGTTCTGGACACCATCCAGTGTTTCTTGGGTGACATCTTCGATGGCGAAATTGAAGAAGAAAGGTGAAATAGGACAATCTTAGCGAACACTGCCAGTCACAGCAAATGTAGAACTGAGCGTACCGTAAGCTCTGACTTTGTCCGACATGTGGTTGTTAAGTTCTTTCAGGATAGTTACAAACTAGTCTGGCTGGTTCTCCTGGAGTTGATGATATATACCCGAAATCGTTAGCGGGCGATAAAAGAGTTTCGCTGAGGCTTTGGCTAGATTCTTCAAGCAATGTTCTGAGGAAATGTAGGCGCCCGACTTGTGGAAACACGGGATGATTAGTTCTATTCCCAAGGGAGATATTTGTTCCTATCCAACCAACTATCCTCCGTTAACCACCTACCGGTGCATTCAATGGTCATGAAAGTCATTATTGCCGATGCGCTAACGGCCTAGCTAGAAGAAATTAACCACATTGCACGGGAACAGCATCGCTCCCGAAGAAAGCGATCGTACACCGTTAAAGTACAGTCCAACCTGCCATGGCAACCACCTATCTATGGCGATTACTATGGAGACCAGTCAAAAATATCCTCGGCGATTTGTCTATATTTTCTCATTGGTCTTAACCTGTCTATGGCGTCCACCCGTCTAACGCAACCGGGACCACTCTTTTGTGGTGCTCAGGCGTTCCAGCACCTGTGCAAAACGACCGCCACTAGCACGACTGGCCGGGATTGCGACTAGAGGTGTCATGAATGTCTGTCCCGTATCGCACAGATGGCTTAGAATTCGTTACAAGGTGCCATAATTGCCACAGAAACCACACCATATACCCTGCACTGATTCATTATCGCTCAGGTTCACGCATTCTGTGCCTCCTTATTCGAATCCCCCATAGGCTTGTTAATACCACCGCCGTCGCAAGTGACCAGTTCAAGTTGCGTAACTCCCCCAATACCACCAGTTTATTCTCACCCCATGGGTCACACTGCCTTCACACCGGAATTGTCCAATGACACATTACCCCTGGATATCACCCTATGTTACTAACGCATGTGTCCGGCTATGGGCTGCGCAGTGAACCAATCGGATGGAGCCATGTCACGCAAGAAAAGAGCCGTGCGACTCCCCTCGCCACCCTGGGTTTCGTGATACTATTGTGCAGTCGCAAGTGCTGTGACTATCACTTTCTATGTGTATTTTTTTTACTGTGTAGCCACTCGATTGTCAATATTGAGCAGGTAAGGTTGAGGTACATCCTTACTGAATACTCATATACGTTTTTATAATTTTTTTGAAAATGCTTGCGAAGGAAAATGGCTAGTTCCAAATCAGCAATGCCAAAGGCATTAACACTTGAAGAAAAATATCAGTGATTCGACAAAGACAAGCAGAAAAAGTCCGCGAAAATTGATGGAAAATTTAGGAGTAGGAAAGACACAAATTCTTCTAACTTTAAAGAGGAAAGCTGAGCTATTGAATGACTGCGAACAACGCACCGAGACTGAAAAGGAAAAAGAGTAGAAAGACAGGTAAGGAAGACATAAATGCATTTTGCTGGAAATGGTGCCAGTCAGCACTGGCGAGAAAAAATCCTATTCTCTGGACGCAGGATTTAGGAACGGGCATTGCACTTTGCAGAAGAATTGCAAAACCCAGAGTTTAAAGCATCAAACGCTTGGATGCAGGCTTTCATCAGTAGACACGATCGGGCGAAAGCGGTGACAAATTTGTGTGCTGCATCCAAAAGGACCGCAAAGTTACCCGAAAAATGTTCTGGCCACACAGTTTAAGGCCTTTTTAATTTAGCTGAAACTGGTTTGTTATTCAGACGTACGTCAGATAAAGCATTATTTGTCAAAGGAGATATGCACAAGTGAGAAAAAAAGCAAGGCATGTATCACAGTTGTGCTGTGCACTAACATATTGGGGGGGAGCGAGAACCGGCTTTATTGATTGAGAAATCAGCCAATCCTCGAAATTTTAGCAACATCAGCATGAAAAAATTACCAGTAGTTTATAAGAATAATAAAATAGCATGGATGACTGCAGCTATTTTCGAAGATTGACTTCAAAGTTTTGAAATAAAGCAAAAGTGACAATGCCACTCGCCCTCCCAAATTCCAGCGAGTGAATGTCAAATTACTCTTCATGCCACGCAACAGCACTGCGTTAGTACAAATTCTTGACCATGCTGTCATTCAGACGCTTAAACTGATGTTCAAGAAAAACCAGCTTCTGCACCTTATTATGATCATGAAGTCCTACAAAAATATATCCGGAACTGAACTCATGAAATGAGCAAATTTATTGGACGTCATGTTCTGGGTGGCTGCCGCATAGGAGGAGGTGGAGAACTCAACAATTCCTAGGTGTTTTGTAAAGCGGGGTATCCTTGTCCTGCCGAAATGGATTCTGAGAGAACAGTGCGAACTGGACCTGAGACATAAGAGCAAATTGTACCTCCTACAACCTCTACTGCTTTGGATACTCTTTCCAAGGAATTGTTTGGATGTCAACTGGCTGACAGCCATATGGTTGATTTTATCTCCAAAACGGTAACAAAACAGTAATAGACTGAAACCTGACTGCCACATCCAATTTAGCAGCTGATCATGTGAATAGTGAATCAGACGACAAACAAGAACAGACTTCTACAGACGTTTTGAGAAACTACACATTCACAGTCGTACAGGGTGCTGTTGAGATTTCGCACTCCTACGCAATACCTAGCAGACACACTGAGATGATTGAACTTATCATGAACGCGAGAGAAAAACTAACTACATCTCTCATTTCAACTGCCAAACAACAGACCACTGTACTTGATATTTTCATCTGGTGAAAAGTTATTATGACGATGGGAATGTGTGTGTAGGATTTTTTCAAAGCTTGTTGATTTCGAGGATTTGCGGGTGTTTTATAATTTTACCATAAACTGTACCGTTACTGCATTCTTCTTACTTATACCCCACATTATAAACTATTACTGTGGTTGCCTTAATTAGAAGCTAAAATTGATCGTAGAATTTGTCGGTTTACACACTTGCTTCGCGATTTGAAAGTTTGTCACACATGTGGAGTCCATCATGAGTAGCGTCATCTATGCGTGAACCTTTCCATGGCGACTACCATTCCAAAGCGACCACTTTTGTCTGTCCCTTGAGTGGTCGCTTTGGACAGGTTTGACTGTATCGCTAACGCGATTCAGCAGGACCGAGACGGTAGACTGCGGCACAGAAGTTGACGTAACTTTTCTCGACTTCGCCAAAACCTTCGACCAGTTCGACCACACATTCTGCTCTTCAGACTTCAGATTTGTGATACTGGTGATCCGCTCCTAGGGTGAATCAGGAGCTTTCTTCTTCACCGGCACTTGGAACTAGGAGTGCGCGAATCGTCGTCAGATCCCATCTAAGTTGAATGCGGAGTACCATAAAGGTAGATAATAGGACCGCGTTTACTTTCGACCTATACCAAAGATAGCACACGCCTCATAAGCTCGAATTGTTTGCTTTTTGCCGATGACATCAAGGTATGGAAAACGAACAAAATAGCAGCTGATTCAAAGCACTTCAAGCGCACCTGGATAGGGTATACGCTTGATCAATTCAGAACCTATTTTGATTCAGTGTGGATATACGTAAAGTGCTACGCTTACTGCACCAACAAGAGTGACCCACCAAACTCGGCAACAAGGAGCTTCACACGTCTTCCAGCGGAAAGGACCTGGGCGTTTTGTCCTGGCCGACCATGGATATCCGCATTACGCTGAAACGGCGTCGAGGAGGGGCGTCCACTACATGGGCCCCCTGAGGAGTGCATTTGGACGGTTCGGCCTAACGTTGTTTCCACAGATTTTCGGGTCATACATACGTCCACATGTGGAATACGCAATAATAGTCTTGTATGCATGGCTCAGGAAAGATCTCACCACCTAAGAGATACCCCAACGCCCAACAACCAATAATGTCAAGGGTTTGTATAATTTGTCATGTGAACGAAGGTACGAATGTTTGGGGTTTTCTGCGGACAATATCGGCTATTGCGTGGGAACCTCATTATGACTTATTAGATATTGGGAGACCCCAACCGCAGTATCTGCACTTGCTAGAGCTCAGTCACAACAGCAAATTGATAGGCCACCATCTCAAGCTGACAAAGCAGCAGAGTCGTTCGGATTGTCATCGGAATTTCTTTTCCATCCGTGGTTGCAAAATGTGAAATGCCCTACCAGAATCAGTCATGTGTTCGACGCAGGTAAAATCCAAAGGACGAGTTGATCGTAGACTTATTTCGCCGTACCGTCTCACATAATTCATTGTCGATGCTTAAACACGAGTATCTGTTAAGAATTTTGTTCACGGTGAATTCCCGGAACACGCTCCACCTTCTTCACCTGCCGCAGGTATTCACTAGGAGGTGGCACAATGTTCACTGACGTCACATTCGTCATCATTCCAGGTAGACTTACAGGGGATTTACAGTTTATACTACAATTACCGCTGAGAGTCCACCGATGTAAACCCAATTTTGTTGACAATATTTCTATATTTTGAGTTTACACGATGGCCATCCTACGGATCTGATAGGCCTTAGCTTTTTTGCTCGTATAAAACCACGGTTCCATTTACTTGCGAATCTATCGACACATTGCATTATGTGCGAACCCCCAGTGAGTGGAGAACACAGCAGCATCCCTCCTGAACTCATATTTCCATAACGTCATAATCACATTCAGGACGGCGAGAAACTATTCGCACAGAATAGATGATGTATTAGCACAGGTAAAAACTAGGTGGTTGTAAAGTCTGGTAGAATAGTTGGGTTGTAAGCCACGAAAACAAAAGGCAGGTGAATAAGCAGTTTAAGAATCGACTGATTAAAATACCCTGCTACATAATGCTAGTATGAAATAGGAATTGTGTGCAAGCATGTACAACAATAGGAGGAGCAGTTGTAGTTGATCTATTCTGTGTGAAAAACCAAAATAAAAGCGCTCACCCATGTGCCGTATCCTTTGGTCCATGTGGTACAAAAATCCAGTAGGAGTGTAGTATATAGGTCGTCCTCAATATCAACTCATAGGTAATGCGGTGCATGAAGGGAAACTGGGGACATTGATTCTTGGTGTTACTTTGGCGTCTGTGACTAAAAGGCTATATGGCGCTAAGTAAACGTATTAGTGTGTCATCGAGACATTTTTGTATGCTGTTAGTGTGGGGGAAGAAATAACGTGTGACGACGGCGTTCCAAAGTTGGCACACACGAAGTGAAAAGAAACTCCGGAGACATCCCAACCGACCATACTATGTGACCAGCTATAGCTGGTGACTTCCCAGAGTGATATTGTGATTCAGTTTCAGTAGGTGATAAATAGCATGGTTGGGATTCTTCAGGATCCGATATGTCATTATCAGATGGCCACGCAGACGTCGATATGGTCTACTGTAGGCCCCCATAGTTCTCACCCTAACTTGGTGAGGAAAATAAAATAGGCCCTTTGCATTTTTATTCGCCATTCGTCATGGCTATTCAAGTGCGGCATGGTCATGCCTGCACCAGATCTGCCAGGCGTGGTTAGCGTATTTCGAATTGAGCCTATAGTAGGCACTAAGCACCAGAGAGAAAATGGAAGGGTCAAATCGCTCGAATGTCGTGCGCAAAAGGCCAGGGTCTTGGTTGCTTTTTGGATGCTTTTATCAGCCTGAGGTAAACAGCCAAGACCATCCTGTGCTATCACACCTAGGTCGAGGGGAACAGCCTATGGTACCGGGGAGGAATAAAACATATCTGATTAGTTAGACGCACTGCAGAATTTACCCCCACCCTGTACTCGCAAGTGGATTGACGGCACGTGCCTAATATCTTACACTCGGTGGCGTTGAAATGAAGCAGAATCTGAGTCACTTATTCGTACACATTCTCAAGATCATCTTGCAGTGCTACATGGTTACCTGTTATTGTGACGTCCCACTAAACTTAAGAGCATCAAGGAAGGGTAAGCAAATTGTGGTGACCACTCTCGTGAGATCGTTGATGTAACTCAGGAATAGGCATGGACCAAGTACTGAGCATTGCGACACTTTGCACTGAACTTCAAGGTCGAAAACGGCTCTGCGAACTCCCGTATTTAGATGTAGATGAAGCAGGAAATTACCTAGCAAACGAAAAACCAGATCACTATCGTCAGAGAAACTAAAAGTAGTTAGGGCTGAGTTTGAGCACATGCTCGAACTAGGAATAATCCGCCCTTCCGACAGTCCTGTCCTCGCCTCTGCCGACGGTCCCCAAGAAATCTGGTGACTGGCTCCTTTGCGGTGGTTACCGCGCACTCAATCGACTAACCGTGCCAGATAGGTATCCCATCCCACACATGCAGGAACTTAAAGCATGCCTCAAAAGTAATACGATCTTCAGTAAGATCGATCTGCTTCGCGCCTATCATCAGATGCCTGTAGAAGAATATGACATTCCCAAGACAGCCGGTACCACTCTTTCGGTTTTTTTGAATTTTTTAGAATGTCATTTGGAATGGGCAGCGCAGCACAAACCTTCCAACACTTCCTTCACGATGTCACTCGTGGCCTAGACTTCGCTTATTCCAATCTTGATGATATTTTAGTAGCCTGTTCATCGAAACAAGAGCACCTCGAGCATCTTCGAACTCTCCGCTAGCGCTTGACCCAACACGGTGTCACAGTCAACCCGACTAAGTGCGAACTCGGCAAATCAACGGTAGAATTCACAGGCCACCTCGTTTCATCATCTGGTATCGAAGTCTTTTCTGATAAGATCCAGGCAATCAAGGAGTTCCCAGCTCAGACTTCATTCAAACACTTCCGTCGATTTTGTGGTTTGGTCAACTACTATCGACGCTTTATTCCGCGCTGCGCTCAGCTCATGCAGCCTCGCACTGACCCACTCCTTGACACAGTACAGGCAACCTTCGCCGAGCTCAAGGATGTTATCTCTAACATAGCCCTCCTTGCTCATTCCGAATCGACTGCGCACCTTTCTATTACGACTGAGGCCTCAGACGTCACGGTAGGAACCGTCCTTCGACAACCTGTTGGTGGGCAATGGCAATCCTTGGATTCTTATCCAAGCCTCTGCAACCAGCGGTATCCCGCCACAGCACGTATGGCAGAGAACTGCTCGCCATTTGCCTAGCCATTCGTCACTTCCGGCACACACTCGAAGACCGCGCTTTCATGGTCTACACTGAACACAAGCCCCTCATCTTCGCCTTGAAAACTGCTTGCGACAAATAATCACCACGTGAAACAAGACACCTAAATTTTGTCATACAGTTCTCTGCTGACATACGTCATGTCTCAGATGTCGACAATTCCATCGCCGACGCTCCCTTCCGCGTCAACCTCGCCCTGCAGTCTTTGCCTACCGTCGACCTTGTCACCATGGCATATGCTCAGTCTCAAGATGAAGACATATAACGCATTCTGCAGCCCACTTCGCTGTATGTGCAGCCTGTTCATCTCTAAACCATGGAAGAAACCATTCCCTTTGACACATCCACAGGTTATCCTAGACCGTTCGTGCCTGTTTCCTTTAGACGCATAGTCTTTGACACACTGCACTCACTATCACCTTCCGGTATCCGTGCATCTTTGAATCTAATCACCGAACGTTTCGGTTGGCCACGCGTAAGGAAAAATATTCGCAATCTGGCTCGCGCTTGTCTTCAATGCCAGCGCTCCAGAATACATCGTCACACCCGCAGTCCTCTTGGTTCATTTCAAGCCCCGGACTTTCGGTTCTCGCATGCACACGTAGACCTGGTGGGTCCCTTGCCTCTTTCACGCGGATTCGTATACACCCTTACATATGTGGACCGCTTCACCAGGTGGCCAGAAGCCATTCCCGTAACAGATTGCACAGCTGAGACTGTTATCCGGGGCTTTTTAGATCGGTGGGTCTCGCACTATGGATACCCATCCACCATTACAACTGACCGAAGAACGCCTTTCGAATCTTCACAATTCGACACGTTCTGCAAAATTTTAGGCTGCCGCCGCATTCATATCACAGAGTATCAACCAGCAGCCAACGGGTTAGTTGGACGCTTCGATGGACAGCTTAAAGCCACGCTCTGCGCTTCCTCCGACCCTAGCTGGAGCGAAAACTTCGCTCGTACTCTTAGGCGTTCGCAGCAGCATCACAGCTAACTTGCAATGTGCACCAACAGAGCTGGTTTACGGCACAAAGCTCAAGTTGCCAGGAGAATTCGTTTCATCTTCCACATCGTTGGGTATGCCTCCGCCTAACTTTGCGTAGTCCCTAGCTCAACGCATGCGTTCACTCCGCCCGAGTCCGCCCCGTGAACAGACTAGAGATGTGCAAATGCACAGCGGACTCTCTACCTGCACTCACGTCTTCCTTCGTACCGACGCAGTGCGGCGCACTCTCCAGCCTGCCTACACTAGCCCTTTCAGAGTTCTGAAACGGACTCCGAAGCATTTTACTTTAGAGCAGAATGGTCACCGAACAACGGTGTTCATCGATCGGCGCACAGTGGCTTTCTTTGACGAACCACTTGCGACCCATCATGATGCGATCACACGAGCAACCGCACCTGCGGTGACTTCCCGAGCACTGGATATCCCGAAATCCCCCGTTCCCTTTGACTCTCAATCTACCCTGGCTCAACCACAGGCAACCGACCGATGCGGTAGACGGGTCAAACATCTGGTCCGTTTTTCAGATTTTGTAAACGTTCGCTATTTCTATTAACAAGCCTTTTTCGTCTTTAGTGATAATCGTGCGTCTCATCCGCAAACGTTTTGTAAAAGCAACAAAAATACCCAAAATATTTTGAAATTTATAAAGCATTTGCTTTGATTGTGCATGCCATGTACCCTCTCCGGCGTCAAGCCACTTCCCCCGACCCTTGCCCCACCCCTCTGAGTTCTACCTCCCAGAAACACAACTGCCGGAACTGCCAAGGCAACCCTCGAGTAACTCGCCAGCCGACCTAAGACCCCCTTCTTGACCCAAGGAACAGTCAGTCGCCCTCGGCCGCAGATAGCAACGAACGGGTTGGTCCCCACACGCCTAGCTAGGCGTTGCCGAAGAGGACACCGGATTTCTTCGTGGGACGAGGACTGTGGACTGGAGTGCGGTGGGGGAGTGACACCTCCCAAGCGCACCGTCGGGTCTGCAGCACAAAAGGTCTTGTCGGCCTCTTTTCTGGAATAACCAGTTTTTGTGCAGTACGAACAGCCCGCCCCGATGGCCCACCGATGATGCACTCTGGTCCACACGATCTTCATAAATAATTAATAACAAAAGCCTGGACCCAGCGAATACTGCAACACACCCCATCTTGGAAACCCTTGTTCAAGCGCATGCGACTATTCTTACCTATCTTCATCTTCCGTGTTCCCCCACTAACAGCACCATCGAAGGCTTCCATCCTTCAGTCTTCTAGGGGGAGGTTGTACCGGAAAACACGCTCTTTCATTATTTTGCAACATTGCATTTTACGGTTGTTTTAACCTTCAAAATGTCCACTTGTTTTACTGACGGCACTTCCGTTGACACAAATTGTTTTGGTGAGTAACTCGCTGCACCGTTTCTCGCTCTGATTGATTCGCTTCCTATTTTTGTTGCCTGCACAATACATGTTGGGTTCTGTCGCCTCCAACTTCTATACTGTCCCGTATTTGACACGTCTCTTACATGTCATTGATTATCGACTATTATCCGTGGCTCCACCCAACAATACTATCCCTTTGCATTATTTATTCCAATCCGTGGCCTGCGTGTTAAAATTGACCGTTCACCCTTCAAAGGTGAATAAGACACATTCTTGATTTGACATGACAAAACCAAACTACGTGCACAAGTGAAAATTCAGTGAATCCACCGATATGCGTTAGTTTTGTTTTTGTTGATACGTTCACATCCTTTTTTCACGCTTTACCTGCGGGTATGGTTAAGGTTTTTACCCGTGAAAATCCATTGATCTATCCTAGTCATTACCGTCTATTTGGTCAACTTATACCGAAGCAATAACTAACATCCTTATCCACCCGCTGGTGCTCTATCAAGCCGCTGTAATTACAGTTTAGATTATACTAACATTCTACTAAATTGCGGAGAGGAATGCACCAACACTTAACTTACTTAGCGGCCGGTTTATAGGTGCAAACATATAAACTCAAAGCTATGGTGTACACACTTTCATGAAATCCTCAATTATGCGTCAGAAACCGTGTCGGCAAAGCCAGAATGCCCAATATGTTAAGATAGGGAACACAGGAACCTGAAAACCTCATAGAATCAACACTAACTGCAAGAATCCTGGATTAGTGATATAGGCGATACTGAGTCCCTATTGATAGGGTGCGAAGAACACCAGCAAGATTAGGCACCCTGGTCAAGTTGAGTTGTCAGCAACCGATAACAAAGGACCTTGCTAGACTAGATGCAGAAAAGTCGACGGAAGTTCCTAGGGTAGCCCAGATAGCGCATGGAAGAACAAGAGGGTGTAACGCCAAGCGTTAATATATTCCAAACAAACATCAGTGAAAGAACGAAACTGAATATTCGCTCGAGATTAGCTATGCATACCAACCTAGCTTCCTGTTCATACGGTAACAGTTGTCCGATCGTGACGCTCTATGTCTTATCGCTGACCGACAAAGTGGTACAACTACCTAGATAAATGAATAGTCCAATTACGTCGTGGCTGTTCGGCGCTGATGAGAGCAGGCGACGAACCGGTTCAGAACAACTAAAGCAACTTAAAATTGGAGGGGTGTAATATATGCCGAAACGCACAGCACTTCACGTTAGACCATCCAGAAGTAATGATCGATGTCTTGGTCAGATGCACTGGTGGCTATTTCGACTTCTCTCACTAGGTGCGAGCTCGTATGTCGGTGTACACTAAATTGCAGAAGAAAAAGACGAAGAAGTCTTCATAATCAACACTACCATAAACTTAACGAAGGAACAGAACATCTCTGATGCATCCTATCAGTTGTAATCAAAAGCTAACCGCAGATCCTTACAGTATCGAGAGGGAAAGAAGAAATGCATAACGACAAAATGAATTCCAGTGCACACGTCTAAAACCAACAGCGTCAAAATTAAGTGTGCTCAACTGATTCAAGGGCGCCCATTGATCCATGGGTTGCACTCAACGTAGTTAGCTTGTATGTTTGGTACCACTGCGGTAACTCATAATATGCAGGCTTTTTAAAGCAGTTAGTTCCCTTCAACAATTTGAAAAGCACGGAAAGAAGACGAAGGCTGGTAGATGCATGCATTTCGTATTGTCTCCTCAGTACCATTAACAATAACCGATAAGCATAGATATAGCTAACAGTGGGTGCAACCAGACAAGCTTAAGGTGAAAAATGAATGACGGAAGTTCACACCTACGTCAAAGGCAGCTTTAGGCTGACAAATAATTGTTTCTGAACACACAAGGCTGGCTTAATCCGGCTAATTGCGACAGCCTCAGCAAACCGAAGGAAGCGGGGATTAGTGTGACGTAACACAACTTTAAACGCTGAGCCCAGCTCTAATTGGTGACCCGAGTCTAATAGGTGTTTGCCTATCGAGGAAGCCGGCGGTCTGCGCGAACATGGAATCTGACGAGGGTAGGCAATTTGAGCAATTTCACGTTGAACCCATCTTGGCACATGTTCCTTTATTCGGGAAGTCAGCGTTCTATTGGTTCTGCCTATGTAACTTTTTCCGCAGTCACATACAAATTGGTATACACAGTGTGAGTTGGCCCCAATAGGCTGAGCTTCCTTCGTTGGAGGTATGGGCAAATTTCGGGTTCGGTTGATAACGACAACTTGTGCAGCATAGTAACTTCCTTGTGTAGCCAAAAGTATACGCTTAGTTGTCTTCAGCGTGGCTAAGTCACCTCTGAAAGGTAACTCGATATACACTTTCTTCTTGGCTGCCGTGTGCACCAAGTCCTTTGGTCCTCGCGGTTGGCTGTGTTTCTCGATAAATCTTCGTGGGTAGCCATTCGCCATTAGTGTTGCTGTAATTAACACTAGCTCATCGTCCAGACAGTCGGCCGAACAAATTCGTCTGGCACGACTAACTAGAGTCTTCACAAGTGTCCGTTTGTACCGCACTGGTGTGAAGCTGGTGAAGTGCAGGTACTGACCGGACCAAGACGACTTTCGGTAAATTGATCGCTTAATCAATCCATCCTCCCTGCGAGTTATGAGTATATCCAGGTATGGTAGACAATTGTTTTATCATGGTAGAAACAGACTTGTCCTACACTGAACTTGATCTCTCATGCTCCGCCGATTCACGAGACCACGACGCATGTGAGCAAGTCATAAGAATTGGTGCTAAGGCCGAGATCTGTGTGAATTCTGCTTTACCTCTCTAGATCGTCTCTCAGAGGTATGAAATAGTCAGTAAGGGCGCACAACCTGGTGCAGTGTTAAAGTGTCAATTACTCAACACCATCGTCAGCATCAACAGTGTTGCATCATTAATTTGAAAAAATAGTTTAGATATTCGACGGGAATGACGTACTGGTAATGCTGCTACACTACTGGACTTTATCCCATTTGGCTTTGAAGAATTAAGCTTAATCTCCGCACTCCATACAGAATTATACACAGTCTTGTGCATATTGATGACGTCCTGGTTCTCTTGTCGTTAAACTCCAGGTACGTGATATGCAATAGGGATCCCGAAATCACGGCTCCGAAGTTGTCAACAGAGTCAGAACACTTCTTCCGGATTGAGTAAGTAAGAGACACCTGACAAACATCAGGACCTGCTGCATACGGCGGCAGTTGGGGTCAGTTAAAAATGGGTTGCAAATTAGGCACTGTTTCATCAACACAAAGGGAAAGGACATGTCAACAGTTCGACTACGTTCGTCAGTCGTGCCGTAATAAACGCTTGGCAGTCTAGCATAAAATAATACGAGCTTCAAAGAGTCGAGAGAATACACAGCGTTCAATCATCAAAATTTTCTTCAACCCATAATGCAAACCAAACTACCCGAGCATCGTAAGACTCTACCGTCGGAGCCATTGTGGCTAAGACGTGTGAGTCTAAACAAAGACAAAACCGTCGGTTGTAGAGTGCAGGGATGGGACAGAGCCACACCGAAACCCTCCACTTCGGTAACGGCCCCAGTGACCGTATTGACAGAGGTTGGCTTCAAATTCAACCGCGGCCACGATTGAGATTACGTGTCGTAATCCAAGACACACGGAGAGTACTGCAAAACCCGAAAATCAAGTTCTAACTGCTGTGTAAAGCATTGTCCGGGGAAATCAATGGTCTAGTGATCATGGCGAAAGACTTCAAGCACTATGCGCCGAGTACCACTACCAGCACGGCTATCTCTACCTGATGAGAGTAAACAAAGACGAAACCGTTAGTCGTGGAGTACAGAGATGGGAGAGAGCCACACCGAAACCTGCCACGTAAGAGATTAAACTTAAAGCTCACGTTTTCTTTGGTTGTGAGAACTGATAGCGACATCGATCCTGTTTCGTTGAGACCATTATTGATGACAAATCCCGGATATCAAGACATTGGATTTCGGACTCGAAATTGTGCGTTTTCTTTTTTGTGTTGGATCGTTAGGCGTCTCTTGGATACTCATCTAGCATTGTTAGCTTACTTGGGTTGCCAATCGCTGGCTAGCCGAACAACCTCCCCGTTGTGCCAGTTGGGTGCTTCGGGCTTAACCCGTTCCAACAATTAGTTAGGCGGCAGTATTCCAGGAGGTGGTGGGTCTTTGCCTTGCAAGCGTTCTCCCTATAAAAAGCCACAAATGTCTGCTTAACAACACTGTGACGTGGCGGATGTGACTCGCCACTAAATAAAGTCATTGCCCAAGCTTACGTTGACAAGCTTAAATTCACAGACGTCAGAGATTTCTTCACACCGGTAACGTGATCAAACTCATACAAAAGAACAGTAACACATTTACAAACACAAGCAACACATGGTTGGCGGCATCCGGTTTCGGATTTGCTTATCACTGTGGGCAGCCACAAGACGTCCGCGCCTACATATGGCCCATGGGTGGTTTGTGCTGCAACACTCACAGCTCCAAACACACAAGCCAGATCCAGTTTAAACCCAACAGAATAATACCGGGAGGCAGTTCATGGGAGCCACGTTTCATTAACGGAGCCGACCCACACTCCTTCACAGGCAAACACAAGCACGCTATATTTGGGGTATCAAGCGCACACAAGGCGGTGGCTGGACCGTGGTCTGCTCCCCACTGAGTGTATGGAACCACTCTTCGATCCTAACACGGCCACAAGGACCGTGCACCCAGTTCCCTCCAGCAACGAACAACTGTCTCCTAGAGCCAGTATGGACGAGGTAGTGGGTAATAGACAGGTAGGCACCTTGTCAACATGCACATCAAGCGCAGCCACACCGGTGATGTCAAGCAACAGTCAATCACTTGAAATGACATTATCAAATAAAATATATCGGTTAAAGCATACGGCTATGCCGACATAACTCTTCGCTAAATTAGCTTGTGAATTAAGGCGGTTAGCAACCAATCCGCGATAAGTACAAAATGTCCACAAGTTAGTCAAAATGTTACAAACGCAGTAGAGTTAACGAAGGCTATAGGCATTGGAGAACCGATGTTCTCTTGGCTGTTTTAATATCTAATTGGTAGACAGCAGGTGGTGCGCATAGGCAACCATCTCTCTAAACCGAAAGCAATCACTAGTGGAGTGATTCAAGGGAGTGTTCTTGGCCCTCTTCTTTTTCTAATTTATATTAACGACATATTCCAGCAAATAAGAAATGGTGTTGCATTTATCTTTGCTGATGACATTAAAGCCGTCTACTCACAACCACGTGCAAGTACTCAGGAAGCCATACGTCTCATTCAAGATGACGTATCCGCCCTTGACTCCTGGTGCCAATTGTGGCAGATGTCATTTGCTGTGGACAGGTGTAATAATTTGTTGTACAAATGCCAAGTACCACCAGACAGTTTATTGCTACAAGGCGCATATATCTCGCAATGCAGGGCAGTTCGCGACTTGGACGTGCCATATTCAGTCACGTTTAACTTTTCTGAACACTGTGACTTTCAAGTTTTGAAAGCCATAAAAACCATCGGTCACATCTGCCATCATTTTTACCTCACGGAATCTCGCATATCCCTTTACAAAAGGTATGTATTACCGTGTAGGTAATACTGTTCAATGGTACAGTCTAATCTGCGGAAATCTGACCAGCACGCTCTTGAGAGGGTCCAGAGACGCTTCACGAAAAAGCTATGTGGATATTCCTGAAAGTTGACATACAGAGAGCGATGTGATAAACTTGGATTTGACCCAGTTTGGCTTCGGATAATGAAACTGAACCTATGTTTTCTTTACAGAATCATAAATTGTCAAATTCGCAGTCTTGAAAACGGTGTTCACATATCTGTAAACAGCAGATATCCAATACGTAACAAAAAGGTCATGATTCCAAAATTTACTACGAAAATCAGAGAACGTTTCTTTCTAACCCAACACTCAAAGATTTGGAACAAACGTCCAAGTGATATCAGAACATGCGATACACTTTGCAATTTTAAGCTTGCAATTAGTAAGCATTTAACCGTCCAAAATGTGATTAATATGTTTGGGACATCACAGTCCCTAGGCAACACATTCGAAAACGGTATCCACAGTGCCTGAATAAATTTTCGACACATATACACAATATTCCGGACAACAGCTTCTTTCATTACACTTTTTTTCTCGGCCCAAGTATCTGTCATGCGATTGTGAAGCATCCTGATTCAATGACAGGAAAAAATGGCAGAACGATTCTGATTAGTTTGTGTTACATAAATCGCAATTACGCCCATGTTTATTTCGGAAAATGTATTAATGAAATGTCATGGAAAGGTTGTACCGTTATTTGATCTGTTCCTTTTAGGGAACAGCTTCTCGCATCGTCGAGGAATATACAATTTATTTATAAGCACACAGCGTACGCAACGACTGCAAAGTAATAGAAGATTATTCAGGTAGGCAGAACAAACCAAATAAGATGGAATGAAATTTATCCAGCTTAAAAAGACCTAGTTTAAGGATATGTTGGTATTGGTCCAGCTATGGCGAAGAAGCATCATGAATGCAACATCAGCCTCAGCAAGCCACCTATCTACATTTATGGATTCACATATATGAAAACCCTATTGTACTATTGCACAATTCTTGATCGATTGTTGTACTATTACTATGGTCATGTCTTCAATGGTGTGCCTCTCGTAGCCGAGAATAACGATTCATTTATTTGTAATCTTGTGCACCTCATTTTTCTCATACCTCGTATTTTGTTCGGCCCATTTTTGCATTGCATTACCCCGTTTATCTTGCAACTCCCCATGGTCGCTACACCTCATGCTGTGGCGACATGTGCTGCGAAGAGGAGGAAGCGTACAATGCTTCTTACTATTAACGCCGCTCCATCCTAGATACATAAATCCGAGATCCTGCTCTTTGACCCCCTTGCTGAAGCTCTAGTGAAGTTTACACTTTCGAAAATTAGTTAACTCACTTAAGTGAATTAACGTCGATCAATGATACTCTGGTTAAAGTCATGAACTTAGTTTGTTTGACGAGCATGCAGCTATGTGGGAAGACACCAGACCTAGTAGAGGCTGGGGAACTGCTCGATGTCATAACCAGCGTAGTTAAGGAGCGCATTCGTCGCGTCCATAACCCCATGATATTTAATGTACCAGACCATCTTCCAATTAAAGAGATCCTGGGATTACGTTTAAACACCCACAATCTGCCACCCGAGATTTGTACGGCAAGTCGCCTATAAAAAGGTCGTGGACGTACGTGCCCAGTTACCTTCCAATTTCGAAACCAATACCTCGCTCAGAGATTTCTTGCTAGCAAACTACTCATTGAGTAACAGGTTAATGGGCCTATTTTAATTAAACCCGACAAAACTCCTATACAAAGGGCGCTCCAATCCTCTTATGCGTCAACGGCCAAGAATAATGTTCCAACGACGCTAAAGCGTAAAACTCCCGCCGTATTCCACACTACATCGCGCCCTGTCGATCTGGACTCATCACACACACATTCACTGAGCGTTCTTCTTGAAACTGCGTTTTTACACGTGAAAGATCAACAACAACGCCAATCGTGCTACATCGCCGACTACGACATCAGGTTGCACCATGGCTAAGGCAAGCAAAGGCATAACACCGTGGTGAGTTCGACACGCGCCATTCTGACAGTGAAGTTGCGATCCCGTTTGCTTCACCATCTGATACTACAGCCATCATGAATTCACGCGATTCTCTTTGCCCCTCTACAGCTCAAACGCTTACGGTCAAGTCAGATCAAAGCTCTCCAACTACATCTTCCGAAATATCAGCAAAAACACGCAAATTCAACGAAATGACAATTCGTGATCGCTTCGTCGGAGTGCATACAGAGCCTGTGCTGAAAAGCGACAAATCTAGGTCAACCCGTTCGATCGGCAGACAAGAAATCACTATCTCCCGGATTTAGAACACAGCCTAGGACTGTTATAAAAACCAAGCTTCAACAGCCACACCTAAGACGGTATCTTCTCGAGACACTGAACACCATAGCTGGCACTCTTACTCATAACCGTCCGCTCAATACCTTCCCATCTCGGGCGAAGTCTATCTCGAACCGTCCCCTTGAGCTACAGTTTGCATACCTCAACTCCTTTTTACCCAACTAGCCGTTCTCCCAAGTCCGGTCTATCTCTCAAAATTGAGTCAGTAAACCCTACGACTGCGCCTACCGCTCCAATTTTATAGAACACCGCGGGGTCCGGCCCGCCACATCTGGCTCATTTGCGCCAGGTACCAGCCCTCTATCACCTACTTACTCTAATCAACTTGCCACAACCGATTCAAAACCATTGGCATCAGTCTCTTGGTTGTCTCGGATCCTCACACCGTTCCCTATTGTCATACATCTGATCAGTCGCCACTGTCTATCGCGCACACCCCGTCCCACACCATTCTTTCGCCGACGCATTCGACGTACATTACAACATGACGCCTCAACTAAACCCTTTTCATATCTGTGTACCGCTTCATGATGCTGATTCTGATGCATATATCCCTAGTCCGATTATTGATAACTCGTCAAACGACACCGCTATTCTTGACTATCATTCTGTGATTGACTCAGGTTTCATATTGAGCGTCTCAAGCAACCAGATGATATATCACGTGATCCTCATAATCTGTTAAACATAAGATGCATCTCATAGTCCCGCTCACCACTGTCTAACCCGCAGATAGTACTGATAACCGAAGCGTTGCACACCGCCGAGTTCTCCGACACAACTCTGCTAATTCCTGATTACAAGGCTTTCTGCAGTGCGCGTGATCAACATCGGGGAGGTGGCTGCTACATTTATGTCAGTAATGAATTGGAAACCTCGTTTTATGCACTTTCCATTGGTAGCCCTGAGGACTCAATTAGGGTCCACGCGGATGGCGGACAGCTCGATCTTCTTATTGGTTACATCTACAACCGACCACACATCTCCAGTGCCGATATCGATGAACTAGCCAAACTCTTTACTGAAGTATCCCTAATATCTTCACTACATAAGAATATAGGTGCGGACTTTAATATGCCACAGATTGAGTGGTGCAACCAATCTGCACCGCCCCCAATACTGGAAGTTTGTTGACACAACTTTGGCATGTGGTTGGACACAACATGTATACTCGCGAACCAGGAAATCCAACATCCTCGATCTAATCTTTACCAATGGCATCTACGACACTCGCTCCACAAAGTGGTGAAGCTATCGTTTAAATTACTCAAGGTGGACACTGTAAGACCACAAGCTACACTCATACCCATCCACGCCATCGTAGTAACTGGGAGGTTTAGATGTAGTCGCCCCATCCCAAATCATGGCTAGCACAATGAAGCCATCAGGTAACGTCGATACATGCAAAGTACTTAATAAGCTGAAAAAATTGCATTCCAGGTTCAGAAAAGGAAAGGATTTTCATAATACTTATGAACGAAACCTTCACACGATAGTGAAACCTGCGGAACGCAGCGCATCTTTCTGCTGAACGCAAAGCGCCACTAATAAAGTGAAAGCGCAAACCCAGTTATTAAAGCATAGAAGCAACCGCAACAGACAAGCATTATCTATCGCTTCACCAGTGCTTCCAGATATCTCTGCTGTTACTGAGCACACTAGGCGTTACGATATGTTCAACAATCACTTCTGTTGTTCATTCACTGACGCAAATTCGATCATCCCATTTACCACTCCTAAATTAACGGAAGACGAGCTACAAATTGTCGAATTCGATCTGCGAACCATCACTCGTGTACTACAAACCTTTAAAATACATGACTACCCTGTCCCTGACGGTGGCTCCCCACCGTGTTCATACTTGGAGGTCAAGGTATCCCAGTCCTGTTTCTCAACATCTTTACCCTCTCCATGAGGAGCAGTACTTTTCCCGCCGCCTGGAAGTACGTGGTAGTCACACCGTTACACAAACGAGGATCCCACCGAATCATAGACAACAATCGCCCTATCAGCTACACACACCCATCATAACAAGACTGATCGAAAGACTCATCAAAGATTGCATGCATAGCTTCCTGATACGTCGCAACCTTATTACTAAGCCTCAACATGGGTTCCTACCCTCTGAATCCTGTCAAACGTGCACGTTTGAGTTTTTGAACCACGTGACGTACATGATAGATCGAGGACAGGCGTTGGTCATTGTCTTCCTCCATATGAGTAAAGCACTTGACCGGGTACCGTACAATGGCCTATTGGCGAAATTTGCCTCGTTTGGGATCACTGGCCAACTGCGCTCTTGGTTCTCCTCTTACCCGTGACATCACACACAAGCTGTACATTTGGGCGCCGCTACCTCCTCACGTACTCCGGTAAGAAGTGGCGTCCTTGGTCCCTTACTGTTTCTGCTATACGTTAACGACGTTTTCCAACAGGGCACCTCATTCCTTTTTGCCGACGACATTCAAATCGTGTTTTCCTTCGACCCAAAGGACCTTCGCAGTGGCCTTTCACATATCCAATGCGACCTTAATGCCATAGTAGGTCCGGCATGTGGAAAACACATTTTGCGCTCGGGAAATGTAATGTCCTATCCTACAGGGGCATCGTACCACCTCAAACACTTACCCTCAAGGGTTCTCCACTAGCCATTAGTTACTCAGTGCGTGATCTGGGAGTGCACTGTTCCAACTCGCTCAACTTCGCTGAACAAGTCAGCGACAGTGCAGCTAAATCAACTGTCGCTTACGTTTTCAAGTCTCTCTATCGCTCTTGGACTCTCGACTCACTCTCAATACAAGAGTTGCGTCAGGTCTGTCCTTGAATACTGCTCAATTATTCTCAGTAGCTCACCTAAGTGACAGAATAGAGATCGAGAAGGTTCAGAGGTCATTCAGTAAACGCTTATTGGACCCGTCCATGAAAAATTGCTGCGCTCGGTGTCAACAGCTAGAGCTGCAGCCACTGTGGCTGCGTCGAATAAAAGCCAACCTTATATTTCTGTTCAATACTTTCAATAACCCTGACATGAATATTACGCGTTACTTTAGACCACAAAAGACACTAGATACCCTCTGACTGTTTTACCTTCCCGAAATCTCACTGCACGGCACGGTCTAAATGCATCCTATATAGATACGCGCACCTAGGGAACAAGTTAGCAAGCTCACTTCGCTCATCTCATCATCAACAACAGTACATCAGCCATTTGAACTGATGCTTCGCTGCTATACAACCATGAGGACCTATGAAATAGAGAATAAGAACAGGGAGAAAAGGGGGATTTGCCTGAAAACCTTAATGCCCTAAGCAAATATTCGAGGTCAAGGCGCCTACACCTTGTGTAGACAATAAACCGTCACAAACAGCTGGCTATCGTGCAAAGATAAGATAACCATGACATTTTGTTCAACCATAAACTTCGCTCATCTAACTGTACAATTTCATTCGATTATAAACAGAAATCTAAACGTCGCACCAATTTCGGATATTAACATACTAGAAGATGAGTTCTGGAAGAATGATCCAGGTAATCTGTAGTGAAGCACTCCGAGCGCAACAAAGCATGACGACATGCATGCAACGAATACAGCACCGCCTTTCCTTATCGCGTTTGTTTTGCATTAGTTCTTCAATTGGACGAATAACTTCTAATGCACCGCCTCGATCTTGTGTAGTCTGACAGGTACCCTGCTCTTTGGGTGCGTTTAGACTTATGTCACGTTACAGATATAGGCTCTGTAGACCCAAAACGCTTATTATCTTCTCGAGAGCCTCCCTGATCCGATTCGCCCTTCATTACTATAGACCTTAGCCTGCCTCATTTCCTCTCTTAAACCCTCCGGTCCAAACTGCACTACTACGACTTCACCCTTGACCTTCAAAAGAGCCTCCCTACACACCTACTAGCAGCAGCCTCGTAGGCTCCTACGATTTTGGTTCACGACTGACTCTTTCCCTCTTCCTTAACCCTCTGGGTCTAGTTGGACCACCAAGACTTCTCTCTTGACTTTTCAAGCAGTATCTCCACACACCTATTAGTAGCAGCCTGTAAACAGCTGCGATTTTGGTCCACGGCTGACTCTTTCCCTCTTCATTAACCTTCCGGTGCTAATTGGTCTACTGTAACTACTCTCTTGACTTTCTATCAGCATCAGCTTCGTAAGATCCTATGATTTCGGTTCACGGCTGACTCTTTCCTTCTTCATTAACCCTCTGGATCTATTTGGACCATCATGACTTCTCTCTTGAACTTCCCATCAGTCTTACCACATACCTATTAGCAGCAACCTCGTAAACTCCTAGGATTTCGGTCATCTACTGACAGTCTTACCTCCACCTAACCCTCCTTTTGACTACTGCTAATGCTTCTAATTTGGTTATTTTCACGGCCGCCCCAATTATGGTCTAAGACATGGTATTCACTTCTTACACTTCAAATCCTATCAGATTCATTTCCCATTTTGGATTATGTGTTCTATGCTCCTTGGCAACGGTTGCCGTATTATCCATGACCACTGACCTCCATAGCAACGTCTCCATCTGCCATATACTATACCCCAGTACACGGCCGACTCTTTTCACCTTCACAACCAACTGGTTCCAATTGGACTACTATGGCTTCTATCTTAACCGTTGAAACAGGCACCCCACAGCTTAGTACATAAGCCCCGTAGGCTCGTACGATTTTGGTTCACGACTGAGCTCCTTCGTCCTGATTAACACTTTTTGATAACTACTACCTAAGCTTCTGAATTTATTATCTCCACAGGCTTTCCAATCAGTTTCCCTTTAATCTATGGGAGTAAACTCTCACTAGATCCATTTCTTTCTTGATTTTGTTTTCCAGGCTTTTGGGACACTGGTCCCCTTAGTAGCTATGATCATCGACGTCCAGCCCCACCACAGCCACTTTGCGAGTATGGGAATACATGCTTCCACATCCACTGCTTTTCTTCTTCCTTCGTTGTAGCATCTTCTTGTCCACGTGTGAATGTCACTAGATATGTTCTCTTTTCTTACCTTATTATATACCAGATTCACTTTTGTTTCCTTAGCTACCTCACCTAAAACGCTTCAATTACTTCAACTCTGGTTGACTATTATGCTCACCTTTCGGTCGTTTGCTATAGCAATCATCCTCTCCAGAACCGACCGTAATAACTTGTTGATTAGCTTGTCATCATCCATCACTCTATGCACCATCTATTTAGTGGGCTCGCAACTTTTTAACTGCCTGATACAGACGTTGAGCGCGTCAAGGACATGCTACACTACCTAGCCTGTGGAGCTGCATTGTGCGCGCTAGTGCGTGAGTGTCCGTCTCCCGACAAACCAGCGATGCTTATTGATTGGCTCAAAAGCGAGTGCTTAGACAAGACATGTGGACTGCGTAAAACTAAACAGGTGATCTGTGCCCAGTGTGGACTGCCGATGTACTATTGCCATTGCTTCTACTAAACTTCCATTTGCAATACTGTTGTTCTGACTTCGGTTGAGTGTAACAATTTGGCGACGGAGGTTATTCTGATTGCTCATCGCAAATTCAATAACGGCACCCCAACCCTTTTGGAATTCTTCTACTGAAAGGCCTACTGCGCAACAATGGTTGCAGTGGAAAACTACATTCACTAACTACGTTGATTTGCTTTTGCTCCTTGGCGGAAATTGCACGATTGATGATGCAGCGAAAATTAAATTACTACGCCACCATCTCGGGCCAGCGACATTTCGACAGTTTACAATTACGTACGAAGCGAGACCTAAAAACTGTGTTCTATTCCCTGGACCGAATATGGGGGGAAAAGCCCCATCTGTTTACTGCTCGGTATAAATTCAGCACCATGCGACAACAGCCAAATGAGACTGTAAATAAGTTTATCTCTTGTCTCCTTACTGCGCCTATGATCATATCCTTCCAGCCCAGTTCGAAGAAGCGATGCTGTTACAGGCATTAATCGTGGGTGTTTTCGATGAGAAGGCATGAGAACATCTGCTCTCCGAAGATGAAACGCTACTGACGTGGGCGAAAGCATGTGATATAGTCCGACAGCGTGCCAACCTCGTCCAGGAACTAGCCACATTTCCCTCTTCAAATCAATCAATCACACATGACGTAAACAAGGTCTACCAGACTAACCGTGGACATGCCTTACCACGCCCCGTACAGCGTAAGGAATTCCGTTGTTACCGTTGCGGGGAGAATCACTTGTCCCTGACTGACTGTCCGCACATTCATTCATTATGCAAATTTTGTGGAAAAATGGGTCACATTCAGAAAGTGTGTCTCTCCAAGCGGAAATCACTCGTCCAGGAACAATCTAAGGCTACAAACTGCATTACTGATGAATTGCACCAGAATTGGATTAACACCACAACCATTTTTAATCGCACCATTACAGCAGAAAAACCGTTTGTCGTATCCGTCCAAGTAAACGAACAATCGGTAGAGTTTGAAATTGATACCGGTTCCGCAGTCACTTTGATCCGACCAGACGCCTTATCCCAACTTCCAAAGCTGTGTCCACCGAACATACAGTTGCGATCTTACACGGGACAGATGGTGAATGTGCTTCGTACCTTCAATGCACGCATTTCTTACCGTAATTCAACGAGTCATGTGTGTGTACGTCTCGGGATGACCGGGTCCGAACATCCTAGGCCGCGATGGAATTAATCGCCTTCCTGGCATAATGTCGAACGTCAACCTGGTGAAAGACAATCCGCAGTTATCCGAGATTTTGCAGAAGCATGCAGTCTTATTTGATCAGTCGAGATCAGAACTTTTAAAGAATTACAGTGCACATTTGGTACTGAAACCACAGACAAAACCGCGGTTCTGGAAAGCTCGCACTGTTCCTTATGCCCTCCGTGATAAGGTCGAAAGTGAACTGCGCCGACTCCAGTTGGAAGGTACCGTTGAACCCGTCCAGTATTCAGACTGGGCAGCGCCCACTGTGCCAGTATTAAAGAGCGATGGTACGATAAGAATCTGTGGGGATTACAAGGTTACGATAAACCAAACGTTAGAATTAGACCGATATCCGCTACCAAAGATTGAAGACATTTACGCTTCACTTTCCTGTGGTGATCTATTTACAAAACTAGATCTGAGTCATGCCTACCAACAAATTGAACTCGATGAGGAATCACGCACGTACACCACCATTAGTACTCATCTCGGATTATTCCGCTATATACGCATGCCTTTTGGAATAAGCTCGGCTCCATCTATTTTTCAACGTATTACTGACTCACTCGTGAAAGATATACCAAGCACATGTGCGTACTTAGATGACATTTTAATTACTGGACGAACTACCGCCGAGCATTTACATATATTGGACGTCGTCCTGAAGCGATTATCGGATGCCGGTTTGGTTCTAAAAAGAGAAAAGTGTGAGTTCCTTGTTCCGAGTGTACGGTATCTTGGCTACCGGATTGTGCCCACTGGAAGAAAAGACAAAGGCGCTACTTGAGGCGCCAGCACCCAAAAATGTTCATGAATTGCGGTCGTTCCTCGGTGTTGTCACTCAGTTTTCCAGGTTTATACCATCGGCAGCAACTCATCTGCATCCGCTTCACCAGCTGCTACGTAAAAACCAAAGCTGGAATTGGAACAATACTCATGAAAATGCATTCAAAGCGGTCAAGAAGCTCTTAGCATCTACAGATGTTCTTGTGCATTATGATCCGCAGAAGCCTGTTGTTCTTTCTTGTGATGCCTCACCTTACGGTCTCGGAGCTGTTTTAATGCACAAATTACCGAATGGCTCTCAACGTCTCATTGCTTATGCTTCAAGAACCTTGACACCAGCAGAACGGAACTACTCTCAACTTGATCGAGAGGCAGCCGCTGTCATCTTCGGCACCACGCGATTTCACCAATATTTACTCGGGCGACCTTTCGTGATCCATACAGATCATAAACCTCTTGTTTTCCTCCGCGGCCACGAGAAAGGTATTTAACAAATGGCTTCACCTAGAATGGTACGTTGGTCGCTTATTCTTTATGCGTATACATAGGAAATTCAGTACGTTCCAGGCAAACAGAATACCACCGCTGATGTTCTTGGCCGGCTTCCCTTGCCAGGGACACCATCGAAAGAATTTATCCCACAAGAGCTCGTAAATCTGGTCCAGCATTTTAATGATTCCCCAGTCACATGTACAGACATACGTCAGGAAACTGACAGACTCTGTTTTATCGTTGCTCAAACGCTATGTCCAAGTTGGGTGGCCGGACAACACCCCCAAAGAACTCATGCCCTTCCGTAACAGGATGTCTGAACTCAGCCTCCAGAATGGATGCTTACTGTGGGGCGCACGAGTTATTGTCCCCAAGAAATTTCGGTCACGTATCCTTGACAAACTATATGATGCGCATCCAGGTGTCGCAAAGACGAAGTCGTTAGCTCGATTTTATGTGTGGTGGCCTGAATTAGACCGTGATATTGTGGCGAAGATTGGAAGTTGCAGACCTTGCCAGGAGACCCGAAACGCAGCTCCTCATGCGCCTATGCAGCCTTGGAAGTGGCCAGAAACATCCTGGAAACGAGTCCACGTAGATGATTTCGGCCCCTACGAAGGTCGGATGATTTTGCTAATCATCGATGCCCATTCTAAATGGATTGATGCCCATATTCTTGTTTCAGCAAATTCAGCTGGTACTATAGAGAAACTACGCAAAACGTTCGCAACATTTGGCCTTCCCGAGACATTAGTATCTGACAATGGACCAGCATTCGCCAGTGTTGAGCTTTCTACCTTCCTCAACTCGAACGGCATTAAACACATAACAACTGCACCCTATCATCCTTCTTCTAATGGGTTGGCGGAGACAGCCGTACAAACAGTGAAGAAGCTGCCAATAAAACAACCAAATGCTCCGCTGCGTGTGCGTTTGGATCGTTCCTTGTTCGCATATCGAAACATGCCAAACGAGACCACAGGCAGAAGCCCCGCAGAGTTAATGTTTGGTCGTCGACTGCGTACACGATTGGATTTATTGCATGGATCTATTGAGCCACAAGTTTCGGAAAAACAACAACGAGTGAAAGAGCGTTTTGATACTTGTAGCAGAGACAAGCATGTGACAGATTCAGATCCCATCTACATCCGCTTACGTACAGGCTCGGGGTGGGAGCCAGCCGTCGTTAAAACAACTAACGGACAGATAATAGAAGCAGAGACTGGGGATGGTAGGATCGTTCGACGCCATTTAGATCATGTGCGACCGAGATCGTAAGACACAGAAACAGTTGCCGAGACAGAGCAGCCAGTTAAAACATCGAACGACATGCACGTGCGTGACGCTGAGTCACAACTGAGGCGCTCTGAGTGACGACGCCGACCGGTCGATCGTTTCCAAGCTGGAGAGCTCCAAGTAAAGGGGGGAAAAGTGATACAGACGTTGAGTGCGTCAAGGACATGCTACACCACCTAGCCTGTGGAGCTGCATTGTGCTCGCTAGTGCGTGAGTGTCCGTCTCCCGACAAACCAGCGATGCTTATTGATTGGTTCAAAAGCGAGTGCTTAGACAAGACATGTGGACTGCGTAAAACTAAACAGTTGCTCTGTACCCAGTGTGGACTGCCGATGTACTATTGCCATTGCTTGTACTAAACTTCCATTTGCAATACTGTTGTTCAGATTTCGGTTGAGTGTAACACTGCCATATACACTCATCAGGTACCGAAAAAAGTGCAAAACACGAAAGCTGTTAAAAGAACATTCTCTGTCCATACAAGGTTTATGATCACTAAAATCATAGCACAATACTTTCATTTATATCGTCCCAATCAATTTCCTTAGCAGTTTTGCTCTTTCTTTTGCCTACTCCCTCGATAACTATCGAGGACTTACTTGCAACTTCTATCTAGCCCATAAGTTTCGCGTCGGAATACAGTCCGAATAACACCGGAAACAACCCGACTCACTCCCGAGATGAACAACTATGTTAACTTCAAGACTCATGATAATCTACCATTCACTCAACAGACGAATGGAAAAGACCGTCACGAATCCGCTCGATAACACCATAAGTTGACGGACCAAAACCACTGTAACATGAAGGGCCATCTATATAAAATTTCGCGCATAACGACCATTCGCGGTCATGAAATCCCCATCGCTATCTGTTCCTAACTATGGCAAGACACCAACCCCATTACGCTTTGAAACACTGTAAATCTTCTTCGCCTCCTTAACAAGAATAACTTACTATCAACTTTGATCGATATATATATATATATATATATATATATATATATATATATATATATATATGATTGTACAACACTGATGATGTCACCACTGGTGTGTCTCGTGTATACCCAAGAATATATTTGTTTGTTTAAATGCATGCTCGCGCCAAGTATTATCATTTGCAATTAGGAATATCAAGTATCCCTTTCCAGTGTTCAAAATGCAGGTATAGCTGATTCCATCCAATCTTTGTGTTTATCAGGAAACACTTCACTGGAATAAAGAAACCGTATTTGTCGGTAGTGAACAGTCTATGGTGGGCCAAAAGCAGATACTACTGCGCCAAGTGTCTGTAGCATAGATGTATCAAAGAAACAAGACAGAAGAAAAACGCTTGAGACCTGTAGATATACGCGCACTAGGAACAGATGCAGCAGCAGCGCACGCCACACAGACAGAGCTTATGCGCATGGCTGATGGTCTTCGTCACAGCAAGTAACTGCGCTCGCATCTCGGGTTCTTGCAAATGGTTTGACATCGGAAAAGCATTGCTGAAAATATCTGATCCCCATGTGAGTGAGAGAAAAAGTAATTCGCGGCAAAGTTTTGGGATAATGGTATCAGTTACCAGTCGGTCTATCAAGTTGGTTGTTAGTAGGTTGTCCGTTACATATCCGAATGAGCGGTAGGAAGCCTGCGGTTGCGGCTTGATTTGGCAGACGTGAGTATAAAAATTTCTTCAATTGTGGACTCACAAGGGCCAAATTCTCCAAAAAGGAATAACTATCTTGGTCAAACGATGTGAATAAAACGAGTTATCGATAACCACTCTCGCGCTTCGCACGTAGCCTAGTTTTCAACAGTACGACAACACACCATGCTGACGTTTGACTGCCACGCAACCGTCATCGCAAGGTCACCCGCAGATATATGGATTCGAACCGTTACTCTCCGAATTACAAGACAACCACGTAATCTACCAGACCACCGGCAGCTGGTAAGCCGTACCAATTCGAATTGTACCAAATACTATTTGATGTCCCCGCGAAGGAACAAACACGAGCTAGATTCCAATGGTTGCACTTATCTCTGTACTGAGCACTGGTGAGAACGTCGACTGTAGTATGTATATCAGAAAAACCAGCGGGATCAAGCAATTGACCTTCAGAATGTAACATATTTGTGTAAACAGGAAATATAGATTCGCAGTATGCACTGTACAATGTAACACATCGTACGATACAACAAGACATTTCGGGGTAAAATAGTAACGAGTTTGCGTAGTTGGGTAACAAAATTTGAAACATGTAAGGTTAACGCTATGTTCCACGAGTGTTTCGGTAAATACAGAATAAATCGCATCGAAGATCTGGTTCGGCCGGCCTTCAGGATTTCTTTGGTGCTGTAGAACATTGCTGTACAGGGAAATTAAGCGGTAAACGGCAGATGGGCCAATGGGATAAGGTGTAGATACATTCAAATGTGGATGTTTCGCCACAGTGTGGAAAAAACCGCACAAACGGATAGAAATAAGGACAAAAAAGTGTGAAATGTAGAAGATGGAGAGTGAGCATGATCAGCAAAAAAAGCGATTGACAATTCGATAAAGTAGACTGAATCCCTCCGAGCCTACTTTCATGTTTATGGTGGACAAGTACTGGACGCAGATTGGCGCCGTGAATCTCAGTGCACATGCGTTCAAGTAAAGAAGAACAAGTAAACATTGCCCCACCTTACTCGAGTAAGTTCACATGACCATCGAATATTTTTGAGGTACACCAACAAAAGCATTCACAGACTCAGCGGAACGTAAGGCATGCGTACGAATATACATGTAGTTGAGGATTATACGGTTAGTGTCGGTGGCGACGTAATTTCAACGCTGTGTAGTGTGAGAAGCCACAGAAGCGAACGAGAAAATCAGTAGCTACAATCAACAATATCTTGGGTGGTAACTTCTCGGGATTAGTTGAGAAGTTAATGAATTCCGCAAGCATAGATCAACGCAGTACATGAGCACTACGTCACAAGGATTCAGTTTTCGCCACTAATAATATCCCGTGGAAATTGGATTTACATGATTAAATTGCCAAACGACAAACACTAATCTCTTGTGTAAGGTTATACGGTCGAACCACAGCGGTAACCGATATTTTATGCATCTCGGATTCAAGCTATAATGTTATCATCTCTATCTGAAGAGCACAAATAACATCCAACCCCATCTTAAAGTGCAGTGTTTTGAGCAGGTAGCGGCTATCTACTTGAAGTATGATCCCACTGACTGCACTGACAGACATTCACCTTAACGCCGATCGTGACTGCAATCAATTTACAATCCGGGTACTTCAAACGGGCCGTTAATGAAAAATCAATGATTTGTAGCGTATAAAGGGATAGATAGGAGGTGGACGATTTCAAAGCAAACGATATTCGGGGATAGTTGTTTCACAATTTTGGTAAACCGAGTGTGCTACACAGTCGGAGGAAATCAAGAGCCTCAGTGCGAATACGTAGACAAGTTCGAATCCAAATGGACAAGCAATGCTAGTGGAATAACCGAATGCACACAACTAGACAACATGGATAACATAAAAACAAAAATGGGAAAGAATACCTGCCCCTGATGCGGAACAGTGGCATTGAATTGACGCTCCACTAATGCAGGACGACTGGCGGAGATTAGATCAGCGGGTTCCGGCTTCTGTGAGACGGGAATCTCAGGGCATTTGAAAACAACTTCGGAACACAAGGTAGGAGACATTCCCAGAGTGGGCAAACACTTTTTAGACACCAAAGAAGTGTCAGCAGCATTCGGAAGAGAGTCATCCTCAGCTAAAAATGATTGCAATAAAGAAAACTCACTAGCAGCCATCGAAAACAAGAAAGTAGCAAAGAGATTCGAACGGTATAAGCTGGAATCATCATAAATGTAAGCGCCACTAAGCCTTACAGACACACAGAGAAAACAGTGACCGAGAATGACCAGATAGCAACTACCAACCTGCTAGTCACTCATGCGCGTATATAGGCATCAAGAGCATGCCGCTACAACATACCGACGGTTCGTTGTCATGCAACCATCAGTAGTCGCGCGTGGGCCGAGTATACTGCCAAGTTGTCGGTACCCACGCAGATTCGAACCAGTGACAATTGAAATAAAAGGTAAGCACGTTATCCCTTCAGCCATAGGCCGAACCCATCGCAACAAGCAAGACTCCGCAATGTCGGAACACAGTGAACAACAGCAAGGGAGTAACAGCTACAGCACACTGGAAAGCGTAAAACAGGTAAGAGACGTCAGACTTCAACCATTCCTTCAAACTAAAGTCGAGAAACAACAGCTTACCCGGTTTATCCTCAACTACGACAGACCGTTCCGAGTCCAGGAAACCGGAAGCCAAGGTAGAATCCGCTAATGTTCCGTCGGAAACGTATTGGTGATAGGAGTCTGCAAATGCGTTTGTCTCGAAAGTAACGGGATTCCGTGGTGCAGCATAACCACCGCGTTTCTGAGGCTCACCTGAACCCCTTCTTCTACGTCGTCTACGCGCATTCAAACCCGAACCCAGTCTCTGCTTCATCAAATGTGTGGCGACCTGATGCGAACGGGTTTTCGGACGAACACGATGGAAGGAAAACTTGAATGATGGACGTGGACCAACCGATAGAGTGATTGAAGATTGGTCGCTACATTGCAGAGGAGAGAAAAGGGCATTTATACTTAGATGTGAAGGAATGACACACGGAATAAAAACGATCTCAGAGGGAAAAATGCAGCAGAAGTACGCCAGCACACCGTACCGACGCTTCGTTACCACGCGATCATCCGCAGCCGAGTGTGGGCTGGGTATAACGCGAAGTGCCCAACATCCAAGCGAATTCGAACGCTGTTTGCCGGCATTTAACTTGGGTGGAAAAGATAGGTGACCAAAGTGAAATAAAACAAACCAAACGAACGTATCACATATAAGGCCTTCACAGATCACCCAAGAGAAGTATGACACCATCCGCCGAGGTGTCAGCAATACGCCAGGACTCGGCATCGACGATTCGCTGTAACCATGAGTGGTTGCATATGGGTTCGGACACTACAAAGTCGCCCGCACCCATGCACGCTTTAACCGGTGGACTGTGGATCACAAGGCAAATTCCACAAAATAGCCGGCACCGACCGACAAAGGCCAACATTCAGATAGCATCAGAACGTACTCAGTCGTGTTGCCGTCTCTAACAGCGGCTGTTGAATCAAATTGAGTGGAATCTGCACCACCTAGATCATAATGATTCACAGCGTTCCGGATGGCCAGCGAGGCGTCGAACTGTCGAGTGGGAGGACTGAGCTCATCTACTCGAAAGATCCCTTCCCTGGCAGTTGATGAAGACCCAGTAGCCAAGCAATTCGTCGGAAAAATGGCCACTGCCTCAGCACGGTTACCTGTCAATGCAGATGAACGAAATAGGTTAGCGAAAAGTAGAAAAGCTAGTATTGTGAGCGATAATAGGGCAAAGCTATCGGGATGTATGATGATAAACTACATGGGCTTATACTTATTTAGTCATCAGGTATACGCAGGCGGGTAACGACTCAAACAGGTCCGTAGGGATTGTCAGCGGAAGCTTTTAACAAGATGCGATCCTGCAATCCCGATCTGAAGAGCACACAGGGGTAAGAAGAAAAGTCCTGGAGTATAGTTATATGAACAGATAACATCAGACAGTTATCTGCTTCAGAAAAGATCCCAATAATCGGATTGAATGAGGTTTACTATGAAGAGAGTCATGGTACAGATAAAAATTGCGTGCCACAACCCATTGCCACAACAAGTGCTTTGAGAAGACTACAAAGATTCAGATATTTCCCCACTTTGCAAGAAAATGCATTTATGGATTTCGGCTTCCGTAAAACCATCAAGGAACCACCACAAAGCTGTGACGTTATAAAAATTGAAATACAGAGAACACGATGGTGTGGGTGATAACTCAGCGGATTTGCCGCTGTCCGGTGATGGTGCCTAAATTTTTGATTCCTGTGGCATCAACACAGTGAAAGTTAGAACAGCTGCACAAAGCGCAAAAAGTGCACATGTAGACGGCTAATAAGAGCGGCCGCGAGCAACAGAATTTATCTAAATCCATAATCATCATCCGACCGTAGATAGTGTCGTCCGGATCGCGTTTTACTAGTGTCTTCCTATGGCTAGTTTCCCTCGTTCTTTGCATTATTAAAGTCACTTTTGTCTCTGACTTTTTGTGTAATCCACTATGTTTAGTGATTCCGAATAACTTATTATAAATACATATCCTAGTTGATTTCATGTTACTCTGATTTAGTCGCGCCAATCGATACCACTTTTGAACTGACAAAACCGACTGCTTGTGGTAGCTGTTCTAAAATCATAGGTCATCGCACAAACTCGATTACATGAGGGTTGTGCAGTGTAAAGTTTGAAATTTAGTGCCTCGGTCTATCCGTGGACCAAATTCGCAATAGTACAGCCCGGGCTTGCACGTAGCGTTTCTCAACGTTTGCAGTCTTCTGAACAAACGTGGCGAGCCGTGCTACTTCGCAACCTCTCAGCGGCAAGACGTATAAAACCTTGCTGTAGCATAGTTAAATTCCGAGGTAACCGCCCAAGAAACAGAAATCAGTGGCCCCTCGTACTTCAGCTGTGACAGACCATCAAATGAACGCGGTGTTATGCTGCCATACATAAGGTTCAAATTGGGTGGGAGACTTGTGAACACCTACTGAAGCGCTGATGACCCATGTGAGCAGTTATGGCGTTCGATTCACCTCAGACGCTTTCAACCATTAGAAGGTTGACTTTAATGGTCTCACTCGAGCAATGAGTCAAATGGATTGACTGTTACCAAACGATTCACTTGTTGAAGCTTGTTGGATTACCATAGAAAAAGCAATAAAAACGTTGAGCGCCTGAATTGTACCCATATAGTATCGGACAAGTCAAGCGTCATTGGTTAGAGAAGGAGTACAGTAAACTGGCCCGATGGCCACAAAGACAATAAAACAAGTTCGTAATTCTGATAAAGCTTTCATCCCAACAGTTCACAAGCTACATAGTAGACCCTAGTCCGGAAAAGTACCAGACGCGTTTCGCCCTATTGGGGCTCGTCAATGGTGCGCATTCCCACGGTCTTCTAAGGAGGATCGAACCCATGACCATTAGCATCATCATACACGTTAGCTAGAGGTGGGAAACACCTCAGCTACTGTGCCGCAATACATAGAAAAAGGAGAAAAAATGCAACTGATGCAAGCTGACTGAGCTACCGGTAACGGGTGGGCATCGTTCCAGCTACTGTGCATTAAAAAAATTGCTACGCAAAATTATATAAGGCTAAATAATGAAATCGTGTTTGGAGGGGGAGGCTAAGAGGGATGGGGTGGGACAAAAAAACTCACAGCACGAACGCCACTGAGGTCGGCTCCTAGCCATATCAGCAAGTGTGTCCAACCAAACGTGTTCATCGTCTTTCGGACCCCAACCAGCGAGCCGAGACGCTCCAACCGAGGCCAGCTCAGAAGTGATGGCCTTCATTCCTCTCGACCAAGTCAACGCTTGGCCAACCCTCCTCTTCTTCCATCCACACCCCCGGCGCGCAAACCACACGTCGCGGTAGTCGGTGGGCTGGCATACGTAACACGTGGCCAAGCCATCGGAGCTTGATGCGTGAAATAACGGTGCTGAGCGGTTCAGTTCTTTTTCCTGTGCCATAAACAAGGCGTCGAACACGTCCGTTGCTAACGCGGTGTTCCCACCAGATGTCAGCTAAAATATGAAGGCACCGGTGGTCGGACGTAACTAGCCGCTTCAGGTTCGCTGCTTTAAGCGGCCAGGTTTCACAACCGAACTCATGACCGCTAAAGGCAGATGCCAACGAGCCCGCAGCTTAAGTCACTGAGCCATAGGGGACGTTGGCTAGGCTACATAATTTGCAAACTAACTGGGATATGGCACCACCTACCTTCCACTGTCACAGTGGTTAGCCTGCAAAGTGATGACTAAAAATTCCTGCTACTCGTGAGTAATATAAACAAATTCGTGTTATTTGGATCTGACGAAGATTTTGAGGCGTACAAGAGACAACGAAATCACTGCAACAACGCGAAAACAAAGGAGTGGCGAGACTTCGAAGAGCAGTTTGAAGCTGTAGCAAAAACGGCTTTCAAGAGGATCTTCACCTATGTGAAGCGGCGTGTGAGGTTTGTAGGCAAGGTGCTAGTGCTGAAAGGCTTAGATGGACAACCCCTAACCTCGAGCACTGATCATGCGTCCGCATTCGCGGCGCACTCAGCTTTTCTATTTGCAATGGAACAGCTATCTGTACCAAGTCCAACGGGTATCATCCCTACCGAACAAGACATCCTGGACTGCAGTATTGAAGATGTACACAAGCTGCTGGTCAATCTTGATGGGAACAGGCCTTACGGGCCAGATGAAATCCACCCACTGATACTCAAGTCATTATCGGCCATCATCTCGCCTTCCGTGACTAAGCAATTCAACAGGTCACTATCCACTGATCCAGTAGTGAGCGAATGGAAATGCTTAGATCGCAAAGTCAATACCGAAAGTTGATGACCCCAGCAAAGTAGACAACCATCGGCCGATTTACCTGGCCACAATAGGGGACCGAGGGAATGCGCACCACTGATGAGCCCTAATAGGACGAAACGCGTCTGGTGCTTTTCTAGATTAGGTTGTGTTATGTAGTTTGTGAGCTTCTGGGAGGAAAACACTAAAATTAAAATCCACCTACTCATTGGTATTAGGAATTCTTATCAGGCAATAACAATTGTGTGACAGAAACAAGCAACGTAGTATGCTAGTGAAAGCTAGATTGAGGACTGCTGCTGTTTGAACGAGACCGGTAAATTGGATCGATAATTAGGCCGATCCACTGGAGGTAGGCTACGCAGCCGACGTTACGCTGCTAGTATCGAATATCAAGGAACAGCCGCGGGGCCAAGGTACCAAGAGCGATTGCACTAGGACTTTCTGCTTGCACAAATCAGGTTGAATCAGCCTAATAGCGGTGGCCTCAGCCGTCTTTAATAGACGCTTTCGGAGCGCTTTAGGGTGATGCAGCGTCATGGAGTAGAAAACCCCGAACGTGTTTGTTATTCGGATTCCATGTCCACTCAGGAATAAATGCTCTATGATAGCGCTATTGATGCTTCAAGGCAAACCACTTCGTAGCGATCTAGGGCAGTATTCTGCTACGCGGTTTGACAAACACCTAGTCGTGTGTCCAATATATCTAGCACCACAGATGTAAGTTAATTGATACAGAACGTATTAATCGGACTGGACCCGGAGTGTTTCCTTCAGATGTGATGTTACAAATGGAGTAGTCTGCGCAAGTACATCAGGTAGGCGGCGGCTGGGTAGGTTCTGGCCACTGCGCTTGAGAGTCAAAAGCGGCATCCACTTTAAATAGAACTGAGAGAAATACGACTTTTTGGTAGATACATTGTGGTTTCAAGACGCAGCCGTATCGTTCTGTGGTTTTTGGTAAACGGAACGGGACATCGGTTCTCTTGCACCGTTCTGAAGATGCGATTTTTCTCTGAATCAAGTGTTTTCGGGTAAAAGATTCTGGAGGCATGATAGTGCAAGCAACCACCCAGCTTGTGTTGCAAAAGTACAAAGCTTAAGAAGTGAGTGTATTGGCCGACCCAAGTAGGTTTCCGGAAAACGCTTTCCTCTAGAAAGCCGCCATTCAGTCGTTTCAGCAAAACATCCAAAAAGGCCAATTTTTCTTCGCTCTCGTTCTCATTGGTGAGATGCAATGATAGACGCGCACTGTTGAATTGAGCTAATAGAGAGGAAACGTTTAAGTTTGAATCCCGATAAATGTGTCATCCATGTACCTGAGGTAAAGATCAAACGTTGAGATGATCGGCTGCAAGGGTCCACGTTCCAGTTTCGCAAGGAAAACATCAGCAAGAAGCAGTAATAGGGGGGTGACCTCATCGATACACCATCAATCTGCCTATAATAAATTCCATCAAATAGGAACTGTCTATTGAAAGTGCATCATAAAATCAATCTCTTTACGGTGCCAGTTGGAATACTGAGGTCTAAGTTATTCGCGAGAATGTAATCACAAGGGAAATTGACGGTCTTTAGCAAAGGAACGTTTGTAAAGAGCGATTTTACATCGAATGAAATCACGAGTTCGCCACTGACGTTTACATTTTCTACGTGTTCAACAAATTCAAACGTGTCTTTTAACGAGTTAGTACAATTTCTCTCTGTACTGGCTCCAACACTTCCACGAGCCACTTCGCGACAGAGTGGAAGGCGGAGGAGGACATGTCAATTATCGGTGGTTGAAGTACCTGTGGCTTGTGCACCTTTGGAAGTCCAAATAGCCTGGAGGGATGTGAGCCCACAGGAGTTAGCCGATCAAGCAAAGAGTCGTTTACCAAATTCGCTTGTCTTAACTGCTTCAACAACTTGGTGATCTTGATCTCATCCTGCGCGGTTTTATCCTTTTGAACTGTCTCGCGCGCAAACTTGCTCGTGTCTTGTGAAATAGCTAGAAGTTTGGAGATGTAGTCAGACTTATTCATTAGCACCCAACCAGAACCTATGTCCGGTCCAGAAAGTTTCATAGCAGGATTCGTCCTCAATTCTCTGATGGCGTCTCTGTGTTTCTTCAATAGGATATTCGCATCACAAGCATTGTTGTTCGAGGAACACCAATGTGGTTTTGAAAGTATCACCAGCAAGAGAAGACGTGGGCGTCAGATCCGTTAGTTGGTGCATTAAGTGTTCGAAATTTTTGTCGATATGAACTTGACCACTGGTTGGTTGTGTATAGCAGGATTTCCGTCTCAATGACAAAGCCTCTAACTGTAGTTGACTGAGCTGCAGGCTACACAGGTTGTGGACACACCTTTCTGGAGGCTGCGGAAACTTGGACTCCGGTTGTAAACTCTACCAATTTAGCATATTTCTTCTCTTCCACTTTTCTACACACTCCTTGCAAGTATTGCTCGAGTGATTCGCGTTGCAGGGTAGCAAGCTCCTCAACACTTGAGCGGTAAATAGAACAAAACCGGTCTAACTCAGGGATTCTAATTTGAACAGACTCCGGCAGATTGTAGGCGTGGCGTTTTAGCGCCTAGCTGATCGGTTGTACGTGAGACCGCCTAACTGACTTCCAATAAGTTGCCGGATACTGATTGCGTCCCAGGCATCCTTGTATAAACCGAATTTCAGTCTTCGCAATCGCAAGCCTACCGCTAAAATTCAAACATTTGTTGAAGTCAGAAAACGCTGAGGGCTGTTTGCTCATTTTCAACTCATGAATTATGTTCATGATTGAATAAAAGTCCAATTAGCGAAAAGAGCTCTTATCAATAATTCTCATCAGGCCACTACAATTATGAGACAGAAACAAGCAACGCAGTATGTTAGTGAAAGCTAGAGTGATGACTGCTGCTGTTGGAACGAGATCGGTAAATTGTATCGATAATTAGGTCGATCAGGAATTTTTTGTTGGCCGAAAGTGGAGGACCCAGGTCGACGATCAGCCGACCGACTGGTATTTTTGGACCAGTCGCGTGCTCCAAGACACTGTACTGGGACCACTTTTGTCCCTGGTCAATATGAACGATGTTCCTCAGCTTTACCGTTCCCATTGTGTGTTGTTCGAAGGTGTGGAGACTAATCAGTGCACCGGATGACTGTGGTCGACTTCAGTGTGACCTTGACCGCCTCTCCATATGGTTTGCAGAGATTAACCTTCCGAGAAACCTGGTCAAGTCGCTATTTATGCTGCGACCTAAAGTCCGTGGACAACAAGAATAGGCTTCATCAAAATGAACTTCGCATGCTTTGCGCGCTCAAGCGTAGCTTCCGCACTTGTCCGAAGGGATCGTCAGTGGTTTCAATCATACGAGCAATGCTAAAGTGTGGCTCACCAGTATACTGTCCGATCACCCGCGGCAAGGTACAAAGGATTGAGCGGGTACAGCATGTGGTCACCAGGATCATCCTCAATTTAAGTGGTGCGCTCCACGAAGACCTGTGCAAGAGACTAGGACATTACACCCTGTCTTATTGTCGATTGCGGTTTGACATCATCATGACGTACCGGCTAGTACATCGGGATGATTATTCCATGTAAAGGCCGCTGCTCCGCATCCGCACATCAAGCAGCTCACGAAGACACCGGTACAAAGTTGCAGCAGCGGATATGATGCGGGTCACCAAAAACTGCTTCGAACTGACAGCAGTGAGTATATGGAACAATTTGCTGCAGCAAGTAGTTGGGGCAAATTCGGTGTCGGAATTCAAGAAATTCCTAGAAAAATACATTGCAGACAGATAATACCACGAATGGGCTTTAACATAATAGGGATTTTAAATGCAGCTACACAGATAGACCTCTTCTTGGTGCTTCTATCCAGTATTCATCGTAGCCGTCGTCGTCATTAACATCATCACCAGTAAGAAACCGTCAGTAGTTTGCAATGATGCTTCGCTTTCACATTACCATAATTACAAGGGATGATGGGCTACATGACCTAGTATGAAATTATATCCGAAAATTCAGAGGTAAGGTGCATGCATCTTGTCAATAACACGCGGTAAAAGAAACGCGTTATTACACGAAGAAGAGGTGGGTTCGACGATAGAGCATTTATTGCTTTGTAACATTATCAACCTTACTCGTTTCGATGGATGTCTGCAGCCATATTGTAAGCGAACAGATAGTTGCCAAATGGCGAAGCCTGATGTTCTGAATACACAGCGAACTGCGCTGGCATGCAGATTAAGTGCTCACTGAGCACAGTTGAAAATCACTGGTCACATATTCGTCAGATGTTATCAGCGGCAGATGATTTCATGTGGTGAATCAAATTACCAACCTAAACACTGGGTCTCTAGGTAGTCGTTAGAACACTTCAATGGTAGCTGACACATTCCTACTGGAAACGAACACGAAACTCGCAAAGACCTTGGGGCAAAACTCCGTGCTAGCCTGAAGAGTGACCGCTAAGCCTAGTGGAATCACTGTGCGTCGGAGATGAAAACAGCCGCCGCTCTTGGTAAAAACAGGAAGTTATTCTGTTTGATTCTAGAAACTGGCAACAAGAGACCTGGTATTAGCGAGACTAGATGTGACCAGAGTGGAGAGCCAATTCACAGCTTGTCAAAACGTTTGCAGAATTGGGCGAACACTTTGAAAAGCAGTTTAATCAGCCAGAGTTGTATTCTTCCTTATCGGTCATTGTCGTCCTTCTTCCGAAGCTGTTCCCCTGGATCCGCCTTCACGTTCAGGAGTCGAATGTAAGACCAGACTGTTGAAATTGAATAAAGCCACAGGAGCAGATGGACTTCGACCAACCCACTTCAAATTCAGAAGTCCTGCTCTTTTGGATGATCTGCATAACCTACAAGTGAATGTATAGGGGCAAGAGACTGTCCCAAAAGATTAGAGCCGCTTCGTCGTAGTTTCAAGTTTCAAAGAATGTTTACATTCGGAATGCGGCAATCATAGAGGGATCATTTTAGTCTCTCATCCAAGTTACTTTCCTCCAGAGACTGGCTGACATCCTGAGAGGTGAGTTTGCGAAGAGCAAACCGGATATCGTCGAAATCGAGACTGCATTGACCGCATCAGCACATTACCACAATTGATGAAACCCCACCATATTTATTCTAGACCTACTGTAATCGTGTTCCTTGATATCAAAGATGTTTTCGTATCATCCGACACATGTGCGCATTGGGACCCTGCTCAAGAAGAGTGTGCCCGATAAACATGTGAATATCATAAGAGCGTTGTATGTGTATAGTTCGACCGCAGTAAGAGCTTAGAGAAAGCTGCCGCTGCTCTTCAATATCTCCAGTGGCGAGAGAAGGTTGTTCGCTGTCAGCCTTGTCAACTTCCTCCTTGCTGAGGTCATGGAAAGTGCACTCAGAGTACAAGACCTACAAGATGTGGAGCTACTTCCAGGTGAACGACTTCTTGACTTGGAGTATGCAGGCGGCATTGCCCTAATGTGTGAGTTCCTAAAAGTGTCAAGCATTGCTGTATAAATTAGTAACGACTGTCAATTGTTACGGGGTATGCATTTAACCCTCGAAATGCAAAGCCGTTCTCTGAGAGTGGCAGGTATCTACTCACATGTGGACCGTTGGTGGTGGTCAGCAAGAAATCGTGCAGAAGTCCAAGCACCTAGACAGCTTTATATGCGAGGGTGGAATTAAACTGAGATGCCGAACCGTATAGTAACAACTCGAGGTGCCTTTGCAAATCTCCGCTACCTGTGGCGCCCACGGTACATCACTCTAGCTCTGAAAAGCAGAGTCTCTAATGCAGCCGTGCGTCTAACCCATTTGTACGGTTGCGAAACCTGGTCCATCAAGTCGACCGACATAAAGATGCTGGCTAAGTTCGACCATCGTTGTCTTTGCAGCTCTGCTAATATCTGGTGGGAACACCACGGGAACAATCAGCGGGTCAGGCGTCATGTATTTGGCGCAGAAAGAGTCAGTGAACCGCTGAGCACCGTTATTTCACACACCAGGCTCTGATGGCTCAGTCTCGTGCTTAGAATGCCTGCACACTAACTCCGGCGACGGGTGTGCCGAGGATGTGGATGGAAGAAGAGGAAGAGACGCCAATCAGTTTGTCTCCCGACTGCAGGGCTGGGGTCCGAAGGATGATGAACACGTTTGGTTGACAGGGCGAAGAGACGAGCTCAATGGCGGTTATGTTGAACCTCTTTCTCCCCCCCCACTTAGCTTCCCCCTTCAAACGCGGTCTCACACTCTATGCATAAAATGATAGTAAACATTACACCACTTGTCATTAGTTTTATTTTGTATTCTGTATTTGTATCGCAACATCATAGCTGATGTTTCTGTCTTCAGCCAACGGGTAATGATAAGGATGATGTTATCTGTGTCACAGATGCAGATGAATAGTCAATGACGACCTGCATACCGAAGGCAGAACAAAAAACGAAGCATAATAACAAGGCAAGATTACAGTTGAGAGTCCATTGGATGTGTAAGCAAAAAATAATACAATTATCGTATGTAAAAGATAACAAAGAAAAGGGAGAGGTTGAATGAAGCACAAGACTTACAACCGATAATGTGGCATAAATCGAGAGTACCGTGCATTTGCTGGAACATGCCCCAGACCAACTACGTAGTGTAATCATTCTGTCAAACATAGTCAGATAGTAGGGAAAGATTTTCGAGTTTTACAAAGTAGTTCCCAAAAGCGTTGTTAGGAAGTAATCTGAATAAAAGTAATAAAATGACGTAGAAGTGAAGGAATAAACGTAGGTACAGCCACCAGTTCGAGTAATAGTTTCCTGGGGATATGCTCGTATGCGGAGGAGTTAGAAAAGATTTCATCCACACGTCCACACCCAATCTGGCCAAGTGCTGATGTGGTTTAGAAACAAATAAGCCGTCATCAAGTCGACTAGTATTTCCGCGACGTCATCTGTCGGCCTTACCTAGACCACATTAGACCGCGAAAACAAACAGGTATACGGAAGATCGGGGAGCAACGCATATTCTAGTGTCGTGTCGAGGATTTGCCATCGAATGCAACACAGAAGTTGCACAAAACGTGGGGTCACTAGATATAGTCAATACCACATTCGCCTTAGTGAAACAACAATGTCAGGCCTTGCTAATTGCGTGCGACCCTTGTGGCAAACAAGGGTGTTCCCCAAACTTTTCAGAGCTGGGCAAAACCATAAAACAATCATAACAAGTTCTACGGAATGACGGCCACAACACGGTAAAAATAGGCTGAGATCAAAACAGGACCTTGTAATTTCCGGAATAACTAAGTTGGTTGCTAAAATTAGTAGCAACAAGCCGACTGGGCCAAAATACAGTTAGAGAAATGTGAGATGTACACAGCGAGTGGACATACATAAAAGATATTGAAGGTGCAAATGTACATCAATGCGGTTTATCGTTTTTTACAAGGAAATACAACTTTCCTAAAGACGTGCACCAATTGCATTGTAGCTTCACGTGTTACCTTGACTGCGAAATCAAGATGCCAAAAATATCGTCACAAATGGGTGAGGTTCTGAACAGCATCCTGTGCTTGGTCAATGAGCACTGCAACCTCTCCGATGAGCTCAATACTACCAAAGGTGGGACGGTGACATAGACAGATAAACCGATCAATAAAGTATGGTCGATTTGTGATGGATGCAAATCGATTCAGCTCTCTAACAATGCGTTGTAACTTGAAAGACGAGAAGGAAAAGTCGAAACGTGCTACAAGTTGAGTCAATAGTTCAAATCAAACCGGATGGTAGTTAGAAGCCATAAATTTATGGTAGATGGAAAACGGACAAGATGAGATTGTATGGTTGGTGGCTTACTGGAGGGTGACTCGCGAAGCCCGTATTTGGCGGGACAAATCGATGTGGTGGGCTTGATGGGACTAGTGCCGGAGCTGCGTACACATGGGCGCTTGAGTGAGCGCCGCAAAGCTCTAGAGAGCACCGGGTTGGCAGATAAGGGTTTGAACGTATCAGTTGTGGTGACGCTGGCGTCGGGTGATGTAGACAACGAGGTCTAGATGGAAGAGGCAGCAGATAAAAGCATAAAGCATCTCAATGACAGTAAAATCATTTCAACTTAGGACAGCGAAATAGAAAAGGAAGTCGGAATGCGAAATCACCATGTAGCTGACAAAACACTACGGAGAGGGAAATGAAAATACACCTTAGCTCACAAGCGCTCGTGATATCAGCGAGACTCCCTAAAAACTGAAAATCCTAGAGACAACACAAACACTAAGGAGGATGACACTGTTCCGAGTTAACAGGACTTCTTATCCTATAGACCCGCCTGTCCTGTCGTTTGCGAAATAAAAAGTGTCTGAGTGACTCAAGAGAAAGGATTGTCCTGTTCTCCGAGCTGGGCATTTCTGTTGCAGACGTTTCGTTACCAAACTAGGTAACATCTTCAGTGCAGCTATTTAGTGCTGATTCGCGGAGTCTCGCAAACCAATGTCATTCAGATCTGGCATTGGTTTGCGAGACTCCGCGAATCAGCACTAAATAGCTGCACTGAAGATGTTACCTAGTTTGGTAACGAAACGTCTGCAACAGAAATGCCCAGCTCGGAGAACAGGACAATCCTTTCATCCATATCCCAAGCCACAGGTATTCTCAATAATTTCCAGACTCAAGAGAAGCCTGAACCAAGACAGATTTGAGCCCAATGGCCAGGAGCAAGTCAATAAGAACACCCCTGGCTGTGATCTAGTCAGTGTGAACGTATGCACGCCCCTAAGAGCTTTTAGTAACACAGGGAATTACTCAGGACTTTTTACGTTGAGATTTACACAGCTTTTTGGCTGTAAAAATACCGTTCCATCTGGGGCGCAATTGAAGGTTTTATTGAGGTTATTGTTTGCTGGTTTACAAAGTGGCTGATCGGGGATTCGCAATGGATATATCAATTCCCCTTACTGTCTGTAGAAATACGCAAACACAATCTTGTTCTTAAATAGCGATCGGCGAATTTGGACTGAACGTTTGACATAACGCTGTAATCGCAATCGACCGGCTGATTCACACCTGCTGGTAAATCTGTGCCCTTATGCCTTCTCTGCTTGACGTCCTTGCAAATTCGACAGGAGGAAAGACAGAAGACTCAGCCAACCAGAGAGTTGTATTAGGATCGAGAACGCTCATATTTACATGTCGGTCTCATCCATCCTCTAAACATTGAATGGCGGTTTTGGCTATACGCCCAAACTCCACACTTGATTGTGCACTCCATCTGGCCAGTTCACCGTCTTGCTCGGGCACGTCAGTCTTCATCCGCCTACCCGGGGCATGGCTACATACGTGATGTCTGACCGGCGATTTTATCAGCTGCCGACCAATGTGACTGGACTTTACCGTGCTGCGATGGTTCGTGTGCCTCAATGATCCACTGAGCTATGCTGAGTGGTGCTATCTGGCACCTTCAGAGCCACTCATACCAGGTTGGCCAATAGCTAGAGGCCAGACAAATTCAGCCTCCTGGTCCTCCCGGTTGGGGGTTGGAATGAGAGTGGCACCTTATTCCTTAAAACGGACTCCTTGTAACCAAATGCCCAACCCGCCGCCTTGCGGTCAGGTTTTTGAACCAAAAGCTTTGGTTGAGAACCCTAATCGTTCTCCTGTCTAGGCATTGGCAACCTGACAGTATTCTGCCCATGCAATACAATGAATCTCTCTTCATACAAATTCCTGATGCTCTGGCCGTCGCAGAGGATAATCAACGGTGCCCTATCAGCTGCATCGAGCAGAGTGGACAGGGGTTGGGATGCTATTGCTCAGGCTTTCCCGTCTTCTAACTCCCCTTCTTACGCGTTTGTACCCTTATCGTCCCGTTCCAAGTTCACTTTCATCCCCCTGATTCTTTACCCTCCCCCAACACGCTTTGCTAGGCGTTTATCTTCTAGTTTCAACTCACATGCTAACGTGGAGCGTCACTCCTGTCCCGTCGACAAGCCCATATCTAACCAAGCGGTCCACTTCAGTTCCTCGGCTTCCATTTGGAGTCCTCAATCCTCCTTCAGATTGGCATGCCTCTATGTACGCACATTGCTGCAGATCGATCAACAGCCAGCACTTGTCCGAACATTAGAGACCCTCTTCATCGATATCTGCCACATATCGGATACCCGCCTGCAAGACTCGAGCTCTGTGCTCACTCTGTGATCCACTTCAGGTAACACCCGCAGTATTTTCTCATTGCACCTATCCGGTGACGATGCAACTTGGAGCAGCGGCGAAGCTCATGCTGGCGTTGCCGAGTCCCCGGATCGAAGCTGGTCTGGTTGATTGAATTCCAATCAGTAGCCGTATGTGTGCAATCCGATTGGCTGACTGTTCAAACCATCTAAGTCGCGCGGGACTAATAGGTGACTATTCATCATCGCTGCCTACGCACCCACAAACCGTAGCGATGATTCGGTAAAAAATGACTAGCGCCAACTGACCCAGCTCCTTCGCCACAGAAGAATTACGGACACTGTTGTGCTAGCGGCGGATCTGAACTTACAAGTTGGAAAGTTGTCCACTGATGAAATGCATCTGGGCGGTCAGCACGGCGTAGGCTCCCATAAGGATAACCGTGAGCGGTTACTTCGTTTGTGTGAAGATGCCCGCTTATTTCTTGCGAGCACTAACTTCCGACATAGCACCCGCCGGAGGGTGACTTGGCGCCCAACATTCTCGAACCAGCTATAGACGCAAATTGATCCCATTGCAATCAATTACCGCTGGAGAGGCTGCATCCTGAACTGTCGCTCGATTTGGAGCACATGTGGGGACACCGACCATGCACTTGTATTTGCTGACATGGGGAGGCAATTTTGCGGACGCCCACGACAACGCGGTGAGTGCATTCACACCAGCCAACTGACTAAGCATGCTATTCTGAATGCTTATCAAACTACGCTGACGTGCGAGTTGAGTAAGCACTCACCGGAGACAAGTGAAGGTCACTGGTCGTACGTTCACTAGAGCTTACCAGCAGCAGGCAAATCCTCCTGTGGTAAGTCTAATAGCAAACATGGACATTGGGTCTATTCGCGGTCGCTGGAACTTATCGATGCTTGCCGGCATATTTCGGCTGGAAGCGAACACAATGAAACTCGCAAAGAGCTCCGGGCAAAACTCCGTGCTAACCTGAAGAGAGACCGCAAATCTTGGTGGTCACTTCGTGCGTCAGAGATGGAAGTGGCCGCTGCCCTTGGTAACCATCATTTGTTATTCCGTCTGATACGGGAAACGGGCAGCAGGAGACCAGATATTAGTGAAACTACACGTGACGTGAGTGGACAGCGTATCCACAATTTGTCAAAACGTTTGAAGCGTTGGACTGAACATGTTGAGAAGTAATTTAATCGACCGGAATTGGTCGATTCCTCACCGGCCAGTGATCACCCTGCTCCGTGAACTGTCCCTTTGGATCCGCCATCTCGCTCAGAACTCAAACGTGAGATGGGAGTGCTAAAGTTGAACAAAGCGGCCGGACCAGATGATCTTCCTCCAGTCCTCTTCAAATTCAGGGGGACCTGCTCTTGTTGATGATTTACATGAATTACTAGTGAAACCGTGAGAGCGGGAAACTGTCTCTACCGACTGGAGCCGCGCCGTTATTGCTCCCGTATTCAAGAGGCCCGTGTTCGGAATGCGGCAACCATAGAGGAATCAGTGTGATCCCCATCTCCTCCAAATTAGTTGCCTCTCCAATCCTTCACAGACAGACTGGCGCTCGTGAAAACCAGATTCGTGAGGAGCAAGCCGGGTTTCGTCGGGGTCGTGGCTGCAGTGAAGACATCTTCACTTTGCGTCAGTTGTTGGAGCACCGTCACATATATTGGTGGCCCACAGTTGGCGTGTTCCTCGATATCAAAGTTGCATTCGATTCGGTCGATCGATGTGACCTTTGAAACTGTCTACTCAGGAAAGGTGTGCCCTGAGAAATATGTAAATATTATCCGAGCATTATACGCGCGTAGCACGGCCAGAGTGAGGGCTTACGGCAAGTTGTCGTCGCCCTTCAATATCTCCAGTAGTGTAAGACAAGGATGCCCGTTGTCACCTTTCCTCTTCAATTTCGCTATTGACGAAGTCATGGAGCTTGCATTTACAGGACACGATTTAGGTGTGGATCTGCGGCCAGGAGAACGACTTCTTGATTTGCAGTATGCTGATGATATTGCCCTAATCTGTGACAGCGGTCAGATGTGCCAAGCGGCACTGGACAGATTAGCCCTGGCTGTCAGTGTCTTCGGGCTTTGCTTTGCATCATCAAAGTGCAAAGCTTTTCTCCGAGGTTGGCAGGGACCGCCACCCGTGCAGATCATTGGTGGTGATCAGCTAGAAGTCGTTCGAAATTCATCTACCTGGGAGATTGTATCAGCGCCCTTTGGATTGAAGAGGAAATCACGAACAGTATATTAAAAGCTCGAAGCGCTTTTGCTAGTCTTCTCCACCTATGGCGGCGGCGCGGCATCACTCGTCCTGAACGGTAGAGTGTATAATGCAGCGGTACCTTCGACATTACTGTGCAGCTGCGAAACCTGGTCCCTTAGACAAGCAGACATAAAGAGCCTAATTACGTTCGACCATCGACGTCTTCGCAGTTTGACTCACATCTGGTGGAAACACCGCGTGGGCAACGACCAGGTTTCGACGCCTTGTTTACGGCACAGGAAAAGGAAATGAATCGCTTAGCACCATCATTTCTCGCAGCAGGCTCCGATAGCTGGGCCACGTCATGCGTATGCCAGCCCAGCGACTTCCGCGACGTGAGTTGTCTGCTCACGGGGATGTGGATGGAAGAAGAGGAGGGGTGGCCAAGCGATGACTTGGTCCAGAGGAATGAAGGACCTCATTTCGGAGCTGGCCTCGGCTGGAGCGTTACGGCTCCCTAGTTGGGGTTTGAAAGCCGATGAACACGTGTGGCTAGATACACTTGTTGACATGGCAAGGAGCCGACCTCAGTGACGTTCGTGCTGTGAGTTTCTTCGTCTCTCCCCCATCCCTTTTAGCCTCCCCCTCCAACCACGATCTCATTTCGTAGCGCAATACAATTTTACGTGATAATTATTCTTGTTGCCTAATAGCCGACTGGTAGCTTACCGGAATGACGCCCATCCGTTGCTGGAACCTCAGCTGGCATGCAACTGTTGTATGTATTTTTTTCTTTTATGTATTGCGGCACAGTAGCTGAGGTGCTTTACACCTCTAGCTAACGTGTATAATGATGATGATTGTCAGACCTTGGCATCACGCATGCTGCCTGATGCGCAATTTCATAAGCCTTCGGCTAGGCAATGGCAACACGCTCGCAGGGTCTGTCCGAAGCACGATTTGTGGCGAACACGCGCGCGTTGGCAATCAGCTTTCTCGCCCAGCTGTCACCTCCCTTTCCGAATTGAGTCGGTTTGCAAACCCTTCGAACGTGATTGTGTTTATAGCTTTTCGCCCGGGGATCGATTTGCAGTCATTGTGGTCTTCTCCGATTCCGAGCCGGCCTGCATTGTGCATCTGATGTTTGCGACGTTTGTTGTCTCACCGGGTTGCTGACCCTTAAGTTCCAGCCCGAACATGTCTAGTAGAATATCCCAATGCAAAACTGGCGGTTCGTGGGGACCTTAGGTTTTGCCATGGTTCGGTCTCAACTGATTGTTGTGTCTAATCCACCTTTCACGTCCAATCATCACCTCGTAGATAACTGCATTTCCTGCCGATAACAATTCCGCTCGACCGCCCCTTCGGCCTTCGAAAACCCTGGGCGTAAACCATGTTACCAACATTGAAGTTGGGGAGCCTGACTTTGCGATCTTCTTCCAGATGATTACTACCGGCATTTTCTATTCTCCTTGGTAAAAGATGATCGAACAGCGTCCGGAATTTTCGTCCAAATATTACGGGGGGATTTCCCAGCTGTGGCGTTTGGGTTTGGAGCGTTTCGATACATGCATAGGAAAGATTGAATTGTATCCCGTAAAGCCCTTCTTTACAGAGTGCACGTTTGAACGTATCCACGAACCTTTCCGCCTGTCCGTTTGATTGTGGATGGTATGGTGGTGAGAACATCTAGTGAAGTGACTTTTCCTTGTATCACTCGCGGAAGGAAGTTGAGGTGAATTGTGTTCCATTGTCTGTCACTAACATCTTTGGCAGGCCGAACAATCGGAACAACAGTGTGCTGGGAAGTCAGATTGTCTACCGGAATCACATCAGGCCACTTGGTGAATGAGTTGACCAAAACGAGATAGAATTGACCATTGATTGGTCCTTCATAGTCTAAGTGTATTCGTTGCCACGGTTTCTCTGCTTTAGGCCAAGGTCGCCACTGACACTTGGGTGGGGCCTTCGCTGCAAGTTGACAAAAATTCATACTGTTGGGGAAAATTTTCAATTTCCGAATCTACTTCTAGTCAGTAAATAAAACTGCGTGCCAAAGCTTGCATGTGGCTGATACCAGTGTCCCGTGTGGAACTGCTACGAGATTTGCATCTGTAATTTCTCTGGCACCACCACTCGATCTCCAAACATCAGACAATTGTCCAAGACCGACAGGGATCCACGTCGATTGTATAACGGTCGCAACTAATTAGGTATGGCCCCATTTGGCCATGTTCGTACACACTGCATCGCTTTCTCCAAGATTCTAACCCGTGATGTATCCATACAAATGGTGTCGGCTTTTACTGGCAGTCATCTTAAATTATCAGTTAGGATCCGTTGGACTTCTGATTCCAAACTGATAGCTGCAATTAGACAATCATCATTCTCCTCTGGGTGTGAATTGATGAGACGAGACAGGGCATCCGTTTGACAGATTAATTGCGTAGGTTTATACTGTATACTGAAGTCGTACGTCAGTAGTATGGTTGCCCATCGTTTCAATCGGTTTGACGTAAAAACTAGAATTCCTTTCTTTAGCCCGAATATCGACAGAATTGGCTTCTGGTCGGTCAATAGTGTGAAATGTCTGCCATACAGCATATTATGGAACCGTTTCATTGCGAAAACGATCGGGAGCGCATCTTTCTCTATCTGGCTATAGTTCTTTTCAGCTGCCGTTAGTGACCGTGCGGCGTGCGCGATAGCCTTCTCTCCTCGATGCAGAAAAAAGTGGGAGAAAACTGCACCGACAGCATAATTGGAAGCATTCGTAGCAACGACAATTTTGAAATTCGGATTGAAGTGGGTCAAGAGTAGATCAGAAGTGAGAGCTGTTTCGACTGCATCAAAAGACTGCTGGCACTGCTTCGTCCATTTCCAACCCTTGCCTCTTGTAAGCAGTTGGTTCAGCGAACCTCTGGTAGGATGAAGGCTTGGTATAAAGCGCTATAATGGCCAACGAGCCCAAGAAACGAGCGGAGCTCTGTAATGTCTTCTGGTGGCTTCATCTTTTTGATGGCATCAATATTGGCGGGATCAAGGCGCCGGCCGTTTACCGATGAAAGTTAAAGAAGTTTGATACTTTCTAATAGGAACTCACATTTTTAGCACGTAACCGGAATCCAGCTTCTTCGAGACGCGAAAGCACTATCTTTAGTGTCTGTATCAAGTTTTGCGGATCTGAGCCCATAATCAACGCATTGTCCAGGTATACTGCGGTATTTGGGAAATCGCTCAGCAGGGTAGCCACTATTTCTTTAAAAATGGGCGGTGCGGTTTTAACTCCGAACGGCAGCCGGTTGTACTGAAAAAATCCGAGGTGGGTATTTACTGTCAGTAAGGTTCTGAACTGATAGGCAACTGGGATTTGCTGATACGCATCAGCTAGGCCAAGTTTTGAGAAATACTTCCCCATTGAGTTTGCTGAACAAGTTTTCTGGTACCAGCAGGAGATACTGATGATCTTCCAACACAACATGCAAACCTGTCGAGAAATCAGCACAAATACGGACTTTATCGTTTCCTTTCTTTACCATCATGTTAGGCGCTGCTCATTCTGAATAGTGAACTCGTTCGTTTATCCCTTCAGATTGTAGTCGGTTTAACTCGGCTTCCAATAAGGACTGGGTTACGTAGGGCACCAGGCGTCTTGGTCTAAAGACTGGCGTGGTGTCTGGTTTTAGGTTCAATGCGGCAATAGCTAAGTTGCAGCATCCGAGACGAGGTTGGAACAATGCATCGTGACGTTGTTTTATCTCGGTAATCTGACTTTGAAACCTCGGACTTGATGCCCACGATTTTGACAGCAGATTGACTTGCGATGCCTGACATATACTGTTCACTGATTGATCAAGCAGTTTCAGGTCATCCATTCAGTCGAGCCCAACAAATTTAACCCCGGCTGGTCTGTCACAAAACTTTTCGTCTGGATTTGTTTATCGCGGAAGTTTACCTGACAATTCAGTTCACCAAGCAATTTTAACGTACCTCCTGAAGCATTCCATGTCGTGTGGCCCGTTTGTATGTGTCGGTCGTCCCAGCAAGCGTCAAGTGTCGCGACATATCAGGGTGATATCTGAAGCCGTGTCGATTTGTAACTTGACTTGGAAGCCGATGATTTGCACAACTGTGTATTTGCGCGTGCTGGCCTCGTCAACCTTGAAAGTTGCGGAGATAGATCTGGTCAAATTGGGACGCCGGAACGATCTTGCATTGCTATGCATCTTCTTGGCTAAAATTGGATGACTCACTAGGCAACATGACTCCGTATGCCTTTTTCTGCTGCAATCGTTGTAAGTGTGAGTTTTGAATGTGCACTCGCGGGCAAAATGCCACTCAACAAAAGCAACATGCAGAGGTTTAGAATACAGTGAACTCCCGTGGGGAGCTACCTTTGGGAGTACGGCTGACTGCGTAGACAAAAACCTGATCGTTCTGATTGGACAACTACCGAATCATTGCGGTATCGTGCTTCAAATTCGTCATGCGTTGGCACTCACCGGTTACTTGCTGCAATGTGACATCCGGATTCTGATCAATTTTGTTCAGTATTCTTGTTCGAATGTGGGCATCTTTAGATGCTTGTATGACATAAACGTATATGTGGCATTTAAACTGATCACTTGTCATCTTGTGTAGTTGTGACCGTTCGAACTCGCGATTCACAGGGCTGGAATAATCAACCCAGTCTTCGTTTACTCTTTTTGTCGTCGGACACTTGTACCGGATGTTGAAGGAAGATGTCTGCCAGTGTTGGGAGGAGCAACATCCAAATATCTCCATTCCGGATACGGTCCTCGCGATAGGAATGACCGAGATTTACCTCAAAGTGAACCGAGGTCTCAATAGAGGTTGCGAGTCATAACCCAACCATACAGCATGTTCTCTAAATTCAAGTTTGAAGATGTCTGCTCTACGAAAATTTGCGACAGGACTGCGACCACTTCATCAAAGGACAAATCGGTATTCTTTTTAGGTAAGATAAAATTGGCGAACTTCTCGTGTTCGGCAGCACCCAGATTCAGCAACATTAGTTGAATCTTCCTTTCCGCTGAAAGGTTGACGAAATCAACCTGGAACATGTCTTCAAACGTGTAGGACCAAGAAACATATGTTATGCCGACATCAGCGTCATAATGAAACTCACTGATCTGCTGAATCATGGTTTGCGGTGAGGGAGCACTTTCACTTGTCCATAACCCTGGGCTTGACTGCACTTTCAGCTTCTGAGTTGGCATTTCGATCAGCTTGGCCTGGGATGCTTCAAACTGTGTCTGTTGTTGCCGCAAAAGCATTTGCATTCGAAGCCGATTGCATTTCTGGGTTCTGTTGAACTCGCGTCGCCACTGTTATAACGCTGTACCCGCAATCGACCGGTTGATTCACGCCTGCTGGTAAATCTGCGCCCTTAGGCCTTCTCCGCTTGACGTCGTGGCAAATCCGACAAGAAGACATAAGAAGACTCAATCAACCAGAGAGTTGTATTAGGACCGAGAACGATCATATTTACATGTCAGTCTCACTAATCCTCTAAACATCGCCTGACGGATTTGGCTGCATACCCACGCTCCACAATTGATTATCCGCTCCGTCTGGCCAGTTCACCGTTTTGCTCGGGCACGTTAGTCATCATCCGCATACCTGGGGCACGGCAACGCACATGATGTCTGATGCGCGATTTCATCAGCTTTCGGATGGGCCATGGCAACACGCTCGCAGTCTGTTTGAAGCACGAGTTGTGGCGAACACGCGCACGTTGGCAATCAGCTTTCTCGCCCAGCTGTCAAGGTCACGCACGAGGACCATGAATCATGGACATGGATGTTTGTTTCAGACCAGGATGGTAACAGTCGGAACGACAATACAGTACCAGTATCGCGATTACATGAAGCAAATGTCGATGGATTGCACCATCGGCTCCCTGTCATACCGATAAGTGTACTAAATCAAACGGTTTCATCATATTTGGGACCCCGAACCGGCAGTCGGGCGATAACAACAGAGATAAAGTTCGGAGCAAGTTTTGCCATTCCTCTCAACTAAGTCAGCGGTTAGAATCTGCACCTCTTCCTCCAACCAGACCTCAGTCGCGCAAAAAATGCACGTTGCGGAGGTCAGTGTGCTAAGAAGTGTAACACTTGAAGCGACTAGCAGAGCCTGGTAGGTGGAGCAACGGTAATAAGAAGTTGGTTTCTTTTCCTGTGCAACACGCAGACACATAACAGGCCCATTGCTCACACGGTGTTCCGACTGGTAGTCGAACGCAATTGATCTCCTTATGCTGTCGACCGGATGGACGTATCACAGCCGCACAATATGGCTGTGCGGAAGGTTGTATCGTAGACTCTAATCCTTATGGCGAGGGCGACGCCGCAGATGCGTCAAAAAGGAGATGTTGAGTAGAAGCTCAGGTTTTTGCTACATGGTTTGTGACCCAACGCTCATTTCACAGGAGTTTAACGATTTCTAGCTGATGCCCACCAAGAATCAGCTCGTGAAGTGGTTCCTACTAACTGTGAAGAAAACCTTCGTAAAATAAATGCCAAAACGACTGACACCCAGATTTATTCTGCTCGGTGCTTTTCGGTATGTTTGGGAGCTGTCACACATAAGAACAATGGGATCGGCATATTCCAATTCAAGAGGTCGATCATCTGGAAGCAGCCCCACTACTTCAAAGTAGGGTCCAGTGAAGGTAGTTTGCAATTCGTCAATAGCGAGATTAAAAAGGAAGGGCAACGCGAACATAATGTTGGAGATTATGAAAGGCTTGGACAAACTGGCCTTAGGTCTCAATCTACTAGAATCATGTGCGCAAAACACCCCCAAGACAACTACGTATTTTTCGGACATATCTTGCCTGAGTGTTGTGATTCGCTACCTTGAGCTTACTCTGACTGCTTGAACTTCGCTCTGTGCTGATTGATCGACCAGCCCACTTTCAAGATTTTATCCGTGTCGTTCGAACAGTTGTTTCTTCTTCGTTTACACCTTAAGACATATACCTACTGCAACTGAGTTTTTCAAAAATAACGGTTGGCACCACGAGCCCAAAGATGAACTTTTCCATTCAGCCCCCATCTACATTGTAGACTGATTGCGTTAGCAGACCAACATAGGATGCTTGGCTCTGCTGGAAAATGTCCTTTCAAAACTACTTGGATTTAAGCAGCGGTGTCTATACTACTCTATGTGAGGAAAGCAGATTGAAGCAGCTGCGATATTTACTCGTGGATGAGCGGTAGCGGCAGTTTGGAGATTTTGGCCTTCAATGATGCAAATCCGCTAGAGACGCTTTCACTGCTCTGGATCTTACATGGGGTTAACAAATGAATGTGTTTACTACGAGATTCGTGTTCTTCTGCATGCAGCAGGAAACAGGGGAACCCTTGAACGATTTTCATTGCCCGGTTGAGTCGCGTAGTACGACCGTGTAATTATGCGTCAATTCCACAGAAAAAGATCGAAGGCGGTATGCACACCCAGAAACTATTTTCTGGAATTGCTGGCAATAGGATATGTGTGAGGCGCCCTTGTAAGAAGAGGCATGCACATCAAAGTGGGATCGAGCCTATAAGTTAGCCAGAGTAATAACTGGAATTTACTGTAGTCGAAACAGTTCTATTCGACCAACTCAGCTGAGTTAGCAATGGTGCATTCTTTCCGACAATTACTAGCGAACAAACCATCTTGCTACCGCTGTGGAAGTACTTCTCAAAAAGCCAATTTCGCCACTTGTCCGCACGCGGCTTCAAGTGTAAAAACTGTAGCAAAATTGGGCACTATGCTAGATGTTGTTGGTTGCAGGCCATCACACTCATTAAGGACGATGCTACACCTGATTCACTTCAGGAAAACATTCATTCCATCAACGCTAATGTCAAAACTGCAAAAAGTCTAACAATAGCCGTTGTAGAACCAAAGTTTCCCTCTGCTGATATTCGTACTGTGTCATTCCTTACTAGTAAAAGCGGTTCCACTTAAAATGGTGCTAGACTCCGCACGTCCAGTTACTACCGCGCCTTTCCAATTTTATGAACACCCTCTATTCCAGTATATTTCACATCCCGCTCCGCATTCATTTCGGAGTTACGGTGGAAATACTTTGACCACATTGGGATACATTATGGTGCCTTCACAGCTGCATTCGGTTGCTGCGGATATCGCAGTGCGCATTTCTTCAGACGACAGACGACGCTCGCATGAAACAGATGCCATGGTGACTTTGCAAGTAGTGCCATCTTTCGACCGCACGCCTGTCTCTTTCGTCAAAGTAACATACTGGTATGAACGTTATCCGAAGCTTTTTCCACAGTCCATCGGAAGTATTCCAGGTGGTATGCACAGCCTTCAGCTGAAGCAGGGTGAAAAACCAGCTGCCGCTGGTCAAGCTCGGTCTATTTCGCTAGTAAGAGAAGCTAGCAAATGATTTGGTTGAACTCATCGACTGCTCTGAGTGGGTGCATACAATAGTAAGTGCCCTGAAAAAAGATGGCACTGTCAGGATAGGTAACGATTTGCAGGGGTTAAATAAGCAGATGGTCTTAGAGCGATGGGTGGTGCCATCTAACGAAGAACTCACTATATCTTTAGCTGGTGCAATCGTTTTCCGGGCTAGATTTGAAAGGTGCACCATGCCATATGTTATTGGCCAACGAATCGAAGAATTTCATTGCCTTCCTTGCTCCCAATGGCCTATTTCAGTATCAAGTGTTGCCAATGGGCTTGAGTTCTGCGCCCATTGTCAGGCAAAATTTCATGACTCACGCCTTGGCAGGTACTGAGGGACAGAGTGCATACATAGATGATAGTTATGTTTTCGGTCGAACACAAGAGCATGACGAAAGAATACACAAAATCCTTCAGCACTTCAGTGATCTTAACTGGCGTCAGAATGGCGAAATGTCTCTTCAATGCCCCGATAAACAATTTCTGGGACACATCATCTCGCGTAGCTGCATTTGCCCAAACAATGAAAACACCCGGGTCATTGCAGAAGCACTCACACGCATGAACGCGACAGAACTCTGGAAATGTGTTCTTGCAAGCAGCACTATTTGCAACACTTGGTGACCCTAGCAGATCCACTAAGACAACAAACAAAAAAGTTTCATTGTTCACTTGGGGAAGCGATTAGCATAACGCTTTTGATGAATTGAAAAGAACAGTTGCATCTACTCCTTTAGTTGCCACCTTTGATGAATCGTGCCGCAGTTTTGCTCCGACTGATGCCGCTGATGTTGAACACGATGCATATCTTTCGTAGCTAAAAAACGGAGAGGATAAAGTTAATGCTTACGTATCCCGGGAACTATTGGATTCTGAGTTACATTATTCAGTTAGGGAGAAAGAAGCTCTTGCTTGTGTGTGGGCTTGTGAAAAATGGTACATTTTTCTGTTCGGTCATCGTTTCAAACTACGTACTGACCACTTCGCTCTCACCATTCTCCCCAGACATGAATCTAAAAGATCCCGCCCGATGCAAATCGATCGATATGCCAGACTTCTCAGCTACGATTTCCAAACAGTATGCCGGCCAAAATGGGAGAATCACATCGCGGATGAATTATCCAGCTTACTTTCAAAACTAGAGGGTGGAATAAAAGCCTCAGAAAGGCGGCCATGATGTTTAGTCTCGGATTCGATTTGCCTGCACTGACGATTAATGAACTACAAACCAAGTGCGAGAGACGCACTGTGGCGACTCGCTGCTTACGTTCAGCAGGGATAGCAAAAGAACAACAAACTTCCAGTGAGTTCGTTCCGATAGGACAGAAGTTGACTTGACAGCGGGAAATGAAGTCACTGACGATCAAACTGGGGGCCGTTGGTCCGTCCCGCCTTCCGGGCTGGAGTCCACATGACCCGTCTTTTGCTTGACTCCAGACTTCACAGGACATGGATCGCAGTCGACACCAGTGGCGCGTCTGCTGCCGTCTAATCGGATCGCCGGGTTAAAGTGTGTCTGGTGCTGATTTATCTGCAGGGTAATGGCTGATTATGACGCGTGGCAGTGAAAGCCGCGAGGAAGCTGTCTCGCCAATGCCGCCTTATCTTCGCACGATAGTCAGCTGTTTGTTGTCTACACAAGGTGTACGCGCATTGATCCTGAATGTTTGGTTAGGGCATTAAGGTTTTCAGGTAAGTCACCCTTCGCTCTCTCTTATTCTCCCTTTTATTCTTTATTTCACAGGTCATCATGGTTGTATTGCGGCGAAGCATCAGTTCAAATGGCTGATGTACTGCTGTTGATGAATACGATAGGAACTTTCAGCCGTAGATGGTTGTCTAATGTGAGGTGCAGTAGTTGTAGACCCATCGTAGCTGGTTAACAAAATAATTGCGTGTGCCCATGAGGGTCATCCGGGTATCGTCCGAACCAACAATAATGTCCGACATTAATTTTGGTGGCCATCAACGACAGCAAGTATTGAAGCATTTGTGAGAAACTGTAAGGATGCCGGTTAGCGGATAAAAGCTGTGGCCCCCATGCAACCGATACCATACCCAATGAGGCTATGAGCCAACATTGCTATGGACACTATGGGTCCCTTCGCCACTGCTACAGTGAATAAGAAAAACCTACTTGTTGCAACGTGTTTTCACAGCAGATGGCCTGAGGCTCAGTTCAGTGCAGTTAATCAGCTGTGATCCGAGAACCGAAGTGCGGTGGATTCAGTTGTCCCGACTCACACCGTAAGAATAACAATAAATAACTCGGGTAGGATAATGAAATTGGGTGCAAATAGGATGTAGAGAAAGTGAAAGCAATAGGAAAATGCATTACGCTAATCAGAATGGAACAAAAATTAACAAGCAAGTGACTTCGTGACCAAGTCATGTCTGATACGGTCTTCGACCATTCATGTGGACCGTCGCGAGGTTATCATACAGGAAGACGGCACGCGCCAGTCTGACCAAGTGTCAGAGTCAATTTATTCAAGCTTCTATGCTATGTCATGGATTGGCCCCCTCGAGGTTTTGCCCAACTTGGTGCAGCCAAGGCGTGTAATGCACGCCGAGGAAGCAGATCAAAAGGCTTACGGATGACATGGCCTAGCTAACGGCAGCGACTAGCATTTAGCACACTCGAGAGAGGCACGTGCTACGTATGCCTGGTCACCGCTTACCTAGAAGGGCCTTGTTTAGTCTGCCAGGTGTAGGGTGGCGCAAGGCTCGAGATGGACAGAACTTAACTTGGCAGCGGGAAATGAAGTCACTGACGACCAAACTGGGGGCCGTTGGTAAGTCTCGCCTTCCGGGCTGGAGTGCATGTGACCCGTCTTTTGCTTGACTCGAGACTTTACAGGACATGGATGGCAGTCGACACCAGTGGTGCGTCTGCTGCCGTCTCTTCATCGGATTGCCTGTTTAATGTGTGTTTGGTGCTGAGTTAGAGACTAGCTAAGTTACGACCACCGGTGCCTTCATAATTTAGCTCACATTTGGTGGGAACACCGCGTGAGCAACGAGCGTGTTCGACGCCTTGTTTATGGCACAGGAAAAGGAAATGAACCGCTCAGCACCGTTATTGCACGCATCAGGCTCCGATGGCTCGGCCACGTGTTACGCATGCCAGCCCACCGACTACCGCGACGTGTGTTGTTTGCGCGCCGGGGGTGTGGATGGAAGAAGAGGAGGGATGGCCAAGCAATGACTTGGTCGAGAGGAATGAAGGCCCTCACTACTTAGCTGGCCTCGGTTGGAGCGTCTCGGCTCCCTGGTTTGGGTCCGAAAGACGATGAACACATTTGGTTGGACACACTTGCTGATATGGCAAGGAGCCGACCTCAGTGGCGTTCGTGCTGGTTGTTTCTTTGTCCTACCCCATCCCTCTTAGCCTCCCCCTTCAACCACAATCTCATTATTTAGCCTTATATAATATTGCGTAATAATTTTTTTGGGTGCACAGCAGCCGGCTGGTAGCTTACCAGAACGATGCCCATCCGTTACCGGTAGCTCAGTCAGCTTGCACCAGTTGTTTTTTTCTCTCTCTCTTTTTTCTATGTATTGCGGCACAGTAGCTGAGGTGTTTCCCACCTCTAGCTAACGTGTATGATGATGATGATGGTGCTGAGTTATCTGCGGGGTAATGGCTGATTAAGACGCGTGGCAGTGAAAGCCGCGAGGAAGCTGTCTCGCCGATGCTGCCTTATCTTTGCACGATAGCCAGCTGTTTGTGACGGTATGTTGTCTACACAAGGTGCAGGCGTCTTGATCCTGGATGTTTGCTTAGGGCATTAAGGGTTTTCAGGTAAGTCCCCCTTCTCTCTCTTCTTATTCTTTATTTCACAGGTCTTCATGGTTGTATGGCAGCGAAGCATCAGCTCAAATGGCTGATGTACTGCTGTTGATGATGAGAGAGGCACCAGAAGGCTTCTTGCAAAAAGCCCACTGGTGGTCTTCAGCATTGCTCACCCGGTGTTCCAAACAAACATGAGCAATACTCTCGCAAGCACCGGTGGTCAAGCACGGGCAAGTGTTTAATGCCTTTGCTACAAAATGGCTGTCTCCGATCCACACAGTAACACTGGTATTATCGCAGTATTATACACCCTATCTTACACTGACAAGCTGCTATCCCGCCGTCTCCATGGATGGTAGAGTCTTTGGGAAACCACCCGGGCCTTGCCTGAAGATCAGATATGTAACCAAGTGACTCCTCGGTAGTGTTGCGATGGCTCAAACATCTGTTCACTTGTGTCAGATTAACAGAGAAAGTGGTCAAAGACAATGCTGTAGTTACGACTTTGAAACATTCTTCCGACGTCATAAAGTATTCCCGGACTGTACACTACAATCCTGCAGCTAATGACATGGAAGAGCGGCTTGATCGGTTTCTCAAGGAGGTAATATAGGGAATCTAATTAGGAGGGGTAGAGTGGGAAGATGCTGCCTTAACGGTACAGAATCTGTGAATATAGAGCCACAGGAAGAAAACGTCGGCGAAGCTAATGCTTAGAAGGTTCTTACGCAGTAAATTAAATGCTGCACAAAATAGTATGTCAATTTTTACAGAGGCCAGAGTGCCGAACCGCATAGCAAGCTACTAACAATTCTAGGCTAAATCTTCGATTCCACTGCAGTCGGATCAAAAATAGAAGTACTGTAAAGGGTCACCCGACCGCTGTGAATCCCCCACGTATATGGGCCTGGCACATATCGACTGAAAAACGGCTTGAATGTTAATAGCCGTCGGCTTTACAGAGCAATTAGACTGAACCCTCAGACCAGTAAAGAAACATGAAAGTCAGAAGGGTCTGATACACCGCTGCACCAACTACACAGGTCCGGACGGGCCACAAAGTCAATTGATAGATACCAACCTGCATGAAACTAACATGCCAATGTGGGTGATTGTGTTGTGATACACTACCTTGAGCTTACTTAGAATGGTCGAACTGCGCTCAATGCTGACTGACCGACCAACCGAGTTGTAAGATTTTATACGTGTCGTTCAAACGATTGTTTCCTCTTCGTTTATTTTGTACAATATACATCTGCTGCATCTGGATTTTTCTGATATAGCACAGAACAAATAGTCCCAGAGTACATCGATCCACATAAGCAAAGGAACCGCCGGTGTCAAGGAATACGGCTACAGTGGGTCGCCAATAAATATGGCAGTGGTTCAACAATCGATAGATAAAATATAGTCTCGATTTCGACGAAACCAAACTAGTTCTTCACAGATTTGGATTTCAAGAGTGTCAGTTAACCTGTGAAGAATGAAAGAGGAGCGATAAAGATAGGACTGGTTAAACTATAGCTGGTGCATTTCGAACATGAACTCTGTGAAAATCGGGAAGATAACGGAGCAGCGCCAGTCGGCTGGGACAGTCTCTTGCTCCCGCAGTTTCATTAATAATCGTCAAATGCAGCTGATCCCCAGAATACGAAGAGGTCAGGAGGAAGCCGATCTGATCTTACAGAGTTATAGCATTACAATAGTGAGATCTCACGTTCTAATTCTGACGGAGACGGCAGATCCAAAAGAACTGGCGAAGAGCAGGGAGATTGTTGGCCGGCAAAGAAGCTGGTAGTCCAGGTGGATTAAATGAGCCTTCAAAGTGTTAAGTACTAAACGCGAAGGATTTTAAAATGTTGCGAATGGAACGTCTACTTTCGTCGCAAATAGCTTCGCTTTCCGTTTCCCCGATCAAACTTACAATAAGTACCAAGGGCAACGGCTGTTTTCATTTCCGATGCACGATAAGACAACCAGATTTCATGGTCTCTACTAAGGCTAGCATCCAGTAGTTTCACTGAGAGCTTTGTGAATCTCGTGTTCATGTACAGCCAGAATGCGTCGGCGAACATCCAGAAACGAAGTAAAGGCCCAATATCAACGTTAACAGTCAGGCTTAACACAAGACAAACCTGCTGTTAACAACGTCTGGTGAGGACGCAACCAGTGATCAACTGTGTTTGATGAGCGTCTACTAAGTTCGGATGCTCGTGTGCTTTGATACGTGTTCAAAAGACCTGATTTCGCTATTTGACAGGTGCCTGTGCTTACAGCATCGTGGCAGATATCCACGGAAACACACCTGGAGATCTCCACAAACAAGCGTATTGTCAGAGTTCCCGGTTGTGATCCAAATCGATCGGCGGTTTGGGACGTAGTCTCTCCAATGGCAAATAAGCGTACTGTGATCAATTTGCGTCCATAGCTGGTGGGTGCCGTGTGTTTGGCGTTAGTACTCACAAGAAATACGAAAGCGTTTTCACACAAATGAAGCAAGCGCTCACTGTTACAATTACGGGAGCCTAAACCATGTTGGCCGCCCAAATGCAGCTCATTAGCGGACAATTTTTCAACCTGAGCGCGCAGATCACCAGCCAGTAGTAGAGTATCAGTCCCTTTTCTGTAAAGAGGGAGTGCGTTCAGTAAGTGATAGTCGTAGGGCGTAGACCGCAATGACAAACAATCACTGTTTGTTCCCAAGCGACTTCGATGCTTGGAACGAGTCAACCAATCTGACGGCGCACGTCCGACTGTTCATTGGGATCCGATCGACCAGGGCAGCTTTAGCCCGGGGGATCAGAGTAATGCCTAAGCTGGTTTGACCGGCATTTGAAGCCGCATCAACTCCGGACAAGCGTAACGAGAAAATAGCGTCAGTATCGCATGTGAGGGATCGCAGAGTAATCACAGAATTGGAATCATTCAGGCGGATTTCTGATAAGCAGCAATGACCGACTGAGAAGGTCTTTCATTGATGTTTAAATGTTGCCTATTGACTGCTCATTAACGAGGTGAGCCCACTGAGGTGTCCCAGCCTTAGCGAGAATAAGGGGTCGTACATAGACGTGGATGAACTAAGATTGTCTGCTTGGTTGGAAATGAACTTGTTGACAGGTCAAAAGGGAAACTCAAGTCTGCGTAAGTCGAAACTAGAAGAAAAGGCTTGTCAAAGCAAGGGGTTGAGAGTGAGGGTAGAGATGAAAGTAAAACTGGGATAGAACGATAAGGAAAAAAGGCGTAAAAATTGAAACAAGAATACAAGAAGGCCTGAGCAGTAGCATCCTCACGTTTACCCACTCCGCTCGATGCAGCAGATACGGCGCCGTCGATTATCCTCAGTAAAGACCAGAAAACCAAAAACCGTTTGAAGAGAAGTACAATGTACCATCTTCAAAAACCCCAGGAACTATGGACGAGAAGGGATGAAATAATAGACTGTATAAGTTTAGGAGCAAAAAATCGGTCACTGAGAAAACAAATGAGCAAATCACTATGTTGTTTAGCCACCAAAGCTGACTGAAGCTCACATTAGGTCGAAAGCGTTTACGGACTTCAAAATTTGCCTGTAGATTGGGCAAAAAAGAATTGCGTTTATTGCGCGGACACTGTGTAGGAACGGGTGGGCGCATGCCCTTCCAGTGAAATGCGCCGACCATATCTGCAACCTTGCCACCACAAGCAAAACAAAGTGGTCTCCCAGCAGAAAAGCTGCGAATCTGTCGGCCTGAAAAAGTGTCACCAAAGGAGTAGCATCATACGTAATCCATGTATCTCAATCTCTTTTCCCTGAATAATTTCGTTAAGCTGATTCAATGCCCTGCAAGGCAAGAATGTTTGGAAAACGGCTTACTCTTTTAGAGACCGATTTTGCTTCGTGACATTTTCAATTTCTGATACATGTTCTAGGGAGACAACATGACGAAAGAAAGAACTTACCTTGGTTGGAACTCTCGAAATGTTCCCTTACGCCTAAAATGAAGAAGAATTGAGAGGTAATTGGGCATACTGGACACAACGGAGGAGAGCTCTGTCCACACAAGTTGACGTAAGTTGAATAGAGAAGAAACCACAGATGATTCCAAGGTGTGCGATTTTTCCATAGCATCCATCTTATCCTCCAGCTGATGAGATGCGGAAGAAAAAGTAGCAAGAATTCTGGAATTCGAGAGAGAAGCAGAAAGGAGTAAATTAATGGTAAAACAGGGAAAAACGCTCAACGTCTAACAGATCAGATAAATTCCGAAACCAAGGATGAACTGGGTTCTCGGGCCAATGACATTTAGCAATTTAAAAACAAGGTAATGAGTCTATATGGAACACGTACTTAATAGAAACGAGGAGTCAAGCAAATAGGTGTTATGACGGAACTCAAGAACAGAGCATAAAGTCCTCTGGACAAATGTTAGGGTAAAGGGATACTGAGCAAAACAGCAAAAAATGGAGAAGCCGAACGAAGGAGCCAATCAACAGGCCCACAGCTAATAGGTTACGGGTTATTAACTCAGCTAGACTGCTCCTGACAATGACCGCCTCAAACCAAGAAGTCCTTGGTCGAAGTGCAAAACAGCCAAATAGGATATGCAGCTGGCCGTAGTCGAACGTGCGCAATCGACTACAGTTAAGAATATGTAAACAGAACAGATTCCTAGAACGCTAGGTGTGATTGACCCCAAGCATACTTGAATGAGATCACGCAGTTCTAAGAGTGATTTGAATGTGCCCCACCACTATATTGCTTTGGGTGGACTGTCCTATGTCTCTGATCCTATTCAAACATACGACTGAAGATATCTTGTCTAGAAATTTTAAAAGGCTACTGGAATTTTAATTGTGATCTTCTACCGGGTGACCGCGCAACCGACTTAGATAAGAATGGATCTCAGCGTTGTGACATGGTTTGCGTACCATCGTGAAACATCGAGCCATGCTTACAGTCACACATTCCATAAGGCCAACGGTTACGGGTCAGACTAACTCAGCTTCACAAAATACAATCCCCTTTGGAGATTAGGGATAGGTCGATGGCCCAGTTCATAAAAACCTACTGATGGGAATACCAGGTTTACGGGATAAAAGTTCACAGAACGATTGGCGTAGAGCACGAGCACCACACAATGTCGCCGACGACTGCAAGACACACCGGTTCAGTTCGAAAATAGTGATCCGAGCAACGAGGGGCTGCGGATCTAGTTGTCACGATTAACAACGCAAGAATAACGACTAATAACAAAGGCAAGATAGTAAGATTAAAGGCCAATAGAATCTAATGATGTATGTAATCTCAACTCATAATGTAATTAGGTATCTTTAAGCTAAATAAATTTCATTTCACTTTATTTGGTTTGTTGTCCATCTGAATAATCTCCTATTAACATGCACACGTTGCTTACGCTAACTGGGGTTATCTTCGTTAACTTTATTGCGTTTGTAACATTTTGTTACTAAATTGTGCACATTCTGCACTTATCACAGGTTCGTTGCTAACCAAGTTACTTCATATGCCAAATTAGCGAAGAATTATGTCTGCATAGCCGTATACTTTGACAGATATACTTTTTGATAATGTTATTTCAAGTGATTGCCTGTTGTTTGACATCCCCGGTGGGGCTGCGTTCGATGTGCATGTTGACAAGGTGCCGCACCGTTTATTACCCACTACCTCGTGGATACTGGCTCGAGGAGAGTTGGTCGTTGTTGGACGGGACGGGTTGCATGGTCCTTGTGGCCGTGTTAGGCTCGAAGAGTGGTTCCAAGCGCTCAGTGTGAAGCGAACCATGGTCCAGGCACCGCTTTGTGTGTGATAGATTCCCAAATACAGCGTGCTTGTGTTTGCCTGTGAAGGAGTGTGATGAAATGTGGCACCTATCCACATGCCTCCCGTTTTCATTCCTTCTGGCTTATACTGGATATGAATGTGTGGTTGTAACTGTAGGAGATGTAGCGCAAGCCACAAATGGCCCTCCGTAGGCGCGCGCGTCCTGTGGCTGTAGTGTGGAGGTCATGGTGACAGGCAAATCTGGAACCTGACGCCGCCAATCAATCTTGACAGTCTAGCAACTAGACATAGAGCATACAAAAACCATGGAGATTAGCAGATAAGGGGGAGTCACTGCGTCATAATCATCTTGGCATAAAAGTTGAAGGTGAGCAGCACACTTCAGTACTACGTTGTGTGAAAAAAGAAACATTCTGACAAAAAGTAGAACATATTTGTAATTTGCTTTTCCCACCCTGATTTTTCTAGTTATTGTCACTTTCAATGTTTGAAGTAGTAAACATGTGAATCAATACTATTCTGTACACAACTCTTCCACTGATTTCGGTTGCGGGTCATGTCTTCAAGTGTTAGGCCATTCGCACTCCTCATCTTTGGGTCCCCATCCCGGAAAACGCATGGGTTCAACAGCGGCTAGACATAACGTCGGCGATATCATGTGCTGTCGCCAAGTGGAAGGCTGAGCACCATGCGGTCGCCTCCAGCCAGGTCCTTGACGAGCGCATAGAGCGCGACGCGGTAGACGCTCAGGTGCCATGCGTAGGACGTGACCGATCCATATCAACTGGCGCAGAAAAACCAGTTTGTTGAAGGGAATACTCGCATTCCCCAAGGCCCGACGTCGAACGTTATTATTCTCAACTTAATGTTGCCACCAAACACGAGCAATCCACCTTAAGCAACCGTTATCGAAGGCAGAAAGATGATGCATGTCTTCCACGCGAATCGGCCAGAACTCGCGCCAATACAACGAACAGATACGTTGTAACCGCGGCCCTTTAGTGAGAATAAAACGTCGCGACGACGCCACAAGTGCCTCAAATTGACAAATGCTGATGGAGCTTTAGCGATACGAAGAGAAACTTCTTTGCTGATAGTGCCGTCAGCAGAAACACAGCTCCCAAGGTAGATGAAATTATCTACCTGTTCAAGTTGTGCACCTTCGAGAGTGAAAGCCAATCCTTGAGCAGTACTTTACACTTCGATGGGGCGAAGCTCATGCCATACTTAGATGCTTCAACCGGCAAACGATCCAGAATGAGTTGCGTACCTGAGGATCGTCACCAAGTAAGGCGATATCATCAGCATAATCTAAATAGATCCCGCGCTCATCCGGTAGAAGCTGAAGGACAAAATGTTGGAAATCTTTTATAGCAAGCAACAGAACGTCTTCGATTGCCAAGACGAAGAGGAATGGGGGACATGGGGCAGCCCTGTTGCACACCACTATTGACAGCGAATTGCAAATAAAGCTTGACATAGACTCTCACTCTACCAGAGGTATGAAAGTAAAGTGCTCGTAAGATTGCGGTATATTTTTCTGGCACCCCGTTCTTTAGCAAGCAACGCCATAAAGCAGGTCCATCAACGGAGTCAAAAGCGGCACGTCTGTTTAGGAATGCATAATCATCATTGTCATACACGTTAGCTAGAGGTGGGGAACACCTCAGCCACTGTGCCGCAATACACAGAAAAAAGGAGAAAAAAAATGCGACGGGTTCAAGCCGGCTGAGCTACCGGTAACGGATGGGCATCGTTCCGGTAAGCCACCAGCCGGCTACTGTGCATCAAAAAATAATATGCGAAATCACATAAAACTAAATAATGAGATCGTGGTTGGAGGGGGAGGCTAAGAGGGATGAGGTGGGACAAAGAAACTCACAGCACGAACGCCACTGAGGTCGGCTCCTTGCCATATCAGCAAGTGTGTCCAACCAAACGTGTCCATCGTCTTTCGGACCCCAACCAGCGAGCCGAGACGCTCCAACCGAGGCCAGCTAAGTAGTGAGGGCCTTCATTCCTCTCGACCAAGTCATTGCTTGGCCATCCCTCCTCTTCTTCCATCCACACCCCCAGCGAGCAAACAACGTACGTCGCAAGAGTCGGTGGGCTGGCATGCGTAACACATGGCCGAGTCATCGGAGCCTGCTGCGTGAAATGACGGTGCTGAGCGGTTCATTTCCTTTTCCTGTGCCATAAACAAGGCGTCGAACACGCTCGTTGCTCACGCGGTGTTCCCACCAGATGTGAGCTAAATTGCGAAGTCACCGGTGGTCAAACGTAACTAGCCTCTTCAGGTCCGCTACTTTAAGCGGCCAGGTTTCACAACCGGACAGTAGGGTCGAACGTACTGCTGCATTGTACACTCTACCCTTCAGGGCAAGAGTGATGTCGCGCCGGCGCCATAAGTGGCGAAGGTTAGCAAAAGCGCCCCGAGCTTTTGCTATACGGTTCGTGATCTCATCCTCAATCCTACGGGCACTGATACAACTTCACAGGTAGTTGAATTTTTGAACGACTTCTAGCTGATCCGCACCAACGGTCAGCATAGGAGGCGGTCCAGACCAATCTTGGAGGAACGCTTTGCACTTCGAGCGTGCGAAGCAAAGCCCGAAGTGACGGACAGCTAGTGCTAATCTGTCCAGTGCCGCCTGACACGTTTGTGAGCTGTCACAGATTAGGGCAATATCGTCAGCATACTCTAAGTCAAGAAGTCGTTCTCCTGGGAGCAGATCCACACCTTCTAAGTCGTGTCCTGTGAACGCGATGTCCATGACTTCGTCAACAGCGAAGTTGAAGAGGAAAGGTGACAGCGGGCATCCTTGTCTCACGCCGCTGGAGATATTAAAGGGCGACGACAACTTGCCGTAAGCCCTCACTCTGCCCGAGCTACGCGCATATAATGCTCGGATAATATTCACATATTTCTCAGGTACACCTTTCCTGGGTAGACAGTCCCAAAGTGCATGTCTATCCACCGAATCGAATGCACCTTTGATATCGAGGAACACGACAACGGTGGGCCGCCAATATATGTGACGGTGCTCCAACAACTGACGCAAGGTGAAGATGTGGTCAATGCAGCCACGACCTCGACGAAATCCAGCTTGCTCTTCACGAATCTGGCTTTCACGAGTGCCAGTCAGTCTGTGAAGGATGACAGAGGCAAGCAATTTAGAGGCAATAGAAATCAAACTGATTCCTTTATGGCTGCCGCATTCCGATCGTGAGCCTCCCTTGAAAATTGGGACTATGACGGAGCGGCTCCAATCGGTTGGGACAGTTTCCTGCTCCCATAGTTTGACTAGTAACTCGTGTAAATCATCCACAAGAACAGGTCCCCCGAATTTGAGGAGGGCTGGAGGAAGACCATCAGGTCCCGCGGCTTTATTTAACTTCAACAGTTCGATCTCACGTTCGACTTCTGAGCGAGAGGGTGGATCCAAAGGGACAGCCCAGAGAGCGGGGCGATCACTGGCCGGCGAGAAATCTAACCATTCCGACCGATTAAATTGCATTTCAAAGTGCTCAGCCCAACGCTCCAAGCGTTTTGACAAGTTGTGGATAGGCTGTCCACTCTCGTCACGTATAGTTTCACTAACACCAGGTCTCCTGCCGCCCGTTTCCCGTATCAGACGGAATAACTTACGATGGTTACCAAGGGCAGCGGCCATTTCCATCTCTGATGCAAGATGAGACCACCAGGATTTGCGGTCTCTCTTCAGGCTAGCACGGAGTTTTGCCCGGAGCTCTTTGCGAGTTTCATTGTGTTCGCTTCCAGCCGGAATATCCCGGAGAGCATCGATAAGTTCCAGAGACTGTGAAGAAACCCAATGTCCATGTTGTTGATTAGACATACCACATGAGGATTTTCCTGCTGCTAGTAAGGTCTGGTGAATATGAGACCAGTGACCTTCAATTGCATCCAGTGAGCGCTTATTCAACTCGCATGACAGCGTACTTCGATACGCATTCAGAACAGCTGGCTTCGCCAGTTGGCTGGTGTCAATGCGCTCACAACATCGTCGTGGGCGTCCGCCAAAGCGCATCCGCAGGTCAGCACATACAAGTGCATGGTCGGTGTCCACACCTGTGCTCCAAATCGAGCGACAGTTCTGGACGCAGCCTCTCCATCGGTAACTTATCGCAATGTGATCGATTTGCGTCCAAGGCTGGTGGGCGCCAAGTCACCCTCCGACGGGTGCTGTGTCGGAAATTAGTGCTCGCAAGAAATAAGCGAGCATCCTCACACAAATGAAGTAACCGCTCACCGTTATCATTACGGGAGCCTACACCATGTTGGCCGCCCAGATGCAGCTCATTTGTGGATAATTTTCCAACTTGAGCGTTCAGATCCCCAGCCAGCACTACAGTGTCCGAGCTTCTTCTGTGGCGAAGGAGCTGAGTCAGTTGACGATAGAAGTCGTCTTTTACCGAGTCATCGCTACAGTTCGTCGGCGCATAGGCAGCGATAACGAATAGACACCTGTTAGTCTCACGCGACTTCGAAGTTTTGAATGAGCCAGCCAATCGGACCGCACACATCCGGCTACTGATTGGAATCCAATCAACCAGAGTAGCGCCAGCCAGGGGACTCAGGGCAATACCAACACCGGCTTGGCCGGTGCTCGAAGCTGCATCCTCACCGAATAGGCGCAATGAGAAAGTGTTGGTAGTGTCACCTGATGGGGATCGCAGAGTGATCACAGAGCTCGAGTCTTGCAGGCGCGTCTCCGATAAGCAGCAGATATCGATCGAGAAGGTCTCTAATGTTCGGGCAAGTGTTGCCTGTTGACCGATCTGAAGCAATATGCGAACATTGAGGCATGCCAATCGGAAGGAGGATCGAGGACTCCAAATGGAAGCCGATGAACTGGAATGGGCCGCTTGGTTGGACATGGGCCTGTTGACAGGGCAGGAATGACGCTCCGTGTTCGCATGTGAGTTGAAACTAAAAGACAAACGACTATTGAAGCAAGGTGGGGGAGGGCCGAGAATTGGGGGGTTGAAAACAGGGGGGATAAAAGTGAAGCTGGAACGGGACGATAAGGGTGAAAAAGCGCAAGAGGGGGAATAAGAAGACGGGAAGACTTGAGCAGTAGCATTAAAACCCCTATCCACCCTGCCCGATGCAGCAGATAGGGCACCGTTGATTATCCTCTGCGGTGGCCAGAGCATCAGAAATTTGTTTGAAGTGTGATTCATTGTATTGCGTGGGCAAGATACTGTCAAGTTGCCAAGACCTAGACAGGAGAACGATTAGGGTTCTCAACCAAAACCTTTGGTTCAAAAACCTGACCGCAAGGCAGCGGGTTTGACACTGGGCTACAAGGAGTCCGTTTTAAGGAATAAGGAGCCACCCGCATTCCAACCCCCAACCTGGAAGATCAGGAGGCTGAGTTTGTCTGGCCTCTAACCATTGACCAATCTGGTATGAGTGACTCTGAATGTGCAAAAATGCACCATCCAGTATAGCTCAATGGATCACTGAGGCACACAAACCATCGCACCACGGTAAGGTCCAGCCTCATTGTGATGGGTTTAGGAATGCAACGAACAGTGAACCTGTGATAAATGTGCCGATGTTCTAGGAGTTGGCGGAGCGTAAAGATTTGATCCACGCATCGGCGACAGGGATGGAAACCAGCTTATTCTTCACGGTAGGATGATTCACATGTTGGAAATTGTCTATGGTGCAGTATGGATGCCAATAACTTGGAAGCAACCCAAATAAGACTAATCCAGCGATGATTTACACATGATGGAAGCGCTTTTCTTGAAAATCAGGACAATAACTGATTCGACCCAAGAGGAAGGCTTTCTCTTCATGCCGGTTTTTATGAACAGCGAAATCAACTGGTTAATGATCGTCACACCGCCGTACTTGAACAGCTCCGCAGGAAGTCCGTCTGAGCCGGCAGTCTTGAACCGCTTCAAGCGTCGGATCTGGAGACAGACTTCTGAAACGCTGAATGGATCCAGTGGGAGGAGCCAGGGTGGACAACAAGGTGTACTGCATGTACTGATGGACGGTGGGAGCCAGTTGAAATGCGAGTGTAAGTGCTCGACCCAGTGGTCCATACGCATATGCTGGTTGGTGATCAGAGACTCATCCACCTCGCAAATAACCTCACTGACACCAGGATTCCTGAGGCCAGTGAACCGAATGAGTTGGAAAAGCTTGCGAGTGTTGCCAGAGAGGGCAGCGGTCTCCATCTCTAAAGCACGCTCAGACAACCATGCCTCGCGATCCTTGTATAGGCTTTGCATGAGGAGCTGGTTGGCGGAACGGCGCCGCTCGTTGCAATCTGATTCCGCCTGGATATCTTTGCGCCGTTCGAACAGCTCCAGAGAACGAGCAGAGATCCAAGCCCTTAAAGGGCGTCGAGCTAGGAAGCAGCTGGACTGTCCGGAAATAGTCATCGCTTGCTGTGTACAAGTCCAGTGTCGCTCCACGTCTTGAGGTGGATTGCAACTGTGCGCGTATGTCAGTGAAGACTGACTGCTTGCCTAAACAGGGAAATCAGTTAATATGTTGACATTAAGCTTGCGGTGCTTCGTGTTTCGGAACCACCCAAAACACATTCATATTTTCGCGCAGACCAGTGCATGATCTGAGTCAACGAAGGTAGACCAAAGGGACCTGCAGTCCAGTACGCTGCCGCGCCATCTGAAGCTAATTGCAATGTGATCAATTTGAGACCACGGATGTGTTAACGAAGGGAGACGCCATGTTGCGGAACGGTTTTTCGTACGCCTGAAGTAAGTGCTCGACAGAAACAGATGATCGTCTTCGCACAATGTGAGAAGCCTCTCTCCGTTAACAAAGTGGATCTCATCGAGCACAAGGTGACCACCAAGATGGTGTTTATATGGTAACAGGCTGCCAACCCGTGCATTAAAATGCCCAGCAAGGACGACTCCCGACTTTTTAGCATTAGTCAAGAGCTGATATAGATCCCCGTAGAATTCGTTTTTGACCGAGTCGCCATTATAGTCAGTTGGAGCGTACACAGAGATCACAAACAAGGTGCGTCTCTTTCCGTGCTGCTTGTTGATTCTACACAAACCATGAAGCCGAACTGCACACAGTCGGCTGTTAATCGGGAATCAGTGCCGCCTCGGTCTTGACACTAAGTGCTATACCCACACAAGCCAAACCCGCTGAGTCTGCTTCCGGATCTCCAGAAAGACGCAGTCGATAACTGAGTTCGTGCTCAGTGGTGGATGTCAGTGCAAACACAGGGCTTGTATCATGCAATCGGGTTTCTGAAAGGCAGCAGACATCAATATGGAGAGAATCCAGGGTGCGTGCGAGACTGGCTTGCTGTGCAATCTGCATGAGTGTCTGAAAGTTGAAGGACGCCAGGCAGAACGAGGATCAAGGACGAAGGAAGACTACAGGTTGAACTCCGTGGTTTGCGGCGACATCGGAATCGCAGCCAGATTGTTGAACACATGAATCGGGTAACAGGAAGTAAAATTGTTTGCAAATAAACAATTGGCGCGTGATGAAGTCCCATGAAGGTGAGAAGCAAAAACAGTAGCTGATGAGCACATTGTAGTACAGTCCATGGATTTGTGAGATGGAGTGACACTACCCAGGAGCGTCTGCTGAAGTAGGTGGTTGACTTAGGGGACTCCAAATCAAACTTTTGGCTAAATAACCTACCGGAAAGGCAGCGGGGAGAATGCAGGGAATCGCGCCCCTTGGGAGTCGCTGATTGAATGTTCAGTTCACGCGTCTTTTGTTTGGTAGATCAACAAACAAGGGTCCAATAATCCCAATAAAATAAGCACAATTACATAGGTACAAAGCCACACCAAAGAGAAACACTGTCAGCAAAGAGTTCGCAGGAACGGAATACACCCCAATTACCAGGCTGGCACCAAGAGGAGTTAGTTCGGAAAACAGCCTGAATGCAAGGAAAATTGAAGCAAGAAACTGCGTAAAAAACTAATCATAATGGAAGGAAAATTAACAACCAGGTGCAAGAAACCGACCGCAGGAACTTTACTGAATGCGTCACTACGCCGAGAACACCCGCATACCCTCATCCGCATCCCGAGCTACAAATATTCTCACGGATTTCTAATGGTTGATACTGCCTCCAACCATTGGTGTGGCCCATCCACGCTGCTCAAGTCTCTCAGTGAAGTTCTTCATGTCTTTACACCATGTCATGGACTGGCCAGCTCGCGCTTTCGCCCGACTTGGTGCAGCCAGGACGTATACTGCACGCCGAATAAGCTGATCAACGGGTATACGGAGGACATGGCCCAGCTAACGCAAGCGATTAAGATTCAGCAAACATTCGAGTGAGGAACCAGATGATTTCTTGACAAATCCAACTGGCGGACCTCAGCATTGCTCACTCTATATTCTCCCACCGGACATGAGCAATACTTCGCAAGCACTGGAGATCAAACATGGCCAAGCATCTAATGTCTTCATTGTGAACTAGCCAGGTCTGTGATTCGTACAGTAACCCCGGAGTTATTGCAGCGTTTTATACCTTAACTTTCACTGACAGGCTGATATCTCGCCGTCTCCACAGATGGTTGAACCACTAGAAAGCCATACGGACCTTACTGGTAAGTGAAGTGACTTCCGCACTGATGTGACTACCAGAGGTGACACAGCTACCAAGGTAAGTAAACCGATCTACCACTTTCAGCGGCTGCTCGGTGCTGGCTAGAACCGGGATGTCGGTCCAGTCTTGCGAAGGCACTTTGCACTTTGAAGGTGCAAATCACATGCTGAAGCATGTAGCGCCACGCGTCAGTCTATTCAGCAGTGTTTGCATAGTCACTGCGTCAGACCCAAGAAGAGCTATGTCGTCTGCATACACCGGGTTTGTCAGTAGGTCACCTGGCAGAATTCCCACTCCGGTGGTCTGAAAAAACCGAGCCACTCATGATCATTTCGGTAAGAAGTTGAAGAGGAAAGGAGATGTAGGACAAGCCTCGCGCACCCCAATTGTCGTAGGAAACTCAGGAGACAGTTTCCCGTAATCCATTACACGACCTCGGGAGTCACGGTAAAGTGACTGCATATTGGAAAGGAATTTAGCAGGCATAGATAGGCAGTGCCACAAGCGGTTTCCATTAACAGAGTCGAAGGCGCCTCCGCATGGCGACCGCTGGGTGGGAGCTGGGTTACCGCCTTTGCACTGCAAAGATCCAGGACATCAATCCGCATGAGTCAGTGAACTGACCATGTACAAGACAAGCTGCCTTTCGGGTGTTAATTTTATCGAAGGCTTTGACTGAGGACCCGAGTCGTTCTCCTGTCAGGTGTGAGCACCCTGCCAGTATCCTAGTCCATCCTCTTCGGAGGTTAGGAAGTGGTCGATGGACCTCTTCGCCTAAAACCTAGCCATGGGAGACAAAAGGTCTACGGGTTATTAGGTTACAGCTCCATTGGCGCAGAGCACGAGCACCACGCAGTCTTTGACAGAGGGAAGGCACCTCCGGGTGTTCAATGGTTTGCTATTGCCCGCCTCAAGCCAAACAGCCCCTAGTCAAATTGGTGCAAACCCGCCAAAACCCACCTGCGTCTGGCCGTGGGCGCTGGTGCGTATCCTACTACGGTTGCAAAACATATGAATCGTTCCAGTACCTCAAACACTGCGTGTGACGACCGTTCAGCAGATCACAATCAGCCGCTGCAATCACACTCTCTAGCTGGATCAGCTCCTCCTGCCTTGTGGGTCGGGCTATTAAGTCAAAGACTCCAGGTGGAGTCACTCAAGCAAACCTCCGAAGCACAACGATCACCTCGCGTGCGATTGCTCACCAATCGTATGCCTGCGCGCCAAACGCTCAGCGTCGGGTGCTGGAACGTGCGCATACTACTGGCCCGGAACTCTAGCCAGCGCCCCAAGAGATACACTGCACTGGTCGCGATGGAACTAGCGCACTACCACATCGATATTGCGGCGCTCACTGAAACCCGACTCGCTGAGCAAGGTAAGTTGCATGAAGCGGGTGCTGGCTACACATTCTACTGGGTGGGCGACGCCGCCGCAGCACCACGTGAACATGTGGTCGGATTTGCGATATCCCATCGCCTCCATGGCCAGCTCGTGGGTGTACCAACAGGCATCAGCGCATGGCTGATCACTGTTCGCCTACGACTCGGAAGAGATAAATTTGCCACCTTTTTAAACACGTAAGATCCGACCATGGGTTATCCTGATGACGCGCGTGATCAATCCTCCACCGTGATAGGGCGTGCGCCGAGGAGCGACCGACTATTTCCGCTGGGTGATTTCAACGCGCGCGTTGGGCGTGATGCATCAGCGTGGACAGATGTTATCGGTCCGCATGGCATTGTTTCAGCGAATGCGAACGGTGACAGACTGCTCTCACTGCGTGCCACTCACGGCCTGACGATCACGAACCCTCGGTTTGCATTGAGTGCGAGTGATACAGCAACTTGGACGCACCCACGGAGTGGTCACGCTCACCTACTCGACTATGTCATCGTACGTCAGCGTGATATGCGTGAAGTGCGCATGACACGTGTATTGCGTAGAGCTGAGTGTGGAACTGATCACAAGTTGATGCGGACCAAACTGTACATACATTTTCGTAAACCTATGTATTGCAATCCCGCCGTGAATCGGCGTAAATTTAACATTCTCTCTCGGTACTGTGAAGAAAGGTATTGAGCTGGAGAAGGCAATGGCTGCACGCATGTGTGATGTGGACTGCTTAGCCACAGTGGGTGATCTGTGGCACCACATTCGCGACCAGGTGACAGCTGCTGCCGAGGAGATCATCGGGCGCGCAAACTATAAGCGGCCTGACTGGTTTGATGAGAACAAAGCGATGATTGGCGCATTGATATCAGAGAAGAATGCAGCATTTGCTGCACACGTGGCTGACCCCAGTGACTTGTGGAAGAGTAGTCAGATTCGCAAAATTCGACGGCGACTGAGCCGAAAGCTACGTCACGTTAAAAACGCATGGTGGAAGGAGAAGGTGAGGGAGATGGAATGCTACGCCGAACGCCGCCAACACAAGAAATTCTTTGATTTCTTGTAGGCGGTGTATGGACCGAGATTGGAACCGCTGAGCACGCTGACCGATAGTAGTTTAGGCGCTCCCTGCACACAGACTGCAGACATAATGCAGATCTGGCGAAAATACTTTGACTGTCTACTGAACAACCGTTCAGAGATCGACTGGCCTACTTTGAACGGTCTTAAGCAGTCCGATGTGAAGGCGAGTCTGGCAGACACGCCGACACTGGATGAGACGCAGAGAGCACTTGCTCAGCTGCGAAACGGCAAGTGTGCCCGTGCCGACGGGATCCCGCCTGAAGTATTGAAACACGGCGGACCCGCGTTGTTGATTGCGCTGCACCACTTGGTGCAACGCGTATGGATTGAGGAGGAGGCGCCTCATGTGCTGAAGGATGCCCTTGTGCTACCACTGTACAAGGGCAAAGCGAGCAAGCAATGTTGCACGAATTATCGTGGCATCAACCTGATGAGTTGTGTGGGCAGGGTGATTGCCCGAATCCTGCGCAATCGCCTCGTCAGTCAGATTGTGGAACCTAACGTGGCGGAAGAGCAGTGTGGATTCCGTTCAGGTCGCAGCACTATGTATATGGTGTTTGCGGCTCGTCAGTTGCAGGAGAAATGCAGAGAACCACACCAACGATGGTACTCGCTTTTCGTTGATTTCACCAAGGCATTTGATACGGTGAACCGCGAGGCATTGTGGCTGGTGTTGTGTAACTTTGGTTACCCGCGTAAGTTTGTAAGTTCAATTGAATGTCTGCATAGTGGTATGCGGGCGAGGGTGCAGCTGAGTGGACAGAACTCAGATGACTTTGCAATTGTCACTGGTGTGAAGCAAGGCTGTGCCTTAGCTCCTGCCCTGTTTAATATATATCTTCATGCAATGATGTCTTGTACTTTTGATGCCGCTCGTGATTAAGGTGTTCGTGTGGCGCACCGTATTGATGGGGGTTGCTGAACATCTGTCGTTTCGGCGCGAGAACTTTAGCTTGTGATACAACTATCCGTATGTTGCTGTTTGCTGACGATTGTGCGTTGTTTGCACACAGCGCGGATGAGTTGCAGAACATAACTAGTACTCTGGCTTCGACAGCGGCCAAATTCAGTAACACCATCAACACAAGCAAAACTGTCTGTCTGTTTCAGCCTTCACTGCAGGTGCAATCTTCAATATTGCCGCGAATCAGCATTGGTGTTGAAGTATTGGAAACCACCTCCCGCTTCTGCTACCTTGGGAGTGTGATGTCGAAAGACCAGCAGCTACACAGTGAGCTACGTAGTCGCGTGTCGAAGGCAGCGGCGGAATTCAAGGAAACTAGATTACCGAGGGTGGAACAATCACCAGCTTACCATTGGCACGAAGCTGATGGTGTACAAATCCATGGTGCTGTCCGTTCTTTTATACGGCAGTGAAACGTGGACGATGTACCGTCGGGATGTGCGATATCTCGAGCGGTTCCATCAGCAGTGTTTGCGACGGATTCTGCGCATCGGCTGGGGTGACAGAGTTGCTGACACGGAAGTGTTGCGACAAAGTGGAATGTATGCAGTGGACTGCATACTTTTGCTGAAACACCAGAGGTAGCTAGGTCATGGGAGCCGTATAGATTCGACGCGGATACCGAAACAACTATTATATGGTCAGCTGAGTATTGGGAAGCGGCATGTGGGGAAATCAAAGTTAAATTACCAGGATATGAGCAAAGTGAGCCTCTCACGTTCTAATCTTGATTGCAGGTCATGGGAATCAAAGGTGGTTGATCGGCGTGCATGGCGTGATCTAATCACGAAGGCAGTTGCTGAAGTGCGGGAGACCTGATGCATACAGAGGAGAAGCGGTGAGTGCGGAAGCGGCAAGAAAAGATGGGTTGTACTCCATCGACATCAAGTGGATGGTGCTGTAGCAGATGCGGTCGCGAGTGCCTGAGTCAGGCAGGCTTAGTGAGCCATGAGCGAGGCCACTTGGAACCACTACCGAAGCGACGACGGGTGCTGCAGAGGACGTAGACAGAACCAGCGTAACGTTCGTAGGTACGCTGCATTCGATTTACTAACCGAGTGCTTGCACGCTAAGTCTCTTTATTTTAGGTGGTGGGTTTCAAATTTTGTCCCAAGGACTTTCTTTCGCACATTAATGTCTACCAGTACTCTGTATAAACTTGCACACGTCGCTTAAGCCAATTGTAGTTAATTTCGATAACATTTTCGCGTTTGCGTCATTTCCTTAAAACATACTTTCCGACCTCGCGATCTTATCTCTGATTCGTTTATAAACACCTTATTTCGTATGCTCACTATTTTAAGATCTAGGTAACCGTTTCCTTATGCATTACACGTCTTATTTTATTCGTTATCTTTCTCTCAAGTGATTGGCTGTTGCTTGGTAACCCCGGTGTGGCTGCGCTTGATGTGCATGGTGACAAAATGCTTACCTGTCGATTACCCACTACCTCGTCCATACTGGCTCTAGGAAACAGTTGGTCGTTGCTGGATGGGACGGGGTGCACGGTTCTTGCGGTCGTGTTAGGATCGAAAAGTGGTTCCATGCACTCAGTATGGAGCGGACAACGGTCCAGCCACCACCTTGTGTGCGAATGATTCCCCAAATACAGCATGCTTGTGTTTGCCTGTGAAGGAGCGTGGGCCGGCTCCGTTGAGGAAATGTGGCTCCCATCCACATGCGTCCGGGTCTTATCCCTTCGGGTTTACACTGGACATGGGGTGGGTGGTTGGAGCTGTGGTTGGTGCAGCGCAAGCCACCCATGGTCCCTCTGTAGGCGCAGGCGTCCTGTGGCTGGCCACAGTGACAGGCCAATCCGAAACTGGATGCCGCCACCCATATATATATATATATATATATATATATATATATATATATATATATATATATATATATATATATATATATATATATATATATATATATATATATATATATATATATATATATATATATATATATATATATAGGAAACAAACATGCAGCCTATTTGTACGGTTTTTTTGCTCCAGTTCCGGGCCATCTTCAAGCTCATCAAACCACTTGTATGCAATACAGACATCAGCTAACCTTGCCGTTGGTTGTGATCTTTGCTGCTGCTTCTCAGAAAACCCCAAAGAAATCGGAGCTTGTGCTTTGGTCCTAGTTATAGTGTCTTATCCGTTCTGCGTCCTAAAGCCTGATAGAGGAGGGTTGCGGGTAAGTATGGTCTGCTTTCTCCTCTGACTAACGGGTGCAGGTGCTATGGTCACTGAAGTCGCATCGGGCTACTCCGGTTGGCTGTTGGAGAGAAGCCTGTCCACCTCGAATGGCCGATCAAAAAGGCAAAGTTGTAGGCAAGGTTTAATGGCTGCCATACAGGTGACTATTACAAAGCGAAGAGTACGATATTTACTTGTTTGTAGCGACCTTCCTGAACGTTCTCTGTTCTCGTCGCTTCCTTGCTTACAAATAATAGTATTAAATATTGCAAGAAAATTCATTTAATTAAGCAATGCGATTATCCTGCTTGATTTCTGGGAAGATGCTCTGATGAGGGGAATACCAAAACGGAGTAATGGGATGAAAATACGACAAGTGCAAAGGCGTGGACTGGTTCAAGCGTGCACAAACAAGCGGCTTCGTTAAAGACAGGCGACGGAGTCGAACCGTTTGTTTCATCGTGCATTCGTTACACACCAACTTACCAAACAGAAGAAAACAGGTACTAAAAATAAGGTTGCATTTGCATCAGTGCGAAAGAATTTTAATTCACCATCAAAGAGGAAACGGAAGCAAAAACGACAATGACCTTCTAGCCGTTACCGACAGCAATGGTGCTGTGTCGATAGAAAAACATACGGGAAGTAAGTGAACAATGAAGATCAAATCTCAGGAGGCAGAATTAATAGATGTAGTCATCAAACTTACAGAGAGAAACTAAATCACGAACCACCGATCAAAGGCCCATGATGAAATATGTTATTATGTAGCCCGTATTAGAACTTGAGTTAAGGTGACGCTTTATAACGTCTTATACATTTCCTCTTTATGGGACAAACTAAGTCCTAAGCACTTACGGTAAGACCATTTGAGCAATAGGTCAGGAAAGGACAGGATTCAGGGACGAAACAAGCTTTGGCTTAACAAGCGTCTTGTTCCGCGTACCCGTAAGCGAGCAGAGTTTCGGGGCCTATCAATCTTCGTCCAGCCATAGCTTAAAGTTCTCTATCATCTTACATTCCAATAATGCAAACGAAAGTGTATTCCAGTGAGGCACTATCCAATTTGACAACTTAGCTCTTATATCAAACTCGTTCAAATAGACCAGTGAGACGGAAACCGCTGAGACACTTCTAAATTTTGAATGTATATATTAATTCCCTTATGTATCTGCGTTTGTAGGCACGCTGAATTCGATTTACTAACCGCGTGCTTGCATGCTAAGTCTCTTTTTTCAGGTTGTGGGTTTTCGGTTCTCTCCTAATGCCTTTCTTTCTCATATAAGTGTCTAGTGGGCCATGCGCTGTGTCATTTGGGGCCACTACAGAAGCGACGACGGGTCCTGCAGAGAATTACGACGAGCCGGCGCAGCGTTTGTAGGCACGCTGAATTCGATTTACTAACCGCATGCTTGCATGCTAAGTCTCTTTATTTCAGGTGGTGAGTTTACAGTTTTTACCTTACTGCTTTCCTTTCTCATATGAATATCTCCCTGTACTCTATTCCATTAACTTGCACACATAGCTTCAGCCAATTGTATTCGATTTCCATAACATTTTTGTGTTCGTGGCATTCCGTGAACTATACTTCCTGACCTCGTGCACTTAGCTAGGATTTGTTTGTAAACAACTTATTACGTATGCTATTTAATTAAGGTTTATGTCACCGTTTCATTATGCATTAATCGAGTTTTTCTCTTTTTCTTTCTCCCCCTCTCAAGTGTTTGGCTGTTGTTTGATATCCCCGGTGTGGTTGCGCTTGATGTGCATGTTGACAAGGTGCCTACCTGTCTATTACCCACTACATCGTTCATACTGGCTCTAGGAAACAGTTGGTCGTTGCTGGAGGGGACGGGGTGCACGGTTCTTGTGGCCGTGCTAGGCTCAAAGAGTGGTTCCATGCAGTCAGTGTGGAGCGGACTACGGTCCAGCCACCGCCTTGTGTGCGCTTGGTTCCCCAAATACAGCGTGCTTGTGTTTGCCTGTGAAGGAGTGTGGGCCGGCTCCGTTGATGAAACGTGGTTCCCATCCGCATGCCTCCCGGTCTTATTCCTTCGGGTTTACACTGGATATGGGGTATGTGGTTGGAGCTGTGGGTGGTGCAGCGCAAGCCATCCATGGTCCCTCTGTAGGCGCAGGCATCCTGTGGTTTGCCACAGTGACAGGCAAATCCGAAACCGGATGCCGCCAACCATGTATCTGCGTCTCCTTACTGAGAGCATACAAGTTAGCTAACCCATATTCATACGGTAGCCCCCACTGGCCTTCGGAATGGAAGGTAATCATCTGTGTAATGGAATTGGATGAGGAATACGAGTGAGAAGATTATGAGCCCGAGAGATTAGACTTTATTCAGCAAGCAAGTGATGCAGGTAGGCTGGAATGCAAAGTGGAAAGCTCATCGCAAATGAGTAATAAATGGGAAGTATATATAGCATTCTCCTCAACCTAATAGTGAACTAGAGAATAAGTGGAAGGTTTCAAGTCACGCGGTTGCGCGGTTTGTATGCTCGTGCCTATTGCTGTTGTTCAAATAGGCGCGAAGTGTTAGGTGGACAAAGAGGAGCAGTTTGGAGCACCTGAGTGTCCCTTGTTGCGTATGTATGATCGGCTCATTTGGGAGGTATATTGGAGGGGGATAGGAGAGTCATTAGCCAAATTTAATCCAAGTAGTGTGAGGTTGCGCAGTGACACGGCATCTTCTTTTCCATCCGGGCATTGAATGCGGGTATAGTGGGGATTGCAATCCAATAGTTTAAGCTCGTCCACTAAAGGCTAGTATTTTGAGACGGGTCCTGGCACACTCAGTCAACTCGGTAGTGAGATTCCTGATGTTGATTTACGATTACAGGAGGAGTCTCATGCGGAGTGGCGTTTGTGGCGGTGCAGAGAAGGGAACGAATAGAATGTAAGGCGTCTAGCAGTGCACTTTCCCACTGAGTAACTTTGGGGTTTTTGGATCTAAGGGAAAGAGTAATGAATTTCCAGATGACACCATTGTTGCATTCAGTCAAGGTGATCAATTGTGATCCGAGCACCGAAGTGCGGTGGATCCACGTGCCACGACTCACATCGTAAGAATCACAATAAATAACAACAGTCAGAGTGGGGTTGAATGCAAACAGAATGCAGTGAAAATGAAAGCGAGGACATGGGTTGGACTAAGCAGAGTGGAACGAAAATTAACAACCAGAGGAAAGAAGCCGGATGCAGGAACGCCACTGACTTAATGAGTGCACCACGTCTCACACGGTCTCCAACCATTGATGTGGACCGTCACGAGACCCACATCCAGGAAGACAGAACGTACCAACCTGACCAAGGCCCTCAGTCAATTGCTTCAAGCTTCTATGCCATGTCATGGACTGGCCACCTAGCGGTTTTGTCCAAGTTGGTGCGGCCACCGTATACGATGCACGCTGAGGAAGCCAATCAATAGGTGTACGGAGGACATAGCCTAGCCAACACGAGCGATAATGACTTATCAAACATTCGAGTGTGGCACCAGAAGGCTTCTTGTCAAAAACCAACTGGCGGACGACAGCGTTGCTCACTCGGTGTTCCCACCAGAGGTGAACAATACTCCCGCAAGCACTGGTGGTCAAACGGCCAAGTGTTTAATATCCTCACTGCAAACTGACCATGTCTCTGACCCATACAGTAACACCGGCCTTACCGCAGCGCTATGCATTCTATGTTTCACTGACAAGCTGATATCCTGCCGTCTCCATAGATGGTTTAGGCTATGGAAAGCCATACAGACCTTACTGATATGCCAAATAGCTTCCTCAGTGATGTGACCGAAAGTGATGACACAAATATCAAGATAAGTAAGCCATTCCGCCCCTCCCAGTGGCTGTTCGGAAAAAGTTAAGATTGGAGGTGTATCCACCCAGTCCTGCGACAGCACTTTGCACTTTGAAGGTGCAAGGTAACTGCTGAAACATGCAGCACTACAAACAAGAACGTAGAGTAGTGGTTACACAGCCAAAACATCAGACCCAAGGAGAACAGTCGTCCGCATACTCCATGTTACGGAGAGTCAGCGTTCAGGCTGAGAGCAGTGCCACAACAATGAACCGATGCACAAGTAGAGAGATCGAAGGCGAAGATAGATCAAAATGCGAATCTATATGGGCTCAATGGCAAGTCGGACCATGAATTTGAACCGTTTAAGTTTTGTTTATTAAGCGTGACTTCTACCTTCTACGAACCTTACCCTACTCACAAACATCCTTTAAGTAATCAAGCATCGCCCATTGGACTTCAGAAGGACAGTTACTTCGGTCCCTTGGGAAGCGACGAGTGAGTGAGCCAATCTGCAACACCAGGACAGTTACTGTGAGCCCATTGGCAATACGTCGCGCACCAAGGAGAAGTCATGTATTAAATTGTGCACATAGTCGTCAGCCCCCGGTAGCTCAGTGGTAGAGCAGCGGACCGGGGTTCGATTCCCCGTCGAGGCCGATTATTGTGTGCGGTTTAATCGTGACTTCTACTTTCTACGAACCTTACGCTACTCACAAACATCCTTTAAGTAATCTCCAATTTTGTTGTGTTAGTGGTTTCCCACAACCTATTTATTGCACCATGCTCTCATACAATAGAACCAGAATCAGAATCCGGATTTTTCGGACTCCACCGGGAGCCTTTGATATAATAGTCTGAACCACAAGACAGTAGGGAGCAAGTCCAGTTGGGAAATGTGATTGCAGAGACCCAGTGGGATGCGTTCGAGACGTCTCACCCAGCCTTGAAAGATTTGGAACAATTCACGCTTGTGTCAAGACCGTAGTACGTTACGCATCTGCAACCATGACCAACCGCAGGTGGGAATTGGCGGCCAATTTGACCAGGGACTGCATGGATTGAGGCGGTCGTTAGCATAACATTGAGCCTCTGAACGTGCCCTCTCACCGACAGAGATAAAGCGTGGCGCTCGTGCTCTACGCCAATCGAGCTGTGAGCTAATAACCCGTGGATCTGTTGTCTTCCAAAGCTAGGTTTTAAAGGAAGAGGGCCATCGACCTATCCCTAACCTCCGAAATGGATTGGATTGAGAGACTGAGTTAGTCAGTATGCGTGCCTCTGAAGTTACTTGGAAAGTGCCACCCAGTATAAATCAATGGGTCACGGGGCAACGCAAACTATCGCACCACGCTAAGGTCCAGCCTTGTTGCGATGCGTTCCACCTACCCATTGCCTTGAGGGTTGTACGGTGTTGTCCGGCTGACCGCAATATCTTTCTAGGTTAGGAATTGAGGCACCTCGTGTACCACGATCAGAATGAATATAAAGTGGCATGCCGAAGGCTTCCAACAGTCGAGGCGGTCGTGTTGCTAAACGCGAAGCAAATGGGAAGCGAGAGGATTAGTCAACGATGGTGAATAGATATTTTCTGCTTGTCGCCTGCAGCAAAGGTCGCTTGAAATCCATGTTTAGTCTTACGAGTGGGTGCGTAGGCTTGATGAACGTTCCGGACGATTAGCAGAATCAGAGTTTTAACTCAGCGCAAAAGTGGCAGCGGGCGGTCACCGCATACACCTCCATAACTAAAAAAGGCAGATGACGTGAACGACACAGACAAAACATTCTACTGATTTAAGGATGGCCCAGAGGATCTTGGAATCCTTGTAGCGTCATGCCGTGTGATCGTGATGAGCCACCTGTGCGTGATAAAGCATCTGCAGCCACGTTCAAGTTCAAGTTTGGGTGGGACTAGAATGACAGGAGAATCTTGTGAGTGTTCCTTCTTGAATGGATCGTTAAACCAGGAATTGATGAAATGCTGGGTTCTTGATGGACCTAAAACGGAACACGCGTATCGCACCCTGGCCAGCCAATTAATGCCCACGTTTCCTGCCCTACCAGTCCCTGCTGGGGCAGTCACGTGAAGTAAGTAGAGGATAAGAGAAATCGAAGGTACAGAATAAGGAAGTTCCCTTAAAACAATAAAATAACACCAATGCATGAAGAAAGAAAAATCGAAGTATGAAGATAGAAGTTAGTCAGGAAAACGGAATGGTTTCGCGTTGACACGCAAGAGTGCCAAGTTGCCGCTCAAACACCTTAACCGAGCAGTGTATACGTATGGGTCGCAGCTTATCCTTTAGGAAAGAGGTCCTTAGCGGTGTCCCACAGGACTCGGTCTTTGGGCCGATGATGTTCTCCATCTTCGTAACCGATCTCCCGGAGGAGCATGGGGGATCATCACTATTGTTTTCTGATGACCAAAGCTGTGGAATGTCGTAGATGTCTCTGGGGGTTCTGAAGCCATTCAGCATGCCCTGAAAAGACTCTGGGATTGGTCTACTTTGTGGCTACTGCACATTAATCAGTTTGTGTTCCGTCTTTGATACAGGAGCAAATTTCACACCTTCGAGGTACGTGCTCGGTCATCATCATCATCATCATCATACACGTTAGCTAGAGGTGGGGAACACCTCAGCTACTGTGCCGCAATACACAGAAAAAGGAGAAAAAAGAATGCAACTGGTGCAAGCCGGCTGAGCTACCGGTAACGGATGGGCATCGTTCCGGTAAGCCACCAGCCGGCTACTGTGCATCAAAAAATACTATGCGAAATTATATAAAGCTAAATAATGAGATCGTGGTTGGAGGGGGAGGCTAAGAGGGATGGGGTGGGACAAAGAAACTCACAGCACGAACGCCACTGAGGTCGGCTCCTAGCCATATCAGCAAGTGTGTCCAACCAAACGTGTTCATCGTCTTTCGGACCCCAACCAGGGAGCCGAGACGCTCCAACCGAGGCCAGCTCAGAAGTGAGGGCCTTCATTCCTCTCGACCAAGTCATCGCTTGGCCACCCCTCCTCTTCTTCCATCCACACCCCCGGCGCGCAAACAACGCACGTCGCGGGAGTCGGTGGGCTGGCATGCGTAACACGTGGCCGAGCCATCGGAGCCTGGTGCGTGAAATGACGGTGCTGAGCGGTTCATTTCCTTTTCCTGTGCCATAAACAAGGCGTCGAACACGCTCGTTGCTCACGCGGTGTTCCCACCAGATGTGAGCTAAATTGCGAAGGCACCGGTGGTCGAACGTAACTAGCCTCTTCAGGTCCGCTGCTTTAAGCGGCCAGGTTTCACAACCGTACAGTAGGGTCGAACGTACCGCTGCATTGTACACTCTACCCTTCAGGGCAAGAGTGATGTCGCGCCGGCGCCATAAGTGGCGAAGGTTAGCAAAAGCGCCCCGAGCTTTTGCTATACGGTTCGTGATCTCATCTTCAATCCCACGGGCGCTGATACAACTTCCCAGGTAGTTGAATTTTTGAACGACTTCTAGCTGATCCCCACCAACGGTCAGCGTAGGAGGCGGTCCAGACCAATCTTGGAGGAACGCTTTGCACTTCGAGGGTGCGAAGCAAAGCCCGAAGTGACGGACAGCTAGTGCTAATCTGTCCAGTGCCGCCTGACACGTTTGTGAGCTGTCACAGATTAGGGCAATATCGTCAGCATACTCTAAGTCAAGAAGTCGTTCTCCTGGGAGCAGATCCACACCTTCTAAGTCGTGTCCTGTGAACGCGATGTCCATGACTTCGTCAACAGCGAAGTTGAAGAGGAAAGGTGACAGCGGGCATCCTTGTCTCACGCCGCTGGAGATATTAAAGGGCGACGACAACTTGCCGTAAGCCCTCACTCTGCCCGAGCTACGCGCATATAATGCTCGGATAATATTCACATATTTCTCAGGTACACCTTTCCTGAGTAGACAGTCCCAAAGTGCATGTCTATCCACCGAATCGAATGCACCTTTGATATCGAGGAACACGACAACGGTGGGCCGCCAATATATGTGACGGTGCTCCAACAACTGACGCAAGGTGAAGATGTGGTCAATGCAGCCACGACCTCGACGAAATCCAGCTTGCTCTTCACGAATCTGGCTTTCACGAGTGCCAGTCAGTCTGTGAAGGATGACAGAGGCAAGCAATTTAGAGGCAATAGAAATCAGACTGATTCCTTTATGGCTGCCGCATTCCGATCGTGAGCCTCCCTTGAAAATTGGGACTATGACGGAGCGGCTCCAATCGGTTGGGACAGTTTCCTGCTCCCACAGTTTGACTAGTAACTCGTGTAAATCATCCACAAGAGCAGGTCCCCCGAATTTGAAGAGGGCTGGAGGAAGATCATCAGGTCCCGCGGCTTTATTTAACTTCAACAGTTCGATCTCACGTTCGACTTCTGAGCGAGAGGGTGGATCCAAAGGGACAGCCCAGGGAGCGGGGCGATCACTGGCCGGCGAGAAATCTAACCATTCCGACCGATTAAATTGCCTTTCAAAGTGCTCAGCCCAACGCTCCAAGCGTTTTGACAAGTTGTGGATAGGCTGTCCACTCTCGTCACGTATAGTTTCACTAACACCAGGTCTCCTGCTGCCCGTTTCCCGTATCAGACGGAATAACTTACGATGGTTACCAAGGGCAGCGGCCATTTCCATCTCTGATGCACGATGAGACCACCAGGATTCGCGGTCTCTCTTCAGGCTAGCACGGAGTTTTGCCCGGAGCTCTTTGCGAGTTTCATTGTGTTCGCTTCCAGCCGGAATATGCCGGCGAGCATCGATAAGTTCCAGAGACTGTGAAGAGACCCAATGTCCATGTTGGTGATTAGACATACCACATGAGGATTTTCCTGCTGCTAGTAAGGTCTGGTGAATATGAGACCAGTGACCTTCAATTGCATCCAGTGAGCGCTTATTCAACTCGCATGACAGCGTACTTCGATACGCATTCAGAACAGCTGGCTTCGCCAGTTGGCTGGTGTCAATGCGCTCACAACGTCGTCGTGGGCGTCCGCCAAAGCGCATCCGCAGGTCAGCACATACAAGTGCATGGTCGGTGTCCACACCTGTGCTCCAAATCGAGCGACAGTTCTGGACGCAGCCTCTCCATCGGTAACTTATCGCAATGTGATCGATTTGCGTCCAAGGCTGGTGGGCGCCAAGTCACCCTCCGACGGGTGCTGTGTCGGAAATTAGTGCTCGCAAGAAATAAGCGAGCATCCTCACACAAATGAAGTAACCGCTCACCGTTATCATTACGGGAGCCTACACCATGTTGGCCGCCCAGATGCAGCTCATCTGTGGATAATTTTCCAACTTGAGCGTTCAGATCCCCAGCCAGCACTACAGTGTCCGAGCTTCTTCTGTGGCGAAGGAGCTCGTTCAGTTGACGATAGAAGTCGTCTTTTACCGAGTCATCGCTACAGTTTGTCGGTGCATAGGCAGCGATAACGAATAGACACCTGTTAGTCCCACGCGACTTCGAAGTTTTGAATGAGCCAGCCAATCGGACCGCACACATCCGGCTACTGATTGGAATCCAATCAACCAGAGTAGCTTCAGCCAGGGGACTCAGGGCAATACCAACACCGGCTTGGCCGGTGCTCGAAGCTGCATCGTCACCGGATAGGCGCAATGAGAAAGTGCTGCTAGTGTCACCTGAAGGGGATCGCAGAGTGAGCACAGAGCTCGAGTCTTGCAGGCGGGTCTCCGATAAGCAGCAGATATCGATCGAGAGGGTCTCTAATGTTCGGGCAAGTGCTGCCTGTTGACCGATCTGAAGCAATGTGCGAACATTGAGGCATGCCAATCGGAAGGAGGATCGAGGACTCCAAATGGAAGCCGATGAACTGGAATGGGCCGCTTGGTTGGACATGGGCCTGTTGACAGGGCAGGAATGACGCTCCGCGTTCGCATGTGAGTTGAAACTAAAAGACAAACGACTATTGAAGCAAGGTGGGGGAGGGCCGAGAATTGGGGATTGAAAACAAGGGGGATAAAAATGAAGCTGGAACGGGACGATAAGGGTGAAAAAGCGCAAGAGGGGGAATAAGAAGACGGGAAGGCTTGAGCAGTAGCATCCAAACCCCTATCCACCCTGCCCGATGCAGCAGATAGGGCACCGTTGATTATCCTCTGCGGTGGCCAGAGCATCAGAAATTTGTTTGAAGTGTGATTCATTGTATTGCGTGGGCAGGATACTGTCAGGTTGCCCAGGCCTAGACAGGAGAACGATTAGGGTTCTCAACCAAAGCCTTTGGTTCAAAAACCTGACCGCAAGGCAGCGGGTTTGGCACTGGGCTACAAGGAGTCCGTTTTAAGGAATAAGGAGCCACCCTCATTCCAACCCCCAACCTGGAGGACCAGGAGGCTGAGTTTGTCTGGCCTCTAACCATTGACCAATCTGGTATGAGTGACTCTGAAGGTGCAAAAATGCACCATCCAGTATAGCTCAATGGATCACTGAGGCACACAAACCATCGCACCACGGTAAGGTCCAGCCTCATTGCGACGGACATGCTCGGTGGGGTGGAACTCCCCTTGTCTCCAACCAGGCAGACCTAAACCTCGTCCACTCCTCGTCTTTGCATTATAGTGACAACTGGATGAAGGCCGCAAGGAGGGGTTTCAGAATGTTGCCGTTAATATGATGTTCTTTCGGGGTCTTAACTGCAGACCTATTTGGGAAGCTGTTTACAACTTTCATTCGGCCCCATCTGGTATACTGCGTCCAGGCTTGTCCGCCCTGTTTTGTTCGGGACAAAGTGGAGCTCGAGAGGGCTATGAGAGTAGGTAACAAATTGGTCGAGGAGTTACGGGGGCAGACGTAGCCCGAGCGTCAACTTAGCTTGGGTATGTATTCAATGCACTACCGACGGCTTCTGGGACCGTTTGATTGTACAATGGCGGGTTCAGTTGCATTTGAGCTGCATCGTGTTTTGAAGTACAGCATTGAAATTCATTGGTGTACAGAGAGCAGGTGGGGAGACCCTTGTCAGCTCCGTCGATTCCGATTCAGTGCAAGTTTGACACAACTGGCTGAGAAGCGACATTTCTCTGGGGATCGTCGCCGTTGCAGTAGGAGCAGCAGAACCCTGCCGTACTCATCATATGGCAGTCAAGCAGCCGTTCGAAACTTTCCTCTTTCGGTGCATCAGCAATGATCTCCGGCAGGCTGTTCCAATCATTCACTACAGGAATTGATAGGGCAGCTTCTGGACAAAAGTGAAGTATTTGGCTCTTGTACAACATTCACTAGCTGCCTCGTGTCGAGCTGTTCGCGCTGAGCCGAAAGTGATTTTGTACCTCACTCCCAAGTTACCCTCTTAGGACCCGCTTCTTGTAGATAAGATCTAAAGGAGACGACGATAATCCAGTAGGAATATGTTCGGCTTTCGGAGTCGAAGAGGGTAAGCAAGATCTAGAAGCTCCATGATGGACGCGAGCCACGCCTCTGGACTCAACCTAGCAAGTTGCACTCAGATTTTAAGAGACGATAGGTAGCTGGAAGCCCATACTCCAATATCAGGTGAATATGCACGTATATATGTATGTAAACACAGCGGCGGAAAAGCCTACGGTGGGCTGAGGTTAGTGGTGGCTAGATCCTGACAGATGGCCCACCCACTGCTGCTACTGTTGTGCCATTGGCTCATGTCCTGGACGCCTCCTCGTGGCGACCGCTGGGTGGGAGTTAAGGTACGCGATTCTCCCTGCTAAGATCCAACACCAAACCGCATGAGTCAGTGAAATGACCATGTGCTAGACCCGCTTCCATTCTGGTGTAAATATAATCGAAGGCTTTGACTGAGGACCCGTGTCCTTCTCATGTCAGATGCGGGCGCCCTGCCAGTATCCTACGCCATCCTCTTCTGAGGTTAGGAAGTGGTATATGGCCCTTTTCCCTTAAAACCTAGCCAAAGGAGACAACAGGCCTACGGGTTATTAGCTCACATCATCATTATTAACATCAGTACATCAGCCATTTGAACTGATGCTTCACTGCCATACAACCATGAGGACCTATGAAATAAAGAATAAGAAGAGAGAAGGAGGAGTTATCTGAAAAACTTAATACTCTAAGCAAACATCCAGGGTCAAGGCGCTTACAGCTTGTGTAGACAACATACCGTCACAAACAGCTGACTATCGTGCGAAGATAAGGCGGCATCGGTGAGACAGCTTCCTTGCGGTTTTCACTGCCACGCGTCATAATCAGCCATTACCCTGCAGATAACTCAGCACCAAACACAGTAAACAGGCGATCCGATTAGACGGCAGCAGACGCGCCACTGATGTCGCTTGCGAGCCATGTCCTGGAAAGTCTCGAGCCAAGCACAAGGTGAGTCACGTGGACCCCAGCCCGGAAGGCGAGACGGACCAACCGCACCCAGTTTGGTAGTCAGTGACTTCATTTCCCGCTGCCAAGTTAACTCCTGTCCATCTCGAGCCTTGCGCCACCCTACACCTGGTAGACTGAAGAAGGCCCTCCTAGGTAAGCGGTGACCAGACATACGTAGCACGTGCCCGAGCCAACGCAACTAATTCAGTGCTATCTGTTGTTCTAGGGAGCTAGCATATTTATCACTACCTAGTACTCGCCTACGCACATCATCGTATCGGACACGCTGGTGCCATCCGACACTAGCAATGCTTCGCAGACAACGATGATCAAAGACTTGAAGGCGACTCAGATCTTCAGATCGAGGGGGCCAAGTCTCACTACTATAGAGCACAAAGGCCCTCACTGTGGCCATGTATACACGGTCTTTCAGGAGGGAAATTCCCTCCTGTCGCTTAAGATGCCGCAGGTTCAACAAGGCAGTTCTGGCGTTTGCAATGCGTGAACTGACATCGGTTTGCGTGAGCTGACGTCAGCTCACAGCTCGATGGACGAAGAGCACAAGCGCCACGCATTGTCTTTGACCGAGTGTTCAATGGTTTGCTACTGCCCGCCTCAAGCCAAACAGACCCTGGTCAAATTGGTGCAAACCCGCCAAAACCCACCTGCGTCTGGCCGTGGGCGCTGGTGCGTATCCTACTACGGTCGCAAAACATATATGAATCGTTCCAGTACCTCACACGCTGCGCGTGACGGCCGTCAAGGAGATCAGAACCTGTCTCAGCAATCACATTCCCGAGCTGAATCTGCTTCCCACTGCCTTGTGGGTCAGGCTATTGAGCCAAAGGCTCCGGGCGGAATCCCTCAAGCAAGGTTCTTTCGGAATCTTAACGGGCGGCAGCTTTACGAGACTGTTATCTGCTTTGGTTCGGCCTCATCTGGAATACTGCGTCCAGGCTTGTCAACACTTCCTCGTCCGGGATAAAATGGAGCTAGAGAGGGATTTACTGGTGGTTACTATGTTAGTTGAAGTATTAAGGGGACGGACGTACCCCGAGCGTCTACTTAGTTTAGGAATGTATAGCATGTCGGTCGTGCGCTATATATCCGGTAAAAGGCTAAACGACCAATCGTGAGCGTACGGTAGAACACACGAAATTAAGCTAGGGAAAAGGTTTATTGAATGAGCTAAGGTTAAAAATAAAGCAACAGAGGAGAGCTATCTAGGGAGGATGTAGTTGGGCGTCGAGTGCGTGGACGGGGTGTCGTTCGCACCAAAGGCGGATATCATATTCGTGCTTCAAACCACCGTGAACAACGTTCTAACAGGTAAGCCACCTAATTCCCTAATACATCAGAAAGCTATGAGTTTAATACATTTTAGAATAATTTACAGTCATAAGGGGAATCTCCAGGTCAGTACACAGCCCCCTTCCTAGAAGGAAAACCGGAGGTGACCCTTCGATCTACGTGAGGATTATCCGTCGCGGGGCCAGCCTTCTGCGAGACCAGATAGTGAAACCTGATGCAGCTGCTAGGAGAGAACCAGGCGATCGGACCCTAACGGACTTCCACCTGTGTCTTCCCTAAAGGTCCTAAAAACAAAATGAGGGGAGAAGTTTGTAAGCGTCAAATGTTTGCAAGTTCGTGAATGTCAAATGTTCGCTTCAGACTCGTCATCTCCTCCGGTTCATACTCTGAAGATAGATGGAAACAAGGGCAGTGACAGTGGTGGCGAGGGCAAAAGTAAGTGACACTTACCGGATGAGGTAGGCGTCAAGCGAAACGCAAGTTTTAGTGTTTTGAAAACGTTTTGCGTTATTTTGGGTTTTCAAAAACTGTTATCGGTTATCTTGGCGTTTCAGAAGCTTTGCCGATTTTTTTGGGTTTTCGTGAGGTTGGTCAAAAGGTAAAAGGAAAGTGGAAGGAATAGCAATCCCTTAATCGCGCTGGCCAATGAACGCACCTACCCGACCCAATCGACTGTTGCAGATCGGAAAAAGGCGCCGCCTTACATGTCCTACCCGATCGCAAAGTTGGAGGAACTGCTGAAGACGTGGCAGTTGGTTCGATGGGAAGCGGCCGAGCTGAAGTGGAAGGCTTGCATGGAGGATGATGCTTGAGGTCAGAAGTGTTGGAAGCAAGTGAGTCCTCCATCATTCGCTGGGTTAATTCGTCAGAAGACGAGCAAGGGTCTTCATCATGCTCATGTTCTATGTGGGCAACCTTGAGACGGTCAATCGCAACGGTTTCTCGTTTACCGTGACGGTCGATGATAAAGACGCGGTCCTTACGTTGCAGAACCATGAGAAACCTTTCATAACGTCGTTCTAGTGTACCGCGAAAGCCATCGAGGCGGAGAAAAACGAACGGATAATGCTACAGGTCTTGTGGAACAAAAGGTTTACGTCGTTGTTCTCTAACGTCGGGAAGCTTGTAGTGACGCTTGCTCGTGGCTAACTGACGAGCATAATTCGCGTCGTAACGGGGAATTCTGGGACTATCGGAGAAGAAATTGCCAGATAAACGCAGAGGTAGTCCAGCTATTAACTCGGTGCTAGACGTACGTAGATCAGCCTTTAGGGCTGATCAGATCCCAAGCGGGATCACAGACAGCACCTCAGCACATTAACGGCGCTAAGTGACGCTTTCAACTGTCGATAGAAACGTTCCACTATGCCGTCCGCCTGCGTATGATAAGCGGTCGTGCGAATGCGGCGGCACCCAATGAGTTTAAGAAGATGGTTAAAAGTCGAAGATTCGAATTGCGGACCGCGCTCGGTCGTCACTGTGGCTGCACAGTCGTGTGAAGCGACCCAGTGCTCTACGAAAGCGCGAATTACGGCTTCCGCAGCTACGTCAGGAATAGGAACAGCTTCGGGCCAACGAACGCAACGACTGATCATGTTCAAAATATAGACCATTCCTTTGGATGGGACCAAAGGACCCACTATGTCGAGATGGACATGGACAAATCTCGTCGAAACGGAAGGAAAGCGACCAAGCGGAGCGGACACGTGCTGCTGGATCTTAGTTTGCTGACAAGTGAGACAGCTGCATTCCCAGCACGTAAGATCGCGTTACATCCCCGGCCAAACGTATCTCTTTGAGACAATCCTAGCAGTAGCTTTGATGCCTGGTCGGGCGATATTATGGAGGGTGTCGAAAAGGACGCAACAAATAGTTTTTGGAACGACGGGTCGAGTTCCTCCGGTAGATGTGTCGCATAAATTTGTACCATCAGATGACGGCAAAGGGTGTGGGTATATCTTCAAAGAATCACGGAGTTCCGAAAAGCTTCGGTCGTTTGGTTGCGCGGCGGCCATAGCAGACAAATCGATTGCCTGCCCTGCAGGGCCAATCGCAGATACTCTTGAGAGAGCATTATCGATGACATTTTGTTGACCAGATATGTGTTAGATATCAGTCGAGAATCGGGCAATGAAATCCAGCTGACGAAACTCACGTGGTGTGTGTCGACCTGATTGGAATGCGTAAATAATCGGCTTGTGATCGGAGAATATAATGGTGTTACCTTTAAAGGCGTGTCGGAAATGCCGAAAGGTAGAGTGAACCGCCAGGAGTTCGTGACTGAACATGCTGTACTTGACTTCGGCAAGCTGTAGGTGTCTAGAGTATAAAGCAAATGATTTCCGGCATCCATTACTATACTTCCCCTTGATTTTACTTGGCTCCACTGCAACCATGTGTCAGTTGAATCACTGGCAACTTGGTTAGCTGGACTCCCAAGTCCGGTTAACTATCTCTCCAATCGTAACTTCACTTCCGTTTCACCCGCTGGCGCACCTACCATTCGTTTGTGAAAGCACTGACGCTTTGGTAGGTAAAGCACCCGGATCCTTTCTTTACATCTTTAACCCACCTTGCTCCCCAACACTTAGCTTCGGTTTTCACTTGACCATATCTTGCTGGTGAATCAACCGACACATTGTCAACATCAATATGTTTGCCACTCAGGACTACTGTAACCTCGTAAACATATCACTGGCGTTCTGTTGGACCAATTCCCTGCATAATCAAACTCCTAGCGCAGTTAGCAAAACTACTAAAGGTTCGGCATTCTTGTTCACAGCCCACATTTGTATGTTGCTGTAGGACGGCGCCAATGGCGGTGTCCGATGCGTCAACAGCAACACTGAGCGGAGCGTTCCGATTGAAATGGTGAAGCAAAACGACTTTAGCTAAGGCCACTTTGCTGCCATCAAACGCTTCGGAAGCAGCAGCAGTCATTTCCACCTGACCGTTTTTGCGTCTACGAAGTAGGTCGGTAAGTGGACTTAGCAAATTGGCAGTGTGGAGGAAAACGTCGATAATAGTCAGGCATGCCGTTGAAACGGCGAATAGCGACTAAAGTAGTCGGGACCGGAAAGTTCCTGATGGTGCGGACTCTATCGTCTAGAGGCCGTATGCTATACTGATCAATATGTGGCCAAGAAATTCGACGAAAGGCTGCTGAAATACGCATTTGTCAGAGTTGACAGTGATGCTATTAGCGGCCAGCCTATCGAAAAGAATCTTGAGATGTTCTGCGTGTTGTTCTTTAGAGGCGCTTGCAACTAGGATATTGTCGATTTGTGGGTAGACGAACTCTAATAATCTGGTGACTGAATCGATAAATCGTTGAAAAGTCTGGGCTGCGTTGTGAAGACCGAGTGGCGTACGCAAAATTTCGAAGATCCCAAACGGCGTGATTACGACAGTCTTCGGTATATCCTTCTCAACGACTGAAATCTGGTGATAAACGCGAATCAGATCGATTTTCGAGAACACAAGGGTAACGCGCAGGTTAGCCGTGATGTCCTGAATGTGAGGAATAGGATAGCGGTCGGGAGCAGTAACGTTTTTGAGCGCGCGGTAATCACCACATGGACGCCAGTCTCTTGACTTTTTGGATACCATGTGGAGCGGCAATACTCAAGGGTTTTTAGAGGGGCGAATGATGCCTAGGTCAAGTATGTGCTCGAATTGTGCGCGAGAAAGTTTTGGCTTGTCAGGTGTCATCCGTCTGGCTTTTGCGACAACAGGCGGACATTTGGTAACGATGTGATGTTTTGAAGCATCAGTGGCGGATAGCAACGGTGCTATTGCACGGAAGACTTGCAGGAACTTGGTGTTAAGCATCTGACTGATAGGTGAGCTCGATTGGTTGGCGTATACAGGACTCATTGACTCAATGTCGGCCCAAGTACCTATAAATGCCAGATATGTTTGACGATCGATCAGGCAGCCTTGCTTCGCGTCAACAAGCAAATCGAAGTGCTGCAAAACGTCAAGGCCAAGAATTGGCGTCTGGACATATGCGACGAGAAAGATCCATTTAAAAGAACCTAGGTTTAAAGGAAGCGTACGCGAGAGTTGAACATACACGACGTTTGATGTGCGCAATAAATTAGTCGCATCTTCAATAACATCATTGAAATTACGTGGGATAACGCTGACTTCTGCGCCGGTGTCAACGTTATAGCGTACTCCCGTACTGCGCTCAGTAACGAAGGAGATTGCGACAGCCAGCAACGTCCGTCGTCCCTACGTGCTACCCGGCCCGTTTCCCTGTGTGTTGCGCTTGAAGGAACAGGACGGACGACACGATCCGGCCTGATGACCAAATCGCTCGTGGTACGAACAATAGGTTGACCTAGGGAAGATTTCGAACGTGATCTTGGACGAGTGTGACTACTAGAAAGATTTCGACGGTTGGATCTGGACTGCGATAGGTTCTCTAGTCTATTGGTAAGTGCGCTGCTTGCGCTCTTAGTACTGCTACCTGTTCTGTGAGTACTACGAGGTAACTCGACTTTTTGGCGTGCCATACCGATCAAGATTTTCAGGTGAAATAAGGTGGAAAACAGTGTTTGAATAAACACTTGAAACGAAATTTGACTATCGTCAAATTTTCTCTGATCCAAGATATCTTGGATCGATTAAAGTAGCACTGACCAAAGCGACTTTCGCGCTTACTGGTTATTTTTCCCGGGGTTCCCAGTTTTAATCCCGTTTTGCACCCTATTTTTGCCTTTTTATTGCGGTCGTTTTTCTACTGTATGTGTTGTAATTCTACTCTGTTTTCCACATGAACATGGCTGTCTCGCTAAACACCGAGACGGATGGACCTATGGGGTCCTCGTTTGATGAGTCTACTGCAGCATGCGGACAGGTTAACTGTTCAGAGCCAGTAACAGATGTATCTGGCGGTATGCAGTGTGACGTCTGCTGCCGCTGGTATCACGAAAGCTGTACCGGCCTACAAGCTGACCAGTACAAAATGCTATCATCAAGCGTTCACTTTCTTTTCAGCTGTGCTGAATGCTGCGCTCAAAGATCGACGCGCCCGGCTGTCACCGGTGCTAAACTTTCAGCGCTGGCTTCATGGTTGGCAGATGTTGAGGAGGCGATAGCTAAACTCGCCTCTATTGCGTTGCTCGATATGAAAATGGATTTGATTTTAAAATCCCTGAATATTTCGATTGAAGACACGACAACAGACGGCAACACTGCTGACGATCCATCCATTGGAGTCTGTCACTCGGTCATGAAGTCACACATCCTACCTGCCAATCCAGGTAGCATTGCTGGCTATCCTCATGAGCCGACCAAAGTGAAGAAAAAAGGGGCGCGGAAATACCAAAAACTCTTGCTAAACCCAGAGAATTAGTTGCCACGGCATCGAAAAAGATGCCGTCTTTGACAGTCGTAAAGTCGTCTGACGATTGTACACAGAACTTTCCGAAGATGCTGACCGTCTCGGCCGCCAGTGAATCAGCCCGTTCTGACGAAGTGGTAGTAACTGCCCAATGCGATACAAGGTCAACGGCCCCTGCTCCAGTGAAACAAAAGAAGAAGCGGACTATATCTGCTAGTAAAATTTCGAGGGGGATTGAAGACTCAGGAACCAGTAAGACGCCGGAAATAGAGCGGGAAACCTACGCTACCGTTGTTGTGACGTCGTTTGTGAAGACAGGGACAGTCCTACTGCCAGCGGTGAAAACATCTGGTATAAGTGTCGAATCAAAGGCATGTGGGGTAAACACTCCCCGTCGTGCCGACTCTTTCACGGAAAGTAGCGTTATATTCCGTAACGTTACTGAATCTGCGGCCGCTTTCCCGAGGGAACGCATCTTGGATGACATCAAGTGGCTGAAACTGTGTGTCAGCAAGCTGCTTCCACCTGGCTTCCCTGGTGTCACTGTCAGAAAGCTGACCAGATTGGGGAACGTCCCTATCGCTACGCCAAATCCACGACCCCGACTACTTCGCGTGGTCCTTTCTACCCCGGAGGAACGCAAATCATTACTGTGGTTTGCATTCAAACTTAAGGGTAGTGGTGTCAGCGTTCAGACGAACCTACCACTGGCAGATAGACTAAAGTTAAAGGAGGCTACCAAAGACATGAAAACTAGACGGGCAGCAGGTGGGCAAGGCCTCCGTCTGGTGGGTTTTCAGGTGGTCAGCCGGAAGTTACTTTCCGCCCTATCAGAACCCATCCTGATGGCGCACGACCCAGGGATGGTCGTGACGACTTCATTGAGGTAGTACTTAGCAACGTGCGTAGCCTAAGGAACAAGGTGCACGAGTTGGGTCTACTTGCAGACAAATCTCGTCCCGACATACTTGCTTTCACTGAAACGTGGTTGTCTCCGGATATCACGGACGGTGAGGTATGTTTACCTGGCTACGCGCTGCTTAGAACTGATCGCTGCGTTGGTCGCCAAGGCGGAAGCGTTGTACTGTATGTGAGCTGTAACTTAGATGTGTTGAGGACCTGCACATTCCAGTCGTCGGATCAGACTGTTGAAGCCCTATCGGCTGTTTTGTGCACTTCCTCTACTCGGTTTACAGTTATAGTGATATACAGAAGTCCTGGAAGTTCTTCCAGGGGATACTTGACTTTATTCGCACTCAGTCTGCGAATAAGTGTTTAGTTCTAGGGGATTTCAACCTCCCGGAAGTCTGTTGGGCCGATCTTTCTTTCAATTCGGCATTAAGAACATTCGGTGCAGACTTCCTTGAACTGACTCTCCAAGTGCCTTTGCACCAGTTCGTTGACTTTCCCACTAGGTATATGGACAACCAAATACCATCCACTTTAGACTTGGTTTTCGCTAAGTCCCTGGACTTCGTGACTGACGTTTCATACGGTGCACCTCTAGAGTCCAGCGATCACGTATGCATATCCTTTCGATGTGCTCTTTCAAGGCACCAAGAGACCGCTGTTGAATTACTTCCGAATATTTGGCGGACGGACTTTAGTGAAATGCGAACTAAGGCTTCAGTTCTGAACTGTGAGATCTCCATGGCTGACTCTGTCCAGTTAGCCTGGGATAAATTTAAGTCATACCTTAGGGAGGTTTCCACTCCCTATATTCCACTCATGAGGAAAAGAGGGTTAAGGGCACAGCCTCCATGGATAGATACCACAGGCAAGTACCTACTCAAGAAACGGTCTAGATGCTGGCGAACCTACCAAGCAGCTCCATCAGCCAGTACCTATGATAGTTGTCGAGAGATTAGAAATAAATGTAAGCAACATCTCAGAACTGCTCGTCTCCAGTACGAGCAGGGTTTAGCGGACTCGGCCGCAGCTAATCCCAAGAAGTTGTTTGCTTACGTTAAGAGACGCAGCGGGGCAAAACTGTATATACCAGCGTTATTGCGAGCAGACGGGACCCGTGCGCAAACCGACTGTGAAAAGGCTTGTATACTCAGTGATCAGTATACTGGGGTCTTTGCTCTGGAGACCTCTTTACCGCAGGTTGAATGGGTTTCAAGAGTTCCGGAGGATTCTTGCTTAGCTGAATTTAGCATAACGGAGACTCAGGTCTTCGAGCTACTGCAAGGCATTAATCCCTCTAAAGTTTCCGGTCCTGATTCAATTCATCCGAAGCTGTTGCATGAATTGGCCACTGAGCTGAGTGGTCCTCTTAAATGCGTGTTTTCAATATCGCTGGACAGCTGCATCCTACCTTCGGAATGGAAGGAGGCAATCATCTGTCCGATTTTAAGGGCGTTGACAGCACTCTACCCGCAAACTACCGGCCTGTCAGTTTGACAAGTGTAGTAGTCAAGTTGGTTGAAAAGCTGATAAGGGATTCAGTAGAGAACCACTTGAATAGATTCAACCTTCTCAGTGTTGCGCAACATGGATTCCGCAAAGGATTTTCATGTCAGACTAATCTACCTGTAGTTCGTGAAAGCTGGGCCGAAGCGGTAGACAGTGGCCACGCTGTAGACGTGCTATTCGTAGATTTTTCGAAAGCTTTTGACACTGTTCCACATCTTCGGCTCTCACTAAAGTTGAGATCTTACGGGAAATCTGGTCGCGCCCTTCAATGGGTGTCTGCCTTTCTTGAGAGGAGGGAACAGTGAGTACGGGTGGGGCGTAGCCTTTCGCTCAGGCAAGCTGTCCTTAGTGGCGTTCCGCAGGGCTCGGTATTGGGGCCATTGTTGTTCGCGATCCATGTAAATGACTTGCCGGGAGAGCTAGGGGTGTCATCACTAATGTTTGCTGACGACCTTAAGCTCTGGAATACTGTGGAAATCTCGGGGGTCCCGAGGCAATCCAGCGTGCCTTGGATAGATTCTGAGAATGGTCCACCTTATGGTTGATGCCCATAAATAGGGCCAAGTGCTCTGTTCTCCGAATCGGAGATGCAAATCCTTCCACCTGATATGTTGTCCGCGGTGGTGAACTCCCTGTTGTCACTCAGCAGGTTGATTTAGGAGTCGTACACGCATCAGCACTTCGTTCTAAAGACAACTGGAAGAAGGCTGCTTGTCGAGGGTTTCGTACGATGTGGTTTATCCGCCGCTCTTTCGGAATCTTAACGGCCAAGTTGTTTGTGAAGCTATTTTCGACATTCGTCCGACCCCACCTGAAATATTGTATTCAGGCTTGTCCACCATGTCTTAACCGGGTCAAAATGGAATTGGAGAGGGTGTTACGTGTGCGCATTCGGACGTATCGTGAACGCTTGCTCAGTTTGGGCATGTACTCCATGCACTACCGAAGGATAAGAGGGGACCTGACTCTCACTTATCGTACTTTGACGGGTAAGATTGGCCCGGACTTGTCAGGGCTATTTAGTCCCGCTACGTTACCTAATCTCCGCGGTCACCCACTAAAACTGCATAAACCACGGTCTGATAGGATTAGGACGGAAACTCGTCTATCGCGCCGAGTTATAGATCGCTGGAATTCGCTTCCAGATCACGTGGTTAGGGAACCTACGGTTAAGGGTTTTGAGCGCCAGATCGATGCTCTTAGGTGGCAACAGCAAACCTTTCCTTTTCCTCGCTGACTCACCTTCACTTGGTATTCCACTTGCTTAGCTCTTTCCATTTTCTCTTTTGCCTTCTGAGTTTACTTTTTTCTCTTTCTTCACGTAACCGGCCCAGCAGGGACTGCTAGGGCAGGATACGTGGACATTAGTTGGTTGGACAGGGTGTGATGCGGTCGTTGTTTTAGGTCCATCAGTATTTCAAAGTTCGCCAACTCCTGGTTCAACGACCCGCCGAAGAAGGAACACTCACGGGATAATCCTATCGTTCCAGTCCCGCTTGAACTTGAACTTTTACCTAGACGGTATGGATTAAGGCGTGGTCCCAGTAACCACAAATGTATCATCCGTCGCATGACGCCCAAGCAAACTGCATGCATATAGTCTATTGGAAACTGAGTTACCACATCCATATCCAGAGACTCGAAGGGTGACGGTTTTGAGCAAACACAAGATGGAAACGATTTATTGTCTCGCAGTCGACATTTCGTTCTCGGAAAGGTTACCTTACCGGCTACATACAGCCCACGCTGGACGCATTGTCACATCCGCCATATCCCGAATGATATTTACAAATTTTTACAAAAGCGCAGCACATATGACGGATCCCGGCAACAAAATGACATCGCGTAACACACTGAATAAGTCCATAAGAAGTGGTGCGAAAAATCATGAACATTGTTGGACTTGTTTGGCCCACTGTAAACGCTCACTACAAAAAGGGTTGACAACGAAGGTGCTATGGACCGGCATAAAATGGGCCAAATCTGACTCCTTGACGACTTGTAGGGGGAGAAGCCATCGGCATGCAACTGAATGCGAATCTCTTGCGAGGATGACAACCCATGCGTTTTGTAAAAGCGAACCAAGCCACCGGCAATGAAGAAATGACCATAACACGCAGCTTCCACCGCACGCGTCAGCTTGTAGCGCACAAAAAGATAACTCTTAGCTTTCATGTACAGATCACTTGTTGACCGATTGTACATTATGCCTTCTTGTTTTAATCGTCCTTACAATCGGCTCGACACTCGACAGCCTTGTAAGTTCCCGCACTCACGTGTTCGCTCCCTTCTCGCTTCATTCGTCCGCTTCTCATTGTAGCGCATCGAATACAGTCCGCTGTGTCCGACTCCGACTGCCTTCTGATATCCGCGCTTAATTTCGCGCACCGTCTCGGACTAGTATTAACTAGTCCTAAAAGCTGCGCCCTTGGAGTCCGCATCAATGTTCTGCAACCGTTTGGTATATCTTCCAAATACATCCCAATATGAGGCAGGTCATTCACTGCGGCATGCGAGGGTCGGAATTTCATAACCCAACGGTCAAGGCGTCCTTGTTGTGTTGCACCGTCCGAGATTTTCTTTACTGAAATCCTTGTTTGAGAACGTTAGTTGAATAACACTGCACAGAAAATTTGGTTTTTGTCAGTTTTCTCGTGATCCGAAATGACTTGGAAGTGCCAACATATTCGGAATCCCTTGTGTGTCTTCCTTTGTCACGGCGTCGTTGTCATTTTTCACTTGAGCTTTCCTTCTTGGAAACCTTTTGTGGAAAGTGTGGAATAACTCTGATCAGAAAGTTTGATTTGGTCAGTTTCTTGTGATACAAACGGGCTTCGGGGTGTCTAATATATATATATATATATATATATATATATATATATATATATATATTTGCAACAGTCTATGAATAGACATTGCACCATCGGAAACCATGGAACTCAAAACAAGGTACAGAAATAGTAAAAGAAAACACAACACAACACATCAAAGTCCACGGTTTCGTCAGAGGGCGAAATACTACCCGGTTGCCCAAGCCGTCTAATATACCAGTGTTTGAAGATTTTTCATCGTTTTGCTTACTGTTCGTGGTCTACCCATCGAAATATTGCTTGGCATCTGTTTGAAGATTTCAACGCGAACGATTCCGGGGTTTTGTTGATATCTAATCGATCGAGTACAAATCGGGTTGATATTCGACCGAGTGAAGCTGTTCAATCCCTCGTTCCTACAAAGTCTCGCCCAGGCCCAACGGAGAACAGCTTTGGGGAGTTATTCTACAGAAAAGCCTGTTATTGGCCTTGTTGCTAATTTTATTGATCCGGTGAGTCCAAGTCTGTGCAAAGGAATCACTCCGGGGTTTATCTGATTGCTGCTCACGTTACTTCATTGTAGCCTACCGTACCTCGTCCACGCTTCTATTGTCTGCTAAAACTTCCTTTTTCTTTATGGCATAGATATCGGGTTTCAAGTCGCCCTCGGACTTACTAACCGATTCGTCAGCTGTTCTTGATAAGGCGAGTTTCTCAGAACCAGTTACTGGTTCTTCGGATGGTAAGCAAGGTGATCTCTGCAGTCGTTGTTTCTATGAAGCTTGCATTTGGTTGGATAAATGGCAGTATAGCGCGATGATCGTGCGCTATATACCCGGTGGGAGACTAGATGGTCAACCAAAAGCAATGGGTAAAACACAAATGTAAGCTAGGGAAAATGTTTATTGGACGGGAGAAGAGTTAACTAATGCTAATAATAGGGCACCAAAAGAGAGCTAGCTAGGGAGAATGTAGGTGACGTCGAGAGCGTAGACGCGGACCGAGTGGCTATTTTGGACATGAAAAATTGGCCTGGACAGACTTCGTGTTCAGATTCAGATGGACTGGAACGATAGGAAAATCCCTTGAGTGTTGATTCTTGAGCAAATCGG
>OX104066.1:131406493-131467713 GCA_944474145.2 Dicrocoelium dendriticum
GACGAGATTTGTCTGCAAGTAGACCCAACTCGTGCACCTTGTTCCTTAGGCTACGCACGTTGCTAAGTACTACCTCAATGAAGTCGTCACGATCATCCCTGGGTCGTGCGCCATCAGGATGGGTTCTGATAGGGCGGAAAGTAACTTCCGGCTGACCACCTGAAAACCCACCAGATGGAGGCCTTGCTCACCAGCCGCCCGTCTAGTTTTCATGTCTTTGATGGCCTCCTTTAACTTCAATCTATCTGCCAGTGGTAGGTTCGTCTGAACGCTGACACCATTACCCTTAAGTTTGAATGCAAACCACAGTAATGATTTGCGTTCCTCCGGGGTAGAAAGGACCACGCGAAGTAGTCGGGGTCGTGGATTTGGCGTAGCGATAGGGACGTTCCCCAATCTGGTCAGCTTTCTGACAGTGACACCAGGGAAGCCAGGTGGAAGCAGCTTGCTGACACACAGTTTCAGCCACTTGATGTCATCCAAGATGCGTTCCCTCGGGAAAGCGGCCGCAGATTCAGTAACGTTACGGAATATAACGCTACTACATGTTAAAGAGTGTTTACCCCACATACCTTGGAGTCCACACCTATTTCCACCATTGGCGGTGGGACTGTCCCTGGCTTCCCAAACGACGCCGAAGCAATGGTAGCGTAGGTTTTCCGCTCTATTTCCGGCGTCTTACTAGTTCCTGAGTCTTCAAACCCGCTTCTTCTTTTGTTTCACTGGAGCAGGGGCCGTTGACCTTGTATCGCATTGGGCAGTTACTAGCACTTCGGCAGAACGGGCTGGTTCCCTGGCGGCCGAGACGGTCAGCATCTTCGGAAAGTTCTGTGTACAATGGTCAGACGACTTTACAACTGTCAAAGACGACATCTTTTTCGATGCCACGGTAACTAATTCTCTGGGTTTAGCAGAGAGCTTTTGGTATTTCCGCACCCTATTTTTCTTCACTTTGGTCGGCTCATGAGGATAGCCAGCAATGCTACCTGGATTGGCAGGTAGGATGTGACTTCATGACCGAGTGACAGACTCCGATGGATGGATCGTCAGCAGTGTTGCCGTCTGTTGTCGTGTCTTCAATCGAAATATTCAGGGATTTTAAAATCAAATCCATGTTCATATCGAGCAACGCAATAGAAGCGAGTTTAGCTATCGCCTCCTCAACATCTGCCAACCATGAAGCCAGCGCTGAAAGTTTAGCACCGGTGACAGCCGGGCGCGTCGATCTTTGAGCGCAGCATTCAGCACAGCTGAAAAGAAAGTGAACGCTTGATGATCGCATTTTGTACTGGTCAGCTTGTAGGCCGGTACAGCTTTCGTGATACCAGCGGTAGCAGACGTCACACTGCATACCGCCAGATACATATGTTACTGGCTCTGAACAAGAAAGTGACGGAGCTGACAAAGGAACTTCCTTCTGCTCTCTATCATCCAATGATCCAATGAACAGTTAACCTGTCCGAAAACTGCAGTAGACTCATCAAGTTCAAGTTCAAGTTCAAGCGGGACTGGAACGATAGGATTATCCCGTGAGTGTTCCTTCTTCGGCGGGTCGTTGAACCAGGAGTTGGCGAACTTTGAAATACTGATGGACCTAAATCAAAGACCGCATCACACCCTGTCCAACCAATTAATGCCCACGTATCCTGCCCTAGCAGTCCCTGCTGGGCCGGTTGCGTGAAGAAAAAATGAGAAAAGTAAACTCAGAAGGCAAAAGAGAAAGTGGAAAGAGCTAAGCAAGTGGAATACCAAGATATTTGAGTCATTAAAAAAAGAACTGAAAAGTGAAGGTCAGTCAGGCTAGGAAAAAGGAAAGATTTGCTGTTGCCACCTAAGAGCATCGAGCTGGCGCGCAAAACCCTTAACTGTAGGTTCCCTAACCACGTGATCTGGAAGCGAATTCCAGCGATCTATAACTCGGCGCGATAGACGAGTTTCCGTCCTAATCCTATCAGACCGTGGTTTATGCAGTTTTAGTGGGTGACCGCGGAGATTAGGTAACGTAGCGGGACTAAATAGCCCTGACAAGTCCGGGCCAATCTTACCCGTCAAAATACGATAAGTGAGAATCAGGTCCCCTCTTATCCTTCGGTAGTGCATGGAGTACATGCCCAAACTGAGCAAGCGTTCAGGATACGTCTGTCCCCGTAGACCCTGCACTATCCGAACGCCCACTCGTAACACCCTCTCCAAGTCCATTTTGACCCGGTTAAGACATGGTGGACAAGCCGGAATACAATATTTCAGGTGGGGTCGGACGAATGCCGAAAATAGCTTCACAAACAACTTGGCCGTTAAGATTCCGAAAGAGCGGCGGATAAACCACATCATACGAAACCCTCGACAAGCAGCCTTCTTCCAGTTGTCTTCAGAACGAAGTGCTGATGCGTGTACGACTCCTAAATCAACCTGCTGAGTGACAACAGGGAGTTCACCACCGCCGACAACATATCAGGTGGAAGGATTTGCAGCTCCGATTCGGAGAACAGAGCACTTGGCCCTATTTATGGGCATCAACCATAAGGTAGACCATTCCCAGAGCCTATCCAAGGCACGCTGAATTGCCTCAGGACCCCCCGGGATATCCACAATATTCCAGAGCTTAAGGTCGTCAGCAAACATTAGTGATGCCACCCCTAGCTCTCCCGGCAAGTCATTTACATGGATCGCGAACAACAATGGCCCCAATACCGAGCCCTGCGGAACGCCACTAAGGACAGCTTGCCTGAGCGAAAGGCTACGCCCCACCCGTACTCACTGTTCCCTCCTCTCAAGAAAGGCAGACACCCATTGAAGGGCGCGACCAGATTTCCCGTAAGATCTCAACTTTAGTGAGAGCCGAAGATGTGGAACAGTGTCAAAAGCTTTCGAAAAATCTACGAATAGCACGTCTACAGCGTGGCCACTGTCTACCGCTTCGGCCCAGCTTTCACGAACTACAGGTAGATTAGTCTGACATGAAAATCCTTTGCGGAATCCATGTTGCGCAACACTGAGAAGGTTGAATCTATTCAAGTGGTTCTCTACTGAATCCCTTATCAGCTTTTCAACCAACTTGACTACTACACTTGTCAAACTGACAGGCCGGTAGTTTGCGGGTAGAGTGCTGTCAACGCCCTTAAAAGTCGGAGAGATGATTGCCTCCTTCTATTCCGAAGGTAGGATGCAGCTGTCCAGCGATATTGAAAACACGCATTTAAGAGGACCACTCAGCTCAGTGGCCAATTCATGCAACAGCTTCGGATGAATTGAATCAGGACCGGAAACTTTAGAGGGATTAATGCCTTGCAGTAGCTCGAAGACCTGAGTCTCCGTTATGCTAAATTCAGCTAAGCAAGAATCCTCCGGAACTCTTGAAACCCATTCAACCTGCGGTAAAGAGGTCTCCCGAGCAAAGACCCCAGTATACTGATCACTGAGTATACAAGCCTTTTCACAGTCGGTTTGCGCACGGGTCCCGTCTGCTCGCAATAACGCTTGTATATACAGTTTTGCCCCGCTGCGTCTCTTAACGTAAGCAAACAACTTCTTGGGATTAGCTGCGGCCGAGTCCGCTAAACCCTGCTCGTATTGGAGACGAGCAGTTCTGAGATGTTGCTTACATTTATTTCTATTCTCTCGACAACTATCATAGGTACTGGCTGATGGAGCTGCTTGGTAGGTTCGCCAGCATCTAGACCGTTTCTTGAGTAGGTACTTGCCTGTGGTATCTATCCATGGAGGCTGTGCCCTTAACCCTCTTTTCCTCATGAGTGGAATATAGGGAGTGGAAACGTCCCTAAGGTATGACTTAAATTTATCCCAGGCTAAGTGGACAGAGTCAGCCATGGAGATCTCACAGTTCAGAACTGAAGCCTTAGTTCGCATTGCACTAAAGTCCGTCCGCCAAATATTCGGAAGTAATTCAACAGCGGTCTCTTGGTGCCTTGAAAGAGCACATCGAAAGGATATGCATGCGTGATCGCTGGACTCTAGAGGTGCACCGTATGAAACGTCAGTCACGAAGTCCAGGGACTTAGCGAAAACCAAATCCAAAGTAGATGGTATTTGGTTGTCCATATACCTAGTGGGAAAGTCAACGAACTGGTGCAAAGGCACTTGGAGAGTCAGTTCAAGGAAGTCTGCACCGAATGTTCTTAATGCCGAATTGAAAGAAAGATCGGCCCAACAGACTTCCGGGAGGTTGAAATCCCCTAGAACTAAACACTTATTCGCAGACTGAGTGCGAATAAAGTCAAGTATCCCTCTGGAAGAACTTCCAGGACTTCTGTATATCACTATAACTGTAAACCGAGTAGAGGAAGTGCACAAAACAGCCGATAGGGCTTCAACAGTCTGATCCGACGACTGGAATGTGCAGGTCCTCAACACATCTAAGTTACAGCTCACATACAGTACAACGCTTCCGCCTTGGCGACCAACGCAGCGATCAGTTCTAAGCAGCGCGTAGCCAGGTAAACATACCTCACCGTCCGTGATATCCGGAGACAACCACGTTTCAGTGAAAGCAAGTATGTCGGGACGAGATTTGTCTGCAAGTAGACCCAACTCGTGCACCTTGTTCCTTAGGCTACGCACGTTGCTAAGTACTACCTCAATGAAGTCGTCACGATCATCCCTGGGTCGTGCGCCATCAGGATGGGTTCTGATAGGGCGGAAAGTAACTTCCGGCTGACCACCTGAAAACCCACCAGATGGAGGCCTTGCTCACCAGCCGCCCGTCTAGTTTTCATGTCTTTGATGGCCTCCTTTAACTTCAATCTATCTGCCAGTGGTAGGTTCGTCTGAACGCTGACACCACTACCCTTAAGTTTGAATGCAAACCACAGTAATGATTTGCGTTCCTCCGGGGTAGAAAGGACCACGCGAAGTAGTCGGGGTCGTGGATTTGGCGTAGCGATAGGGACGTTCCCCAATCTGGTCAGCTTTCTGACAGTGACACCAGGGAAGCCAGGTGGAAGCAGCTTGCTGACACACAGTTTCAGCCACTTGATGTCATCCAAGATGCGTTCCCTCGGGAAAGCGGCCGCAGATTCAGTAACGTTACGGAATATAACGCTACTACATGTTAAAGAGTGTTTACCCCACATACCTTGGAGTCCACACCTATTTCCACCATTGGCGGTGGGACTGTCCCTGGCTTCCCAAACGACGCCGAAGCAATGGTAGCGTAGGTTTTCCGCTCTATTTCCGGCGTCTTACTAGTTCCTGAGTCTTCAAACCCGCTTCTTCTTTTGTTTCACTGGAGCAGGGGCCGTTGACCTTGTATCGCATTGGGCAGTTACTAGCACTTCGGCAGAACGGGCTGGTTCCCTGGCGGCCGAGACGGTCAGCATCTTCGGAAAGTTCTGTGTACAATGGTCAGACGACTTTACAACTGTCAAAGACGACATCTTTTTCGATGCCACGGTAACTAATTCTCTGGGTTTAGCAGAGAGCTTTTGGTATTTCCGCACCCTATTTTTCTTCACTTTGGTCGGCTCATGAGGATAGCCAGCAATGCTACCTGGATTGGCAGGTAGGATGTGACTTCATGACCGAGTGACAGACTCCGATGGATGGATCGTCAGCAGTGTTGCCGTCTGTTGTCGTGTCTTCAATCGAAATATTCAGGGATTTTAAAATCAAATCCATGTTCATATCGAGCAACGCAATAGAAGCGAGTTTAGCTATCGCCTCCTCAACATCTGCCAACCATGAAGCCAGCGCTGAAAGTTTAGCACCGGTGACAGCCGGGCGCGTCGATCTTTGAGCGCAGCATTCAGCACAGCTGAAAAGAAAGTGAACGCTTGATGATCGCATTTTGTACTGGTCAGCTTGTAGGCCGGTACAGCTTTCGTGATACCAGCGGTAGCAGACGTCACACTGCATACCGCCAGATACATATGTTACTGGCTCTGAACAAGAAAGTGACGGAGCTGACAAAGGAACTTCCTTCTGCTCTCTATCATCCAATGATCCAATGAACAGTTAACCTGTCCGAAAACTGCAGTAGACTCATCAAGTTCAAGTTCAAGTTCAAGCGGGACTGGAACGATAGGATTATCCCGTGAGTGTTCCTTCTTCGGCGGGTCGTTGAACCAGGAGTTGGCGAACTTTGAAATACTGATGGACCTAAAACAACGACCGCATCACACCCTGTCCAACCAACTAATGTCCACGTATCCTGCCCTAGCAGTCCCTGCTGGGTCGGTTACGTGAAGTAAGAAAGAGAAAAAGGTAAACGCAGGAGGCAAAAGAGAAAGTGGTAAGAGCTAAGCAAGTGGAATACCAAGATATTTGAGTCAATAAAAAAAGAACTGAAAAATGAAGGTGAGTCAGCTAGGAAAAAGGAAAGGTTTGCTGTTGCCACCCAAGAGCATCGAGCTGGCGCGCAAAACCCTTAACCATAGGTTCCCTAACCACGTGATCTGGAAGCGAATTCCAGCGATCTATAACTCGGCGCGATAGACGAGTTTCCGTCCTAATCCTATCAGACCGTGGTTTATGCAGTTTTAGTGGGTGACCGCGGAGACTAGGTAACGTAGCGGGACTAAATAGCCCTGACAAGTCCGGGCCCGTCAAAATACGATAAGTGAGAATCAGGTCCACTCTTATCCTTCGGTAGTGCATGGAGTACATGCCCAAACTGAGCAAGCGTTCAGGATACGTCTGTCCCCGTAGACCCTGCACTATCCGAACGCCCACTCGTAACACCCTCTCCAATTCCATTTTGACCCGGTTAAGACATGGTGGACAAGCCTGAGTACAATATTCCAGGTGGGGTCGGACGAATGCCGAAAATAGCTTCACAAACAACTTGGCCGTTAAGATTCCGAAAGAGCGGCGGATAAACCACATCATACGAAACCCTCGACAAGCAGCCTCCTTCCAGTTGTCTCCAGAATGAAGTGCTGATGCGTGTACGACTCCTAAATCAACCTGCTGAGTGACAACAGGGAGTTCACCACCGCCGACAACATATCGGGTGGGAGGATTAGCAGCTCCGATTCGGAGAACAGAGCACTTGGCCCTATTTATGGGCATCAACCATAAGATAGACCATTCCCAGAGTCTATCCAAGGCACGCTGAATTGCCTCAGGACCCCCCGGGATATCCACAATATTCCAGAGCTTAAGGTCGTCAGCAAACATTAGTGATGCCACCCCTAGCTCTCCCGGCAAGTCATTTACATAGATCGCGAACAACAATGGCCCCAATACCGAGCCCTGCGGAACGCCACTAAGGACAGCTTGCCTGAGCGAAAGGCTACGCCCCACCCGTACGCACTGTTCCCTCCCCTCAAGGAAGGCAGACACCCATTGAAGGGCGCGACCAGATATCCCGTAAGATCTCAACTTTAGTGAGAGCCGAAGATGTGGAACAGTGTCAAAAGCTTTCGAAAAATCTACGAATAGCACGTCTACAGCGTGGCCACTGTCTACCTGCTTCGGCCCAGCTTTCACGAACTACAGGTAGATTAGTCTGACATGAAAATCCTTTGCGGAATCCATGTTGTGCAACACTGAGAAGGTTGAATCGATTCAGGTGGTTCTCCACTGAATACCTTATCAGCTTTCCAACCAAGTTGACTACTACGCTTGTCAAACTGACAGGCCGGTAGTTTGCGGGTAGAGTGCTGTCACCGCCCTTAAAAGTCGGAGAGATGATTGCCTCCTTCTATTCCGAAGGTAGGATGCAGCTGTCCAGCGATATTGAAAACACGCATTTAAGAGGACCACTCAGCTCAGTGGCCAATTCATGCAACAGCTTCGGATGAATTGAATCAGGACCGGAAACTTTAGAGGGATTAATGCCTTGCAGTAGCTCGAAGACCTGAGTCTCCGTTATGCTAAATTCAGCTAAGCAAGAATCCTCCGGAATTCTTGAAACCCATTCAACCTGCGGTAAAGAGGTCTCCCGAGCAAAGACCGCAGTATACTGATCACTCAGTATACAAACCTTGTCATAGTCAGTTTGCGCACGGGTCCCGTCTGCTCGCAATAAAGCTGGTATAGACAATTTTGCCCCGCTGCGTCTCTTAACGTAAGCAAACAACTTCTTGGGATTAGCTGCGGCCGAGTCCGCTAAACCCTGCTCGTATTGGAGACGAGCAGTTCTGAGATGTTGCTTACATTTATTTCTATTCTCTCGACAACTATCATAGGTACTGGCTGTTGGAGCTGCTTGGTAGGTTCGCCAGCATCTAGACCGTTTCTTGAGTAGGTACTTGCCTGTGGTATCTATCCATGGAGGCTGTGCCCTTAACCCTCTTTTCCTCATGAGTGGAATATAGGGTGCGGAAACATCCGTAAGGTATGACTTAAATTTATCCCAGGCTAACTGGACAGAGTCAGCCATCGAAATCTCACAGTTCAGAACTGAAGCCTTAGTTCGCATTGCACTAAAGTCCGTCCGCCAAATATTCGGAAGTAATTCAACAGCGGTCTCTTGGTGCCTTGAAAGAGCACATCGAAAGGATATGCATGCGTGATCGCTGGACCCTAGAGGTGCACCGCATGAAACGTCAGTCACGAAGTCCAGGGACTTAGCGAAAACCAAATCCAAAGTAGATGGTATTTGGTTGTCCATATACCTAGTGGGAAAGTCAACGAACTGGTGCAAAGGCACTTGGAGAGTCAGTTCAAGGAAGTCTGCACCGAATGTTCTTAATGCCGAATTGAAAGAAAGATCGGCCCAACAGACTTCCGGGAGGTTGAAATCCCCTAGAACTAAACACTTATTCGCAGACTGAGTGCGAATAAAGTCAAGTATCCCTCTGGAGGAACTTCCAGGACTTCTGTGTACCACTGTAACTGTAAACTGGGTAGAGGAAGTGCACAAAACAGCCGATAGGTCTTCAACAGTCTGATCCGACGACTGGAATGTGCAGGTCCTCAACACACCTAAGTTACAGCTCACATACAGTACAACGCCTCCGCCTTGGCGACCAACGCAGCGATCAGTTCTAAGCAGCGCGTAGCCAGGTAAACATACCTCACCGTCCGTGATATCCGGAGACAACCACGTTTCAGTGAAAGCAAGTATGTCGGGACGAGATTTGTCTGCAAGTAGACCCAACTCGTGCACCTTGTTCCTTAGGCTACGCACGTTGCTAAGTACTACCTCAATGAAGTCGTCACGAACATCCCTGGGTCGTGCGCCATCAGGATGGGTTTTGATAGGGTGAAAAATAACGCCCGGCTGACCACCTGAAAACCCACCAGAAGGAGGCGTTGCTCACCAGCCGCCCGTCTAGTTTTAAAGTCTTTGATAGCCTCCCTTAACTTCAATCTATCTGCCAGTGGTAGGTTCGTCTGAACGCTGACACCATTACCCTTAAGTTTGAATGCAAACCACAGTAATGATTTGCGTTCCTCCGGGGTAGAAAGGACCACGCGAAGTAGTCGGGGTCGTGGATTTGGCGTAGCGATAGGGACGTTCCCCAATCTGGTCAGCTTTCTGACAGTGACACCAGGGAAGCCAGGTGGAAGCAGCTTGCTGACACACAGTTTCAGCCACTTGATGTCATCCAAGATGCGTTCCCTCGGGAAAGCGGCCGCAGATTCAGTAACGTTACGGAATATAACGCTACTACATGTTAAAGAGTGTTTACCCCACATACCTTGGAGTCCACACCTATTTCCACCATTGGCGGTGGGACTGTCCCTGACTTCCCAAACGACGCCGAAGCAATGGTAGCGTAGGTTTTCCGCTCTATTTCCGGCGTCTTACTAGTTCCTGAGTCTTCAAACCCGCTTCTTCTTTTGTTCCACTGGAGCAGGGGCCGTTGACCTTGTATCGCATTGGGCAGTTACTAGCACTTCGGCAGAACGGGCTGGTTCCCTGGCGGCCGAGACGGTCAGCATCTTCGGAAAGTTCTGTGTACAATGGTCAGACGACTTTACAACTGTCAAAGACGACATCTTTTTCGATGCCACGGTAACTAATTCTCTGGGTTTAGCAGAGAGCTTTTGGTATTTCCGCACCCTATTTTTCTTCACTTTGGTCGGCTCATGAGGATAGCCAGCAATGCTACCTGGATTGGCAGGTAGGATGTGACTTCATGACCGAGTGACAGACTCCGATGGATGGATCGTCAGCAGTGTTGCCGTCTGTTGTCGTGTCTTCAATCGAAATATTCAGGGATTTTAAAATCAAATCCATGTTCATATCGAGCAACGCAATAGAAGCGAGTTTAGCTATCGCCTCCTCAACATCTGCCAACCATGAAGCCAGCGCTGAAAGTTTAGCACCGGTGACAGCCGGGCGCGTCGATCTTTGAGCGCAGCATTCAGCACAGCTGAAAAGAAAGTGAACGCTTGATGATCGCATTTTGTACTGGTCAGCTTGTAGGCCGGTACAGCTTTCGTGATATCAGCGGTAGCAGACGTCACACTGCATACCGCCAGATACATATGTTACTGGCTCTGAACAAGAAAGTGACGGAGCTGACAAAGGAACTTCCTTCTGCTCTCTATCATCCAATGATCCAATGAACAGTTAACCTGTCCGCAAACTGCAGTAGACTCATCAAGTTCAAGTTCAAGTTCAAGCGGGACTGGAACGATAGGATTATCCCGTGAGTGTTCCTTCTTCGGCGGGTCGTTGAACCAGGAGTTGGCGAACTTTGAAATACTGATGGACCTAAAACAACGACCGCATCACACCCTGTCCAACCAACTAATGTCCACGTATCCTGCCCTAGCAGTCCCTGCTGGGTCGGTTACGTGAAGTAAGAAAGAGAAAAAGGTAAACGCAGGAGGCAAAAGAGAAAGTGGTAAGAGCTAAGCAAGTGGAATACCAAGATATTTGAGTCAATAAAAAAAGAACTGAAAAATGAAGGTGAGTCAGCTAGGAAAAAGGAAAGGTTTGCTGTTGCCACCCAAGAGCATCGAGCTGGCGCGCAAAACCCTTAACCATAGGTTCCCTAACCACGTGATCTGGAAGCGAATTCCAGCGATCTATAACTCGGCGCGATAGACGAGTTTCCGTCCTAATCCTATCAGACCGTGGTTTATGCAGTTTTAGTGGGTGACCGCGGAGACTAGGTAACGTAGCGGGACTAAATAGCCCTGACAAGTCCGGGCCCGTCAAAATACGATAAGTGAGAATCAGGTCCACTCTTATCCTTCGGTAGTGCATGGAGTACATGCCCAAACTGAGCAAGCGTTCAGGATACGTCTGTCCCCGTAGACCCTGCACTATCCGAACGCCCACTCGTAACACCCTCTCCAATTCCATTTTGACCCGGTTAAGACATGGTGGACAAGCCTGAGTACAATATTCCAGGTGGGGTCGGACGAATGCCGAAAATAGCTTCACAAACAACTTGGCCGTTAAGATTCCGAAAGAGCGGCGGATAAACCACATCATACGAAACCCTCGACAAGCAGCCTCCTTCCAGTTGTCTCCAGAATGAAGTGCTGATGCGTGTACGACTCCTAAATCAACCTGCTGAGTGACAACAGGGAGTTCACCACCGCCGACAACATAACGGGTGGGAGGATTAGCAGCTCCGATTCGGAGAACAGAGCACTTGGCCCTATTTATGGGCATCAACCATAAGATAGACCATTCCCAGAGTCTATCCAAGGCACGCTGAATTGCCTCAGGACCCCCCGGGATATCCACAATATTCCAGAGCTTAAGGTCGTCAGCAAACATTAGTGATGCCACCCCTAGCTCTCCCGGCAAGTCATTTACATAGATCGCGAACATCAATGGCCCCAATACCGAGCCCTGCGGAACGCCACTAAGGACAGCTTGCCTGAGCGAAAGGCTACGCCCCACCCGTACGCACTGTTCCCTCCCCTCAAGGAAGGCAGACACCCATTGAAGGGCGCGACCAGATATCCCGTAAGATCTCAACTTTAGTGAGAGCCGAAGATGTGGAACAGTGTCAAAAGCTTTCGAAAAATCTACGAATAGCACGTCTACAGCGTGGCCACTGTCTACTGCTTCGGCCCAGCTTTCACGAACTACAGGTAGATTAGTCTGACATGAAAATCCTTTGCGGAATCCATGTTGTGCAACACTGAGAAGGTTGAATCGATTCAGGTGGTTCTCCACTGAATACCTTATCAGCTTTCCAACCAAGTTGACTACTACGCTTGTCAAACTGACAGGCCGGTAGTTTGCGGGTAGAGTGCTGTCACCGCCCTTAAAAGTCGGAGAGATGATTGCCTCCTTCTATTCCGAAGGTAGGATGCAGCTGTCCAGCGATATTGAAAACACGCATTTAAGAGGACCACTCAGCTCAGTGGCCAATTCATGCAACAGCTTCGGATGAATTGAATCAGGACCGGAAACTTTAGAGGGATTAATGCCTTGCAGTAGCTCGAAGACCTGAGTCTCCGTTATGCTAAATTCAGCTAAGCAAGAATCCTCCGGAACTCTTGAAACCCATTCAACCTGCGGTAAAGAGGTCTCCCGAGCAAAGACCGCAGTATACTGATCACTCAGTATACAAACCTTGTCATAGTCAGTTTGCGCACGGGTCCCGTCTGCTCGCAATAAAGCTGGTATAGACAATTTTGCCCCGCTGCGTCTCTTAACGTAAGCAAACAACTTCTTGGGATTAGCTGCGGCCGAGTCCGCTAAACCCTGCTCGTATTGGAGACGAGCAGTTCTGAGATGTTGCTTACATTTATTTCTATTCTCTCGACAACTATCATAGGTACTGGCTGTTGGAGCTGCTTGGTAGGTTCGCCAGCATCTAGACCGTTTCTTGAGTAGGTACTTGCCTGTGGTATCTATCCATGGAGGCTGTGCCCTTAACCCTCTTTTCCTCATGAGTGGAATATAGGGTGCGGAAACATCCGTAAGGTATGACTTAAATTTATCCCAGGCTAACTGGACAGAGTCAGCCATCGAAATCTCACAGTTCAGAACTGAAGCCTTAGTTCGCATTGCACTAAAGTCCGTCCGCCAAATATTCGGAAGTAATTCAACAGCGGTCTCTTGGTGCCTTGAAAGAGCACATCGAAAGGATATGCATGCGTGATCGCTGGACCCTAGAGGTGCACCGCATGAAACGTCAGTCACGAAGTCCAGGGACTTAGCGAAAACCAAATCCAAAGTAGATGGTATTTGGTTGTCCATATACCTAGTGGGAAAGTCAACGAACTGGTGCAAAGGCACTTGGAGAGTCAGTTCAAGGAAGTCTGCACCGAATGTTCTTAATGCCGAATTGAAAGAAAGATCGGCCCAACAGACTTCCGGGAGGTTGAAATCCCCTAGAACTAAACACTTATTCGCAGACTGAGTGCGAATAAAGTCAAGTATCCCTCTGGAGGAACTTCCAGGACTTCTGTGTACCACTATAACTGTAAACTGGGTAGAGGAAGTGCACAAAACAGCCGATAGGGCTTCAACAGTCTGATCCGACGACTGGAATGTGCAAGTCCTCAACACACCTAAGTTACAGCTCACATACAGTACAACGCCTCCGCCTTGGCGACCAACGGAGCGATCAGTTCTAGGCAGCGCGTAGCCAGGTAAATATACCTCACCGTCCGTGATATCCGGAGACAACCACGTTTCAGTGAAAGCAAGTATGTCGGGACGAGATTGGTCTACAAGTAGACCCAACTCGTGCACCTTGTTCCTTAGGCTACGCACGTTGCTAAATACTACCACAAGGAAGTCGGCACGACCATCCCTGGAATCAGAATCAGAATCAATTTATTAGGAGAATAAGATAGGAATCTATGTGATCTCCATCATAAGTAATGCAAAAATGACCCATGCCGAATATGGGTCTGTGTGAATGCACATCAACAGTCATTTAGTAATAAGCAAACAAAATACCGATATATAAGCGCAAAGAAAGCACTATGGGTCTTGGTCTTTTATGGTTGTTAGTGTAGCCGTGACATAACCATGCGACGAAAGGAGGTCAAACATGGCGGCTGCATCGAAACACAAGTCTGAAAAATGTTTGTCAATGCTTCGTTTGAAACACTGCACTGAATCAGAAAGAACAACGGAACTGGGTAACCAGTTCCAGAAATGTATCACACGTCGCGCGAAACAGTGAATATGAGTGACATTGTCCATACGTGGAACTTCCAGCTTGTAAGAATGCCCTCGGGTAATAGGTGCATCCACAACACAGAACATATGTCTCAGGTTAGGAAAATGTCGCAAGTGAAGGATTCTAAACGTTGTAATGAGGTCAATTCGTAATCTCCTGTATACTAGTGTATGGAGACGTAACTTGTGGCACCTCTGATGGTAAGATAAGCCTCGGAGCGTGGGGATCAGGCGGGTGACTAGGTGCTGGACTTTTTCCAGTTTTCTCATCTCACCTTTTGTACTTGGATAATAGGCCGGTGCCCCGTACTCTAAAAGTGGGCGCACCATGGAGACGTATAGCCTGACAGCAATTTCCTCCGACCAGACATGGAAGGTCCGCTTTAATGACCAAAACATGCGAAGGCTGGAACAGTAGACCTTGTGCGTATTGTCTGACGATTTTAAGTCCCATCGGGATAGTACTCCTAGATCTCTAACCGTCGCAGCCGAGCACAGTAGACGTCCACCGACACTGTAAGTTCTGTCCCGACAGCACTTGCCAATGCGGAGCAATTCGGACTTTTCAGCATTCAGTGGAAGGCAGTTTGTTGATGCCCATGAGGAGATTGTATCGAGATCACTTTGCAGTATATCTTCATCGACGGGGGTCGATATTTCCCGCCAAACTTTCAAATCATCTGCGAACAGCGCGCAAGTAGATGTCAAACGTCCTGGTAAGTCGTTGATATGAAACAGAAAAAGCGTTGGGCCAAGTACTGTGCCCTGTGGCACACCACTAGAGGCAGTACACCATTTCGTTCGGTAGTCATTGACCTGGACGCACCACTGCCGCTTGTCCAGAAAAGACTGAATCCATTTCAGCAATTTTCCACCCACGCCATAACTGTTGAGTTTAGATAGCAAGATAAAGTGATTCACTCTATCAAATGCTTTGCTAAAGTCAATCAGCAAGGCATCAACGCTCCTACCCTCATTAACTGCTTCAATCCAACTGTGTCGGGAAGTCAGAAGATTCGTGGTACAAGACCGTCATCTTAGGAAACCATGTTGAACTGATGTAAGCACACCGTGTGATTCTGCGAACTCAAGCAGCGCCTTCTTGACCACTTTCTCCAGCAATTTGGCCAGCACTGGTGTCAGGCAAATCGGTCTATAGTTCTCTACTCTGCTTCTGTTGCCTCCTTTCGGGAAGGGCCGTACGATCGCTTGCTTCCATTCACGTGGGACGTTCCCTTTTGTCAAAGAGGCCTCGAACAATTCCGTCACTGCAGGTGCGATAACAGGTGCCAGCCTTTTGAGAAGTAGTGGATGAAAGCCATCAGGTCCTGGCGGTTTGGAGCAGTCTAGATTAGCAAGCAATCCCCTGACTTGGTCCTCTGAACAGGATACTGTATCCAGTTTGGCGTCGACTTGGGTACACTGAAACGCTGGAGAAGCTGAGTCGAACACTGCCTCGAAATGTGAAGCAAGTGCGATAGCTCGGTCCATGTCGGCGGTCAACAGTGCACCAAGCGAATTTTCCAAAGCAGGCAACTCATCAGTTGGCTTAAGCTTGCGCTTGATGTATGCAAAAACCTTTTTGGGTGCCTCCTTCGCATCTGCTGATAAGCGTGTTTCATAAGCCGAACGCTTCTTTAGTTTCACTGAATTGCAACAGTTTCTTTGTGTTTTGTAATCTGTGTAATCTTCAGCGCTATGAGTTTGTTTGAACCTCTTCCACAATTTTGCACGTCGCCTCGACAAGACAACATATTCGCTATCCATCCATGGCGGCCTCTTCCAACATTTTATTGGAGTTAAAGGAGCAAACTGGTCTAGCAACTGAACAAGGTTTTGCTTCAGCACCTCCCAACACACTTCAACACCGTCATTCAAAGGTAATGACCAGTCCATGTGTTCCGCAGTACTCATCAACCGATCCCAGTTTGCTTTCCAAATGTTACGACGGGGTATTCGTAATGATACAACAAATGGCAAACGTAGGACGGCTGAAATTGTGGAGTGATTGCTGGACCCAATGGGTTCAAATACTTTAGCGGATTCGACATGTTGCTCATCGTTCGTGCGCCATCATCAAACGAGGATCCCATAGGTCCATCCGTCTCGGTGTTTAGCGAGACAGCCATGTTCATGTGGAAAACAGAGTAGAATTACAACACGTATGCAATAGGAAAAGGACCGAAATAAAAAGGCAAAAACAGGGTGCAAAACCGGATTAAAACTGGGAACAACCGGAAAAATTGCCAGTGCTACTTTAATCGATCCAAGGTATCTTGGATCAGAGCAAATTTGACAATAGTCAAATTTTGTTTAAGTGTTTATTTAAACACCGTTTTTCACAATATTTGAACTTAAAAACTCGATCAGTATGACACGCAAAAACCGAGTTGCCGCGTTGAACTCATAACCGTTTTCAAGAAACAAATCCATATAGCATTATCTCTTTACCAGACCTTAATACGTAAAAAGTAAGAATATACTCTTAAGCCACTTGAATATCCTTCGTTGTTACCGAGGACATTGGAAGCGAAACGCTTTCCCGCCGCTACAGAAATTAGCCCTCTCCATACGGACCGACTTGCGTAGTCGATTAGCGCACCAAATGCGGAGATCGTATTTGTGTTTCCAACAAACGAGAAGAACGTTCCAAAATGTAAACCGCCTAGTTCCCTGATACACAAGAAAGAGATGATTTAATATATTTTAGAATATTTTACACAGACATACGGTGGAGCTTCAGGTCACTACACAGCCCCCTCCTCGAAGGGAAACCATGGTGACCTTTCGATCTACGTGATGATTGTCCGTCGCGGGGCAGCCTTCTTCGAGACCAGGTAGTGAAACTTGGTATAGCTGCTGGGGGAGAACCATTCGCTCGGACCCTCGGGGGCTTACACCCGGACCGGGACTCTCAAATCTGAGTTTTGCCTAGCGGTGGGTTTTGTTCGGCAGCTATGCTAAGCCAGAGAGAAGCTTAGCCGCTAGGGGAAATTTTGTATAGATATATATATGCAATTTGGTCAGTGTGATTGTCATCGTTCGTTGTTGTGCTACACTACATTAGTATTAGAAATCACTTGGCGCCACATTTCTAACTGTCATCATGGTGGATGGTTCCCAGAGATTCTGTCAGCTTCTGCGTACGCATTATTGGAAATTTGAGGAGGTTGAGTGTGATGTGAAGAAATTTCAATTTGCAACCGCAACAGCTTTTTACAAGCATACGGCGGTGACTCGCGCGCGTTATGAACGGCAAACGGGAAAGCAGTTCAAGTTCAATTTGGACAAGAACGGTAGGAGAATACCCATGTGTGTTCCTTCTTCAATGCGTCGTTGAACCAGGATGGAGTTCGCGGGAGCGGTTTGAAGCCGAGAGGAGCCAAATCAATACACACGAATCACATAACGGTCAACCAATCAATGCCCACGAGGCCTGCACTAGCAGTACCCACAGTACCGACCACGTGAATAGAATAAAGGTTAAGAGAAGGGAACCAACAAAAACAAAATAATGGTAATTGTAAATAAATAAATAAATAAACTTTTATTCTCGACAAGGCGAGGCACACCTTTACAGGCATGATCATGCTTAGCTAACATAGTGTGATCAAAAATGTACAAAAAGTGCATGTTTGGCATAACAGTGTATGTAAGTGTATGAGTGCATATACGTATGTAATTTTGTATGAATATAGCTTGTGTCTTTGAATATGCCGGAGCATTTTTGACTGTTTGTTATCCGCAGGAATGTGAGCATAAGCAATTGATGTCTGCGAGTTGGATAGCACTTTTCGGATATCCAGCGTGTATGGGTGTATATACGTATGTAATGATGTATGTAGTTTGTGTCTTTGAATGTGCCACAGCATTTTTGACTGTTTGTTATCCTCAGGAATGTGAGCATAAGCGATTGATATCTGTGGGTTGGATAGCACTTTCCGGATATCCACGGGCCAGTGACTTTATTTTGTGGCGAGTCACATCCGCCACGTCGCAGTGTTGTTAAACAGACATTTGTGGCTTTTTATAGAGAGAATGCTTGCCAGGCGAAAACCCACCACATCCTGGAACACTGCCGCCGAACTATTTTCTGGAACGGGTTAGACCCAAACCACCCAGCTGGCACCACGAGGAGGTTGTTCGGCTAGCCAGCTTGTTCGGCTAGCCAGCTTGTAGTACAGGAGAGAATGTGTGGTTAAGACAATAATAGTAATAGATGTGAGAAGCCAAGGAAATAGATGTAGAAGTTAAGAACTAAACGGAAAGGTCTGAAACTGTAACCCAAGGGCGTCAAGTCGATGTTCAAACTCCTTCACCGTTGGTGCTAACACTACTTCGATGGGTAGTGCGTTCCATGAGTCGATGACCCTGCGTGACAACCGAACGTCAGCTCTAACGTGATCAGATCTAGGCTTATGCAACTTCAGAGGGTGACCACGAAGAGATGACATCTGAGCCGGCTGGAACAGTCCAGTTAGATCAGGCCCAAGCTTGTTGGTCAATATACGGAACGTAAGAATCAGGTCACCCCGAAGGCGCCTATAGTGCAGCGAAAACATCTGCAACCTGAGCAGCCTATCGGGATACGAGAGATGCCTCAATCCTTGTACCATTTTCGTACCAACCCTCAGAACTCGTTCAAGTGTCATCTTATCGCGTACCAAGCATGGATGACAGGCCTGCACGCAGTACTCCAAGTATGGCCTGACGAAGGCTGAGAACAATATAACGAACATTTCATTTGTTAGAATGCCAAATGACCTGCGGATCATCCACAGCATTCAGAAACCCTTACGGGTAGCATTTGTCCCGTTCTCGCTGGATTTGAAGTCAGAGGATAACGAGATACCCAAGTCTATTTGTTCAGTCACTTGACGCAATACATTGCCGCCAAGTACGTAAGAAGTTGTGGGCGTGCTTGATCGTATGCGCAGGACCGAGCACTGCAAGATTGACTGGCAGCTGCCACAATTCTGACCACTCCCAAAGCTTGTCCAGAGCTGTCTGTAAAGTCTTGGGCCCAACAGAACCGCTCACTGTATTCCAAAATTTTAAGCCATCCGCAAACATAAGGGATGGTACCTTAAGCTTCTCAGGGTGGTCATTGACATACAATGCAAACAGTAGATGTCCGAGAACCGACCCCTGAGGAACACCACTCAGAACGGCTTGTCTGAAAGACAGCCCGGACAGCCCGGGGAGTACCCGTACCAGTACGTTCAGTATCGCTGTGTTCATGGTAAACGTAGCAATGTTCATGGGAAACGGTAAGTTGATATTCTCATGGTATAACAAATGCTGTATAGTCATAGGAGGATGGATTGCAAGGCGCATTTCTCGTTCAAATTGAAGGGCGAGTTTTAAGAACTAGGTGAATCACATTTGTGTCGTTGTCACGCTTTCTATGTTGGCAAGCCTTGGCTGTATCCGCAAAACAGGCGGTTGACGGAGGCGCAGGAAAAGGAGGTCTATTCCCTGATGTCCCTTTTCAAATGTGGGAGGGAAATACGTAAATACATATCGATAGCGCGTGGGTGGGCATTGAACGCGGATGATGTGAAGCTGCTTCGAACGCTACACCGGAAGCGGAAAACAGTGGATGTGGGGGAGGTAACGGAATTGTTGGAGCGGCACGTCGTTTGTCGTGTGTCGAAAAAGTGTAAGTTGGTGTGCTATTTGTTCTTCGTACTACCGGTTATGGAGTCTATTGCGGCACAATTCTGCGTAGTGATAGTGGCGGACGCGACTCACCAAGTGAATTATGGGGATTTATTTTGTGGCCCTGGATGCTGGTGAATGTAACTAGTGTGGGGTATTCTTTCTTCCATGCGTTACTGCGGAATGAACCGTACTGCAGCTGCCGGCAAGCTGTGGAAGCGATGAAAGAGATGCTGCCGTGCACGGAATCGGTACGTACTGTTGTAATGGAGTAATGCATGGCGCAGTTGCGGGCAATGACGTTGGCTTATCCGAACGCGTCGGTGGTGTATTGCCGTTATCACGTGTTGCCGGATGTTACGCCGGGTTAATCGTCTATCGGAGACGCGTTCAGCGAATAGAAGCGTTCTGCGGCACTGGCTGCATAAATTGATCTATACACGTGAGGTGGAGCAATTCGACAAGCTGCTGAGGGCAATCCGGGTGGGGAAATCGGAATGCTATTGTTACTTACAGCGAACGTGGCTGACATGTACGTTGTCCTGGGCTGCGCACAGGTTGCGGGATGTGTGCTTATTCGGTTGCGCTACAACTAACCGCGTGAACAACGAGAACAAGCACCTGAAGAGACAGCTTCCGGAGCAGCCATCGCTACATACCCTGTTTACGGTGCTGATTGACGGTATAAACATCTTGATACAGGATAGACAGCAAATTCTTGGGAGGCATAGCGCGTCCCCGTACATACCACCACGGATATGTCCATGGCGGCACCGATGTTGGCCCGTTTACTTCTTTTCGCTCGCAAACAGTTTCTGAAGCATTGGAGGAGTGCACGTATCGTAGCTGTCAATGAAATTGATCCCCACTGTTTGGTTCGTTGTGCTCATGGTAGTGGTACCCAATCCTACTCTGTGACAGTGGATTCCTGTGACTGCGAATTCCATCATCAGTGGTGTATGCCTTGTGTCCGTATGTGTCAGGTAACCGCAAAGCTAGGTATCGGTATGTCGACACTTTGGATTCATTGCCGATGGAATGTTCGGACACAGGATGCAGAGGGCATTGTGTCGGAGGCTTCGTTTTTGCGCGATGTAACGTTTCGTGAGACAGACCACATCGTGGAACTCAGACGCTTGGGACGGGATACGAAATTGCTGCAGGCGGAAGAGGTTTTTCGGAGTTGATAATACACATGTGCAGCTTCGGCACATCGCGATTTCAGGAGTTGTTGCGAAGTTTTAAACGGCTGTCGGAGGTTTTTGCTAGGGATGGCAATGTGAAGCTGTACTGCACTACTCGACCGTGCACGGATCCGTTGCCGCTGAACAGTGATGAATATCAGCGATGATTTGGCGAACGGGATAATACCGCCGCAGGAAGTATTCTACCCGTAGTTGCACCTTCCTTGCCTAATACCAGCGATGTACCCATGCCAAAAGACAACGGATTTGCGAACGGTGTTGGTGCTTTAACAGGAACCATGCAGGATGTCGGTGTCACGCCGTGCTTACGTTCCCGCAAACGCAAGTCTCCCATTACCTTGCGTGTTACTGAGGTACCGGAAGCATCAACAATGGCACATGGCTTGTCCTTTCTTCCTCTTAGCACCACTACTTCGGCGGTTTATCGCTCCTCCGTTAACAAGCAAAAGCGTCGGCCTCACTCCGTAAAGCATCCGAAAATGGATGCTTGTGGGTTTTGTACGCGGCAGGATGATAACGAATCGGACTGTGTTGATGTTTTATGGGTTTGTTGTGACAGCTGTGTAGCCTGGTTCCACCAATCCTGCTTTGGGTATTCGGGGGAAGGAGGGTTTACTTTTTCCTGTGCGACGAATAACAGCCTTTCTGGAAAAAGGAGATCTGCGTTCATCGGACGTTCCTTGGAAGGTAAGTATACGAGAGCATTACGGTGATCTTTTCACGAGTAGAACATGGTGCACCACGTAAGCGCCTCGAAGTTGAATGTCTGTGTTGCTTCCAACAGTGCAACCCAGCTGACGCTTGTCCGTGTGAGATGCATGCACTACGACTTTACGGGTATTGCTTGTCGCTCATTGTTCAACATTTCCTAAGGTCAGCACCTTGCATCTTATGGTTGAATTAACGGTTATAATCCGTGTTACCTCATCCAACCATTGGTTGCGAGGTATCCTTGTTCCGAGCAGGTACGTATGTTTGAATTACATAACGAATGTTTCAGACGTGGCTCAGCAGTATGAATGACAGGCATTGTGTATTAAGAACACCTCCACAGGTACATTGCAAGTGAAGGTAAGAATGCTTATCTCATGTCTTTAATTCCTCATACGTTGGTTACAGGATTTCAGCCCACCGCCTACAATACCCGTCCGTGGTTAGCGGAATACGTTATCATAAGGTATACCGCATGCTAAACTGTCCTCAGTTTTGCTATGTGCCCCACCTGAGGAGCGATGGTGAGTTTCTTTACATTTCAATCTACCCAAGGTGGGGTTAGGTAGCGGTCACCGCCCTCATTAGTGTTCGTGCCCTTGGGCGGGATTCCCTCTCACTTGCACTACTTAAGGATGGAGTTAACGTCCTCCGCAGGGCAATGACCTCCCAATTCCTGCTTATGTGAAAGGAAGAGAGAGAGGGCAATATAGGGGAAGGCGCTTCGCACAGACTGTGTGAAGCCCAGGGGTGTTAGCCTAACGGCAGTTGCGCTTACACTGCTGTCCACGCTTACCGTTTGTCGCGTTACTGCCGAACAGGACTGCCTCATTATGAAAGCGTAGGCGCGCTTCCGGCCAGCATCATCCTCATCATCATGAGCAACAACAGTGCATAAGCCAATTAAGCTGATGCTTCGTTGCCATACAACCATGATGACAAATGAAATAAAGAACAAAAGAGGAAAAGATTGGGGACAGACCGGAAAACCATAACGCCCTAAGTAAACATTAATGGTCAAGACGCCCACCGTCACAAACAGCTGGCTACGGTGCAAAGATAAGGCGGCGTTGGTGAAGTAGCTTCCTTGCTATTTTCACTGCCACGCGTCATAATCAGCTACTACCCCGCAGCTAACCCACCACCAAGCACACTGTAAACTGACAATCCGAGTAGGAGACGTCAACAGACGCGGCACTGGTGTCTACTGCGAGCCATCTCCTATAAAGTCTGGAGCCAACACAAGGCGAATCACGTGGACTCCAGCCCCGAAGGCGAGACGGACCAACGGCACCCAGTTTGGTCGTCTGTGACGTCATTTCTCGCTGCCAAGTCAACTTCTGTCCACCTCGAGCCTTGCGCCACCCTACACCTGGTAGACTGAAGAAGGCCCTCCCAGGTAGGCGGTGACGAGGCATACGTAGCATGTCCCCGAGCCGAAGTAACTTATTCAGCATTAGCTGTTGTTCCAGGGGTGTACCATGATTATCACCGCCTAGTACTCGCCTGCGCACATCATCGTTGCGAACAGGCTGGTGCCAACTGACACTAGCAATGCTTCGCAGACAACAATGATTAAAGCTTTGAAAGCGCCTCAGATCCTCAGACGGAAGGGACCAAGTCTCACTGCCATAGAGCAGAACGGCCTTCACTGTGGCCTTGTTTACACAACCTTTAAAATGGAGGGAAATTCCCTTTTGTTGCCAAAGATACCGCAGGTGCAAAAAGGCAGCGCTGGCCTTTGCGATGCGTGGGTAGACGTCGGATTCTATGCGCCCATCATTGCTGATGCCGCTGCCAAGATAACTGAAATGATTCACCGCCTCGAGTCCGTCGTTAGCAAGCGTGAAGTGGTCATCAAGTGGCTGGTGGTCCTGCAGAAACACTTCTCACTATGAAGGTGCGAGGTGCCTACCAAATAATGGGACCACTACCGAGAGGCTATGCACGATTGCTTGGGCCGCTGCAGCATTGCTCAAAAGCAAGAAGATATCATACGCATGATGTAGATCAAGTAACGTTTCGCCAGGCAGCAATTAAAAACATACATCGTGATATTCCCCTAGGGAATACTCCATGATGGAATCCACGACGAAATTGAACAAATATGGGGAAATCAGACAACGCTGACTAACGGCACTTGTGGTGGGAAACAATTCCGTAGGCCACTATAGACATTGACGCGGCCTGTCCTGTTCCAGTATAGATAACAAGGATGATCACATATTTCCTTGGAGCAGCTTTCCGCGCAAGTATTTCGAACAGAAGTGATCGATCGACTGCATCGAACGCGCACTTGCAATCAAGGAACACAGATATTGTCGGTCTGCGATATGCGTGGCGCTGCTCCACCACCCGCCGCAAAAGTGATTATATGGTCAACAGAGCGACGTCTTGGGCGGAAAACTGCCTGCTCTCCTGTAATCCGAGATTCGTGTTCCGCAGTAAGGCGACCAACGGAAATCGGAGCCAGTAACTTCACAACTGGCGTTAGGCGATTACCCCTCCTGTTACAACAGTCTGTGCGACCACCCTTCTTGTATACTGGCACTATACCGGACTCGCTACAATTAGCCAGGACACCCTCTTCCTTCCAAATATGTTCGCATAGGGAGACCAATGCTTTGCAGAGGACCTCAGCTCCATCCTTAAATGGTGTAGGTAGCAGGCCGTCAAAGTGAGGCTGTACCTTACCGTGGTGCGATGGTCCGCGTGCCTCAGAGATACATTCAGCTATACTGGGTGGTGCTATTTTGCACCTTCAGAAACACTTATACCACATTGGTCAATGGTTAGAGGCCAAACAAACTCAACCTCCTGCTCCTCCACCCGCAAGAATTGTGACTCGTAAGTTATTCCGTCTGATACGGGAAACATGCAGCAAGAGACCTGGTGTTAGCGAGACCATAAACGACGAGACTGCGCAGCCTTTCCACAGTCTGTCAAAACGCTTGGAGCGTTGTGCTGAACACTTTGCTAGGCAATTTAACCAACCTGAGTTATCGCTTTATTCTCCGGGCATAGAGCGCGCTTTTCCTTGGGCCGTCTCCTTGGATCCGCCCTCATGCGCAGAGGTCGAACGTGAGATCATGCTGTTGAAATTGCATAAGGCCGCAGGGGCAGATAGAATTACCCCAGCCATCTTCAAATTCGGGAGACCTGCTCTAGTAGATGATCTACACGAGTAGCTAGTAAAACTTTGAAAGCAGGAGACAATCCCGACAGACTGATTTCGTTGAGGTCGGGGCTGCATCAACCACATCTTCACATTGCGGCAAGTGTTGGAGCATCGCCATGTTTATTGGCAACCCACGGTTGTCGTGCTTCTTGACATAAAAGGTGCCTTCAACTCAGTCGATCGATGTGCCCTTTGGGACTGTCTGCTGAGGGAAGATGTGCTTGATAAATATGTAAACATTATCAAAGCGCTGTACGCACATAGTTCGGGCAGGGTGAGTTTTTATGGCGAACTGCCGCCACCCTTCAGTATCACTAGCGGTGTGAGATAAGGATGCCCGCTGTCACCTTTCCTGTTCAACTTCGCTGTTGGTGACGTCATGGAAACAGCATTCGCTGGACACGACCTAAAAGGTGTGGAGCTACTTCCTGGTGAGCAACTTCTTGACTTCGAGTATGCCGACGGTATTACCCTAATCTGTGACAACTTCCAAACAAGCCAAACACCACTGGACCGATTAGCACTGACTGTCAATTGTTTTGGGCTATGCTTTGCTCCATTGAAATGCAAAGTACTTCTCCAAGATTGGCAGGGAACCAACCCTGCGCTAACGCTTGGTGGTGATCTGCTAGAAGTCGTTCAGGGATTCAAGTAAATGGGTAGGTATATTAGCACCGGTAGGATTTAAGATGATGTTACGAACCGCGTAGCAAAAGCTCGAGGTGCTCTTGCCAATCTCCGCCACCTGTGGTGCAGACGCGACATTACTCTCGCCTTCAAGGGCAGGGTTTACAATGCAGCCGTCCGTTCAACTCTCCTATGTAGTAGTGAAACCTGGCCGATCAGGTCGACAGACATGAAGTGGCTCGTCACATTCGATGATCGCTGCCTTGGTAGCTTAGCTCATGTCTGGTGGGATAAACGCGTGAGCGATGAGCGGCCGTGCTACTGTTTGTTTTTCTTTTCTTTTGTATTGCGGCCCAATAGCTAAGGTGTTTTCCACCGCTAGCTAACGTGTAATGAGGATGATGATGTAGGTGGAAGGGAATCCGGGCCAGCTGCAGGAAAAACATTAAGGGCTTTACTTCAAGCCTAATAGCACGTCAGGCCACATTGTGTTCAGAGCCAGCCGGGAGATGTTTTCTAGATTCCAAAGCTTCAGCAACCTCCCGGATATTCAGTGACAGGTAGGTTTACGATGGATCCTGGGGGACGCTCTCTGCTCCTCCCGGTAAAGTTCATGAAGAAACGACAGCGTACGAAGGCATGATCAGAGTCCACACAGGTATTGCAGTACAAGCGGCAATCCAGGATGGAACCACACCATCGGTAATTTATGCCTACGTGGTCAGTACGGGTCCATCGCTGGCCACTACAGGAGGATGCCAAGTTAGCCTATCGACCAGTCCGGATACCGTTAACGACGGTGGATCATCTGGTTGCTTTCAAGATCGCTGGTCGACGAAGTATATGCTTTTTCACAATCCTTAATGACAACTGGAATGGAATGAAATCCATCAATGCAGGTTCATTGATATGTCCAACTTTCCATTTTACGTACCCTCTCTATTCATAGTACCAACTCACCATTTCAGCATCTGCCACGCCGCCGTGGTGTGTACTATCCTCCGCAGACACCTGAAGTATGATGCCGCCGCCCGAAAAACAGTAAGTGTTTATGTCTCACACACGCATGCTTCCACAGAAATGGTAATGTTGCCCACTTTCAGCGCAGGCATTAGCCTTGCCCACTGTTCGCAGTCACACTGAAGCCTCCGAGGTGCAATGGCAAGTGCATTAAATGTATATCCTCTGCTTGTAGCCCAAGTAACACACCACCACTGTCCTCCGTCATGCAGCCGTACCTTGTAGCATCCTACACAGCCACATGTAGTATCATGCCACCGCCCGAAAAACAGTAAGTGTTTATGTCTCACTCACGTATGCTTCCACAGAAATGGTAATGTTGCCCACTTTCAGCGCAGGCAGTAGCCTTACCCACCGTTCGTAGTCACAATAAAGCCTCCGATGTGCAATGGCAAGTGCATTAAATGTATATCCACTGCTTTTAGCCCAAGTAACATACCAGCTAACTCCTCCGACATGCCGCCGTCCTGTGTACCTTTTACCGCTTACTTCGCCAGTTGCGTTAACCAGCACCAACATGATCACACATTAGTGCGCTTTTTGAATTGACCTTAGTACCTCCACAGAAATGGTAACCATGCCCACTCCCCACGCTTGCAGCAGCCGTACTCAGCGTCCCCATTGCGCTTGCAGTTCCGATAACTTACGCGTCCCCATCATCCATCTATGCGTGAACCACCCAAAGGCCATTTTCAGGGCCACCCACTGTCCTATAGCCATGTGTTCCCCTTTGTAAGCATCCCATACACATTGGACACCTTGCAGCGGTTGGAGCACTGGCATGTAGGTGCAGTAGGTTGGCCCGTAATCCTCCGCCGATAAAAGTACTGGTCAATACTCTTCGGACACCGTGTGAAACTCACTAAATCACATCACTTCATTTTCAGACAACGCACCAGCGGTGGTTACCACACACATTGGCACCGAAAACATTGAACAGCAGACAACCAATGTAGTAACTGGTAAGTTACATTTACCTAATCCGCCTACGCAGAAAAATACACATGTAGACAAAATTTAATTTCCACTGACGTCCGTTATGGGATTTCAACATACGCGTACCATGCAGTAGGTCTGCGGTGCCGATCTCGCAACAACCGGTAGGGAAGCCGTTTAAGCTTATTAATTTTGCTTACAGCCTGCGTCCGCTGATATGAAATACTCTTCCGCCTGTAGGCAAACAACAGCATTCCAGAGCATTCAGTATCCTATATATGGGCACCACACCCCGTGGAAAGCCTACTTCCCAACTAGGTAAGTGGTAATGTCAAACTGTTATAATTAAAGGGACGCCGCCTCTTGAGACGATTGTGTAATGGCCTGATAAGATTGTCGCTCGCACGGTTGCAGCACGCCTACGATGACGACTGGTAACGCTGGCCAATCGAGAAGTAACGCTGACATGATGACGCCAGCTTAGCCGGTGAGACGGAAAATTGAGCAAGCGTGTGAACGATCCTAGCCGCACGTGTTCGGAGAGACGCCGAGCTCTCGGAGCGGACGCACACGAGATGGGTACGATAGACACGCGCTAATGACTTAGCCGCGAAGGCTGGCCAGCTAACGACTCACACACAATCACGTGACCCGACTGAATCCCAAGTGAGGCGAAGAGAAAGAAAAGGCAAGTGGTCCTCTGTAAGCTCTTTTACGACCAACAAAGGACAATCACAGCCAGTGCTATTGGTTATTAAGTTAAGTAAACAGTCATCATGCAGAGGTGGTAGTTTGCAAATGAGCATTGTCGAAAGGTGCGCAGTTAGGGGCGCGTCTTGGAGTGGCTGAGCTCTGCTGCGTTGTGGGAAGGAATTGGACCTCGTTTTCCACAGCCATTCTGGCGTGCTTTTGCGGGAATATTTGACGTGCCCGCAACACCTCCCTTTGAAGAGAGAGAGTACCGCTTCTCGCGAGGATTAAGCTGGAGAGATTTCCGTGACCTCCGGATTCTTTCTGTTCGTCGGCAAGGTGGGTTCTCGAGACGCGGCGGCGCTTGAGCGGCTTCGACCGTGGCCTCCTGTTGTGGAGCCATTCCAAAGGTATCCAGCAGGATATGCAGCGGTAGGCGCACCGGATGGTTGGCTGGCGTGGAGGTTTCTCCGTGGCGCGGCCGAAGCTGATTGCGATGGCGAACCCAGGTGTCATCCCCACAGAGACATCATGCAGCATGTCACCACGCCTCGCCGTCACTGTTGCTTCGATCCAGCGAGGATAACTTGCTCGGTAATCGCGAGCGTGGACTAGGGCTCCGACGGCGAATTCTTTGTGCTTGGTGCAGGCACCAGAGTGAGTAGGTGGCTTCTCAGTCGGAATGAGCGCTTCGTTGGTTATGCGTAGCTCGTGCCCCATCAATGCTTAAGATGGTGATTGGCCTCATGGCGTAGCTGGATTCGGTGGGGATCGGTACGGGAGCAGAAAGTCCTGAAGACACTCATCCACGGTCCCCTCCCCGCAAGGTTTCAAAGGCGCTCTCTTGAAGGTGCCGACAAATCGCACCGCTTGACCATTGGACTGGGGATGGTAAGGCGGTGAGCGGAGGTGTTCGATGCAGTGTCAACGACAAAACTCTTCGAAGGTGGAAGAGGTAAACTGGGTACCATTGTCGGACACTAATTCTCGGGAAGGCCATGTTAACTAAAGATGCGTTGGAGACAAGCCAGAGTGGTGGATGCGGTTGGGGGTTGACGGCGACCACTTCTGGCCATTTGGGATAGGCGTCGACCACGATCAAATAGGAAATGCCATGGATGGGACCAGCGTAATCGATGTGCACTCGAGACCACGGTTTTGCTGGCGGATGCCAAGGAACCGGTGCTTGGTGGGGTGGCATCTTTGCGGCTTGTTGATAATCCTGGAACACGGGGGCGGACTGACTGGCTTTGTCGTCGGTTCGTTTGTTTGGTACTGTCGGAGAAAGTACCAAGTTGCAGATGGCCCGAAGAGGAAGATCGGCCAGGCAAAGGGTTTCGAGCCAGTCGAGGCCAAGCATGTTGAGCTTCGCCTTTGTGATGTAGCAGATGGCGTTGAACGTGGCGCCCCGGAAGGAGACGGAGCAGTGCAGCTGCCCAGTTAGCTGCATGTGACCACCACAGGCGCTGGTGGCGGATTGGAAGGTTGGTTCTACGGTGGCTTGCCAAGGGATCGCCAGAGATCCTCGGAGATGATCGTGATGTCTGACGCAGTGTCCAACTGCAATCGGACCGACTGACCGTTGAGCAAGGCGTCGACGAATATTCTCCGATCCGCAGCGTTGATTGGGAACGTGGCCAGCAGGCTCAGGGAGCTGCCAACCGGACCAGGTTTGGGGGTGCGTCTGGGTCGGGACCTCTTCTTTTGATCGCGTGTGGGGGCCAGCCCAGTTTTGGTCCCCTTGGGAGATGGAGGATGGCAGTAACCATCCCGGTGCCCCATCCCGCCACAACGTTGACAACGATGCTGGCGGAACTTGCGGTAGTGGTGGAAATGCCACGCACCACAGCATCGGGGTGCGTAGGGTGGGGACTTCGCTCGGTCGGATTGGGTGGGGCGCGCGGACGATTACGCCCTCGGTGCTGTGACTGCCTGGACCATACAAGGTGCGGCGGCGTTCTAGATCGTTGCAAAATCGCGCTTCAGGTTGAGCAGCGTTTGACACTCCTCGGCCATGTTCTGGAGTGTGACTGAGCCATCCTGTGGTAGCTTGGATAGGAGGCACGTCCGGATATCGGCATTGTGTGGAGACTGGAGGCCAGAGACGAAGATCAGGCATTTGAATTGGTCCTCGGTGAGCGAGCCAAGTTGAAAACGTTGGCATTCACGGTTGACCACGCCCGCGTACGTGATGAAGTCGTCGGCATAACGTTTGGCCAGCTGCAGACACTGATAACGAGCATTGAACAGAGAGGACTGCTCGCCAAAAATCTGTGACAACGTTCGGACCGTCTCGTCAAAGGTAACGTCGCGTGGGTTCCTCGGTAAGATGAATTTGGAGTAGCGCTGGTGTTCGAGCGTACCAAGTTTGCGAAGAAGCAGCCGGACCTTCCACGCGCCGTCCTGGCAAGCCAAGTCAACGGTGAACAGGTCCTCGTACTGCTTGTACCAGGATTCGAAAGTTACCCCGGCCTTGGCGTCGTAGAGGAATTCGCTGATGCCGCTAACCACATGGTCCACTGACTGAGAATTAGTGTTTGGACCTGCGTGAAGGGAAGAACTGGAGAGCTTTTTGGTTAAAAAGGGAACATCAACTTAAGTTCTTGCTGAAGCATCAGTTTCAAATCGGCTCGTCAACTCTGTCGCCACTGTTATAATTGAGGAGAACGCCGCCTCTGTTCTAATTGCGTAATTGCCTGATAAGATTTTCACTGGCACGGTTGGAGCACGCCTAAGGTGACGACTTGTAACGTTGGCCAATCGAACGGAGTTGCGCTGACCTGATGACGCTAGCTTAGCCGGAGAGACGGAAAATTGAGCGAGCGTGTGAACGATCCTAGCCGCACTTGTTCGGATAGACGCTGAGCCCTCGGAGCGGACGCACACGTGAGGGGTTATGATAGACGCGCGCTAATGACTTAGAAGCGAAGGCGGGCCAGCTAACGACTCACACGCAATCACGTGACCCGACCGACTCCCAACTGAGGCGAAGAGAAAGAAAAGGCAAGTGGTCCTCTGTAGGCTCTTTTACGACCAACAAAGGACAATCACAGCCAGTGCTATGGGTTATTAAGTTAAGGAAAACAGTCATCACGCAGAGGTGGTAGTTTGCAAATGAGCATTGTCGAAAGGTGCGCAGTTGGGGGCGCGTCTCGGAGTGGCTGAGCTCTGCTGCGTTGTGGGAAGGAATTGGACCTCGGTTTCCACAGCCATTCTGGCGTGCTTTTGCGGGAATATTTGACCTGCCAGAACGTTGACGATTGTTACACTTGTCTATTCAATAGTGCTGTCTACCGTATGCACCCTCAACTTGGCTTTATAGTTAACTAGGCATAGAAGGTCTATGCTATTTTTAAAACCTATTCTCCACTTCCTTATTTCCAGGCATTTTCTGGTATAACGTCTTTAACATGAACCATTGAAAGCACTAACGGGAGGTGTACGACAGCGGTATAGTGTGCTAAAGTAAGTCGACGCTGCGTTACTTATATGCATATTGCTTCCAGGTGTGTGTGTACGGAAGGCATATCCATCAACCGTTCCTCAGTGTTCGCGCTTCCTGGGTCAAGAGCGCCTCGCACGCTCCACATGATGACGGGGATATTGGGAATCGGTAAAGACGTCAGTGTACCTTTGGTTTCTCCTTTTCGTTATCATTTCCATAATTTAACCATTAGGCGGCATAAGGCGTTCAACGCAGTTGCAAACCATGAGGGAAACAAATTAATGGCCACGTGACCCGTAAAACTTGTATCCTTACCGTTCACAATGCCCATGCCTTGCGTTTGCTTTGATGTATCGCCCTAAAGCTACCGCTGTGGCCGCTTCCCTATCCATAATAAGGCATGCTACGCCACCTATATGCACTTCATAAATGCTGCTAATGGAGGCCCGCGTGGCCTATACTGGAGTCCGCCCCGTTGCCAATTATGATGCCACCGCTGTGAGACATACATAGACTTATTCAGTATCAGTCATGCAGCTAAATGACGCTAAGCCTTGCAACTTCCCTAGTGGCAAACATAATGCCCCTGTCTTGGACAACGTAAAATCATTCATTGGGGAGTACAGATTCTATCTTATTTCATTCATCAGCTGTTATTCCTGTACTAGCGATGCCGGCCTATTTTGAGTTTATTAAACGGACGTATTTATTTACTAATATCAAAAATCGCGAATTTTGCCATGCGCATAATGACACTAATGACCTGCGACCAAAATACCTTAATAAAAGCAAGCCTTCAAGGCCTGCGCAGCCAATAGGCGACGCTTTCCTAGTGCCTGTATTGATGCAAAGGTCATGAGACAAACATAGTCTAAATGAAGGCCGCCCACGTGGGGACCTGGAACCCAGTACATTAATGCGCCTGTGGGCCATATTTAGGTTTCCATGTGAATATATCTGGGCGTACTAAACGCAATTTCTTTACCGCTGTGAAACCATAAATGGATACTGCTTTAATGACCATTATGACACCACTGCCATAGAACATATGATACTTTTCCATGCATCGCTCTTGCAACCAACGGCGGCGAAAATACATTCCCGTTGAGTGTACAAACAAATGCTACCTGTGTGCCAATGGTATGGCCTTACCATGTACCATTCACCATCGCAGCAACATAAAACAACATGTGGTCCTGCGTATAAATGTGGGATACATGTATGAAATAATGTCAACGCTATTAATTGATTTCCCTCCTTTTTCCTTTGCCACCCTATTATTGGTTACGCTTCATATAATTTCCTCATTCACTGCACATGATAAATTTCCCTTGGTGCTATTAATAATAACCGTTTTATGATATTCATGAACTGCGTAGCCTACTTCTTCCATTCCGAATACTTTGAGACGTACAAGTACAGGTAATGTGTAACCTCCATGCAAACTGGCAGGCACATAATTAGTTAATGTTTCAAGCACATATGGAAAGATACAATTAGATCCCTGAGTGGATGATAACCTACACTTCAGTACTGTTACCTCCAGTTACGGGACGCGGCATTGGGTAATTTATGCAAAGAATAATAACGCAACGCATTGTTACACAGCATAATGCCGATTATCCGTGCTACCTTATTAACTATACAAATGTATTCCCACCTAACAACATAACCAAGGTTAGATTGAGGCGTCAGCAATGTCATTTCATAACCAATTCACTTTGCCAAAATAGAAACGCACATATTTTTAAACAAAGAGGTTTTCAATTCCATACACCATTATGTATATATAAATGAATGCGTTGTTAACCTCATTTACATAAACAGATAGATACATACATGTGTATATACACATATCGTTAATAATGCGTAAATATATTTAACCCAATGCCATATGAAAGCAAATGGATATAGCAATATATAAATATATGCGTTAACATTTTTGAAAATGTAGCATAATAATACATAGAATTTCGGCACTTGCAATCCATATATATATATATATATATATATATATATATATATAATGTTTCATCTACAGTTTATGCGCGCTATGACTTCCCATTCCGCCGTTGACAGCATTAAGGCACCACACGTATAACAGGGACTAACATGCATTTCGACCTCCCATTCACCTTAGATTATTTAGCTTACTGTGCCCCAATGCATTCCGACCTGCAACTGACGCTTACATGTCCTTGTTCCGTTTTACATAAGCATTAGATAACACATCCCTTATGCGAAGATGTATGCACATATCACGGTGTCACCGGCCTATATCTATCACACACGTTTTCCCTGTTATTGACATATTATTCTTACAGCCATTTCCATTCCTGCCCAACTATTTCCCAGAGCACCCTAACATTCCTACCTATTGCTTAAGCAAAAAATCTCATCACAAAGCAGCATGTTGAGATAAGCATAATACGCAGTTTCTGTTCACCTTAAGTGTATTACTCTTCATATGCTCCCTTAAAAAGGCTTCCCTTCATTTTCTGCTCAACGGAACGCACCCTCTACTTATCCAATTACATAGGTCCACTTTAGACCCATATATGCAGTTCGAAAATCCGGGCACCCGCTACCAAGCTTACAGTAAACTATTGCACTATAAAAGCTACAGGACTTCGTTTCATTCATACAGATGCAAATCGAGAATTTATATCATTCACTAATCAATTAACTACATGACAATATCCTACGCAACCATTATACTCCTGGCTGTGCCGGTTGGTCTTGGCCCGCAAACCCGTTTCCGCCAGCTGTCTGAGTCCCGGTCCCAGCCCATCCCAGGCGGACCGACGTTCGCAGTGGAGTCGCGTGCCAAATGCGGAGATCGTATTTATGTTTCCAACAAACGGGAACAACGTTCAAACCTGTAAACCGCCTGGTTCCCTAATACATAAGGAAGCGATGATTTGAATATATTTTAAAATATTTTACACAGACATACGGTGGAGCTCCAAGTTACTACACAGCCCCCTCCTCGAAGGGAAACCATGGTGACCCTTCGATCTACGTGATGATTGTCCGTCGCGGGGCAGCCTTCTTCGAGACCAGGTAGTGAAACCTGGTATAGCTGCTGGGGGAGAACTAGGCGCTCGGACCCTAGGGGCTCCAACCCGTCTCTTCCATAACGGTGCCAAAACACGAAATGGAAACTTTTCGTAAGCGTCAAACATTCGCAAGTTCGTGAATGTCAAATGTTCGCTTCAGGCTCGTCATCTCCGGTTCATACATGGCAGATAAGGAGAAAAAGCGCAGTGACGGTTGAGGCGAGGAAAAGTAAGTGTGCCACTTACCGGATGAGGTAAGCGTCAAGCAAAACGCAACTCCTTTTATGTGTTTTCAAAACGCTTTCATCTTTTTTGGATTCTCAAAACGTTTTGCGGGCTTTTGGGTTTTCAGAAAACGCTTTTGTCGGTTTCTTTGGTGTTTTCAAAGCTTTCGTTGAATTTTTGGGTTTTCGTACGTTGTTGGGCAAAAGGGAAAAGGGAAGCAATAAGAAAAGTGAAAGGAACACTGATCGCCTAACCGCGCTGGCCAACGAACGCGTCTACGCGACTTAGTCGACTAGTGCGAATCAGAGGAACGCGTCGTCTTAGACGTCCCATCGGATCGCAAAATTGGAGGAACTCTTCAAGACGTGGCAGTCGGTCCTATAGGAAGCGGCGGAGCTAAAGTGGAATGCTTGGATGGAGGATGATGCCTAAGGTCAGGGAGGTTTGAAGCAGGCAAGTCTTCAATCATAGGCTGGGTTGATTCGTCAGGTTCCACGTGGACAATCTTGAGACGGTCCATCATAACGGCTTCTCGGTTACCGTGATGGTCGATTGTACAGACGCGGTCCTTACGCTGCCGAACCCTGAACGCACCTTCGGAAAGTCGCTCTAGTGGTCTGCGGAGGCCATCGAGGTGGAGAAAAACGAACGCACAACGCTGTAGGTCTTGCGGAACGAAAGCTTTACGTTGCTGTTCTCTAACTTCGGAAAGCTTGTAGTGACGCTTGCTCGTGGCTAGCTGATGTGCATAATTCGCGTCGTACCTGGGGATTCTGGGACTGTCGGAAAAGAAATCGCTAGGTAAACGCAGCGGTTGTCCATATACTCGGTGCTAGACGTATGTAGACCAGCCTTTAGGGCTGATCAGATCCCAATGAGGATCGAAGGCAGCACCTCAGTCAAACACAGCGCACTGACGGCGGTAAGTGACGCTTTCAACTGTCGGTGGAAACGTTCCACCATGCCAGTTGCTTTCGGATGACAGGCGGTCGTGCGAATGCTTCGGCATCTAATGAGTTTAAGGAGATCGTTACAGGTCGAAGATTCGGATTGATGACCGCGGTCTGTTGTCACGGTAGCTAGAACGCGGTGTGAAGTGACCCAGCGCTCAACGAATGCGCGCGTTACGGTTTCCGTAGCTACGTCAAGGATGGGAACGGCTTCTGGTCAACGGGTGCAACGATCGATCATGGTCAAAATGTAGACCATTCCTTTGAACGGGGCCGGACGTCCCACTATGTCGAGATGGACATGAGCAAGTCGCGCTGAAACGGGTGAAAAGCGACCAAGCGGAGAGGACACGTGCCGCTGAACCTTGGCTTGCTGACAGGTGAAACAGCTGCGCGCCCAGCGCGTAAGATCGCGTTACACTCCCGGCCAAACGTCTCTCCGAGACAAGCTTAGCAGTAGCTTTATTGCCTGCTTGGGCGCTTTTGTGGAGGGTGGCGAATAGGATGCGGGAAATAGTTTATGGAACGACGTGTCGAGGTCGTCCGGTAGGTGTGTCGCCTTTAATCGTACCATCAGATGACGGCAAAAGTGGCAGAAATATATTCAAAGAAGAATCACGGCGTTCCGAAAAACTTCGGTCTTTTGACTGCGCGGCGGCCATAGCAGACAAACCGGTTGCCTGCTCTGCAGGGCCCATCGCAGTTATTCCTGAGAGAGCATTATCGATGACGTTTCGTTGACCAGAAATGGGTTGGATATCAGTCGAGAATCGGGCAAGGAAATCTAGCTGACGAAACTCACGTGGTTAGTGTCGAGCTGCTTGTAGTTGGAAGGCTTACGTAAACGGCTTTTGCTCGGTGATGCTAATAAAGGTTTTACTTTCAAGGACGTGTCGGAAATGTCGGATGGTTTAGTAAAAGGCCAGCAGTTCGCGACTGAACGTGCTGTACTTGACGTCGGCAGGTTGTAGGCGTCTAGAGAAGAAAGCGAGAGCTTGCCAGCCTCCATTTGTAGGTGGTTGTAGGACGGCGCCGATGGCGGTGTCCGTTGCGTCAACAGCAACACTGAGCGGAGCGTTCCGATCGAAATGGTGAAGCATCCCGGCTTTGGCTAAGGCTTCTTTGCGGGCTTTAAACGCTGCGGAAGCAGCAGTCATTTTCACCTGACAGTTTTTACGTCCAAGAGGGAGGTCAGTAATTGGAATTATCAACTTGGCACAGTGTGGAGGAAAACTTTGATAGCATTTGAGTGTGTGGTTAGAACGGCAAATAGCGACTAACGTATTTGGAACCCGAAAATCCGCTGCTGGCGCGCATTCTATCGTCTAGGGGTCGTATGCTATAATGATCAATATGGTGACCAGAAATTCGACGGAGGGCTGCTGAAATACGCATTCGTCAGGGTTGACGATGAAGCTCTTAGCGGCCAGCCTACCGAAAAGAATTTTGAGATGTTCTGCGTGCTGTTCTTTAGTAGCGCTGGGAACTAGTAGATTGTCGATGTATGCATAAACGAAATCTAGACCACTGGGGACCGAATCGATGAACTGTTGAAAAGACTGGGCTGCGTTGCGAAGACCAAACGGCAGTGAAAGTAAAATCTAATAGTAAAATGTCCAGGTAAGAAAAAAGACAGAATAAGTTACCGGATCTGAAAAGTAACATTAGTTCCAAACTCAACAAAGATAGTTTCTTTCGGAGTCACAAATTATAGCGTGTTGACGGTGCGCTATATATACTGTACGTGACTAGATGCCCAACGAAAGCAATGGGTAAAACACACAAATGTAAGGAAGGGAAAATGTTTATTGGACGGGAGGAAAATTAGCTAACGGTAAAAATAGGGCACCAGAGGAGAGCTAGATAGGGAGAATGTAGGTAGCGTAGAGTCTAGACGGAGCGTCGTTATAACAAAGCTCCTAAAGTGGGGTATCGGCGGGAGCTAGAAAGCGGGCACGGAACGAATCAACGGTGGTAGAAAGCAGCATGGAGTCAATAACAGTGGACACACAACGCGAGCTGCACACGAAGCCACCGGGCACTCACAGAATGGCAATAAGCAACCGTGACACGAGCAAAACGAGCAGGCAAGAGGCAAGCACGTTTATCCACAACAGTAAAAAGCAGACGTGTGCAGGACCTTGAGAAGCCAATCAAAAGAAAAGGGGAATGTCAAAGAGTTTGGGTCGGTGAAGTGGCTTCACACATTTTCACCTAGCTGTGATTGCCCGCGAATCTGCAAATGAAAGGGAAATGAAAGAGATCATAAAAGTAGTATTTAAAATGACTCATGGCGGTTTCGATTTCGTTACTCCACTCCCCTTCTGGCGAAGACACCGTCTTCGGTGTCTAGGTGCCATGAATACTCGCCGATCCGCCTTCGGGGGTACCTCCACAGTTTGTTCTACGATCGGGTGGCACCCGGGTGGAACGACTTCCTCCTTCGGATTAGAGGCTGAAGGTCCCGCTGGTTTCAGCTGATTGTAATGCACGGTCAGAACGTCGGAATTTGCTTGCGCGACACCTCGGCCAACGCACACAGTGGGTGAACGGACGAACACAATCACGTATGGCCCCTGCCACTGTCGGTGAAACTTCGCTGCTGCGCTCTTCGGAGGTCTTGGTCGATATAACCATACGCGATCGCCAACGTGCTATTCAGGGCCCCTACTGTGCCGATCATAACATACTTTCTGACGATGTTGTGCTATCCTGGCGTGTTCTCCAGCACACAGAAAGGCTGATGGAAGAAGTTCGTCAAGCTGTCGTACGTAGTCGAAGAGAGAACAAGCGTTGATTTGGGGAACAGAAGATAGCAGCTCCATAGGCAAACGATGCTCGTGACCAAACGTCAAGAAGGTTGGAGAATACCCGGTGGTTGCATGCACAGGCGCTCGATACACCGTCATGCATCGTGGAAGCCCTTCGCCTCCTCGTCTCATCGATCTTGTAGATGATACGATGTGGTATGTATCTTCCTCACCGAGAGCAGTCGACACCCTTCCTGAAGGAAGTGACTCTCGAAGACGGCGCCTTGGTCTAAATGCAGTGACAGAGGTGTTCCATAGCAGGCAATCCGCTCATTTACCATGGCTGCCGCAACCGTTGCCGCATCCGGCTTTTTGATCGGGAAGGCCTCGCACCATTTCGTAAAATAATCTATAGGTACAAGAAGGTGGCGGTTTCCTTTCCTTGTGACTGGCAAAGACACCATTAGATCGACTCCGACTCGCTGACCTAGTGACGTGGCCACTATTGGTTTCAACGGGGTCCGGGGTAGGGGTATCTTTGATTTATTATTATTCGTTACGCGGTAAATTCGAATAAGCGGAAAATTTTTGCTTGGCTATTCAGTGTTGCTAAATCCCTTCCAGTAACCCTATCATACCGCTTGTGGTATTTAATAATATCACACCGTCATCTTATAAACCGTACATCGGGTTTTCTTTGGACTTGTTGTCCAAGTCCTCTTTTGTAGCGTTGTGGTATCGTGCTCCATTTTCTGTACCAAGGTACCTAAACGTTTTACAGCTATGAGACGTAACAAATGAAGAGTGAAACCGGCTAAAATCCACACTGTCAAAGACAACTCGGCTATAGCGGACGTGGGCGGTGTCCAACCATGGACCAAATTGCCACCATCGTGGTGGCCAATTGTTCCAGCTCAGAGATTGGTAATATAGAGCTTGTAAATCCTACATCAACACCTGACGTAGTCGCTATCATTCCTTCTCAGGAATGCAAGGTCGTGCTTAATGACCATCTTACTGAAGCGATGCTAAAAATTCACGCACTTGAATTTAAGTGAATTCGCTAAAAAGCAACATACGCAAACATAACTCATATTCCCTGCGCACAGTCGCTCCATTGCCTCTCTCTTCTAAACGTCCACTTATCCTTTGCTTGCTGCAACGGTTCAGTAGTTCAGTATTCTCACTGGCTGCTCCGGCTCAGCCTACCCTAGTTTTATTCCTTTAGCACCACAGCATGCTCTTATTTTGTGCGCGTCACCGCGTCTTCGCCTAATTTTGCTCTAAACTATTTAAGAGCCTTAGCGTATACCTGTGATTCATCCGTTTGTTGTCATGCCTTCATGAAACCTTTCTTAGCTCTCTTCTGTCGTGCAGGCATATCCATGTATTCAGCACAAACCGCTGTTTTGCCTCACCCTTCTTAATGTTCATTTATCCTTTACTCGATGTATTGTCTTAGTCCTTATTACCTGCAATCCTCCAGCTCTTGGGCTAGCATTCCCTGGCACTATCCAGCTTGGTACTATTATCTTAGCACCCTAGCTGCTGCGGTTAGGCCTCACTGCTCTGATACTCTAAGCAACCTTACTCTACGCTTGCATTCCGCCTATTCCCTACCCTTCCGTCAATTCATGTTCCTTAGCCTTTTAGTCCTTCACTCCTCTCACCATGTCAGCACACAGACGCCCGTTAGCTTCACATTTCTAGGTGTTCATTTCTCACCAGTTTCTTAGCACACTAGAATGACTTGTTTCTCTGCGCGACATTACGTATACGTTTGTTCCGCACGTTCCCATTCTTTTAAGTGATCTTTAATACTTCACATCTATCGATCAATTCTTTCTCACCTAGCAATCTGGGTCCGTTATTGCAGCAAAGGTTTCGACACTTACCTTTGTAGGAGGTTAGCTCTCATGGGCTTTTCCTATTTCTGTAGGCCATAGCACTACTCCTAGTACCCTCATGTCGTCTTTCTGTCTTGATCCCCTGATAATTTTTACTCAGCGCTTGAGTCCTATCTATCCGCTGACTTACCACCAATCGACCTTGGTATTTCTTTCGATGTAGACTGGCCACCAGCTGTCCATCCACCATACAAACGCCGCTGGTCCCTGAACTCTGCTTTCTGTCTTCCCAAGCAATGGTCGCATTATAGTAAACTGATACTGCGTTTCTGCTCAATGGCGCAACGCTCTGCATTCCATGTAGATAGTAGCAACCAACTTATAGGGCCATTGCTTTCGAAAAACCTTCAAAAGACACTTTCAGCACACTCATTGCTGCGCATTGTACATCATTTTTCTCCACTCTAAATGTTATAACACAGGATTTTAACAATGTTTGGTTCCACGCCTGTTTGTTGCGGCCTTGGTTGTCTCTCACCTTTCCTTTTCTCCGTGGTCCACAACTTCTTGGGGATCTGGGATTGGACCGAGAAACCGCTTTTATCCGGGACAGGACAACCCATAAGGACCTATGAAGCACATGGCTGTACAACAAACGGGTACAACAGCACTCACTACCATGACCGTTGTCCAGTGCTGATGGCTGGCCGCGAGAACTTTACACTCCTGAAAAGAATACATACTCATGAAAAATCCTGACGCAAGAAACTGAAGTTTTGCTCAACTGGATACCCACAAAGACGATCCTTCCTGAAGCCCCCTCCTCGATTCGCCTCCGCCATTATGGCGGCTCTGCCAAAGAAACCTGATCAAGTAACAGAGGAAACTGAAGGTCACTTGACTGCGGATATCTGAGTGTGCGATCAGTCGACAACCTGGTCAGCCAGTTATATATTAGTGCACAAACAAATTGCTTACAGTGTTCCAGGACGTGGTGGGTTTTCGCCTGGCAAGCGTTCTCCTTATAAAAGCCAAAAATCTCCGCGTAACAACACTGCGACGTGGCGGATGTGACTCGTCGCCGAATAAAGGCACTGCCCAGAACTGCCTGCTAGCAAGTCGACCAGAATCATAATTCAATATTGGTAAACAGGTACAGCAATGTACTCAGCTAGGGTTCTGAGAAAAAAGGGTGTAGCCCATCAGAACCTGGTGATGAGTTCGGAGTTAGCTCGAAAAGAAGCTTGGCAACCAAATCGGGGCTGATTTCTAAGCATTCTAAAGTACTTGAAGCCGGAGACGCTAAATCACAGGTAAACGGTTGCTCAGTCGAGAAGGCTGAGGAATACTGCAGGGCCAAGAGTCTGGCTTTTGCATCATCATCATGAAGAGTAGTATCATTTTCTTTGGAATACAACGCAGGTATTCCATTACCAGCTTTCGTACGTCTCCGCAAACAGGAGAAGAGTAAGTTGGGAGCGGTGGAAGAATCCTCAGCCAAGCGGAGCTTGTACTGTTGTCGCTTCTCTCGCTTTTTGAATGAGCAGATATTCCTGACCGCTTTGTAATCAAGGTAGTCCAGAGGCGCTTGCGTAGTCTTGAAAGTATCCCACAATTTGCGTCGACAGCGCATAAGGGATTTTAACTCTCGATCAATCCAGGGAGGGCCATTGGAAAAACGTTTCCCTTTGCAGAGTGGAACGACCTGAGTTATGAGGGACGTGAACTTGGAGTACAAGAGGGTCCAAGGGTCATAAACATCTAATTGCTGAGGGATACTCCAGTCCATAGCGCCGGCAGCAGTTTTCAAACGGAGTGGATCAGCACGCCAGAAGTTCCGACGGCATACTCCCTGATCGTGAATGGTAAGACGCTGCATCCAACAAAGAGAAACTGGCAGTGGTCACTTCTCCCAAATGGTTGGAGGATAGTCAAGTCGGGAACATCTGACTGCGTCGGTGTGGGCACGAGGTGTAGGATGTGTGGCGATTGACCCGGACACATTTTGGTGGGCATTGTAACATGTTGAAACAGACGGCATGCAAGCACGGTTTCGATCCCCTGACTTCCAAGGAAATAGCTTCCTTTTCTATTCCATGACAGCTATCAATGGGTGAGTTACCACGGCGAGGTTTTGGGTTTCTGCAATAAAATTATACGGCACCGATTTTTGTTCTAATTATAGCATTTACAATGCTTTTGTTAAGTTGTATCAATATAGCGCACGACTAAGGCAAGGCGTTCCGGTCGTGCATCATACGAGTCGGCAGGTTAATATCAGAAGGAAGCCTTCGTCTCAGTTTAAAAGGCTTTAATAGGACCTAGCTAAGTGTTCACAAGATATACGGTTAAATGACTGGTAAGTAGTTATCACATAAGAAAGTCGCAAGGATGATGGGCATGCAAACCGGGGTCAGGCAGATGTGTGGCGCGGAAGCAATGTAAAATTTATAAGTGTTTCCGTCACAGAAATGCTGTGTGGAAACTTGCAATGCTCAAGAGATGGCTCTCAAGTATTCCGTGTGCGTATGAAGCCGATAGAATGGTTGATAAGCACTGTTTGACGAATGGGCGAGGTTTGGTTCATTTGTCATTGTACTCACAGGTTTCAGTTAGCGGCAGCTTGTCAGTGTTTACAGTGGACTGGGACACTATTTGGTTGCGAGTTACATCCGCCACGTTGCAGTGCTGTTAATCAGACCTGTGTGGTTGTATGGCGGAACCTTACAAGACGAAAGCCCACCACGTCCTGAAACACTGCCGTTGACTACAAGTGGAATAGCAATGCACCATCGGCACCGCCACGTTTCGTTCGGCTTTCCGCACGGCTAACCGCAGGTCTGGGGCACCCGCTTTTCATCGGCTGGGTAAGGCGTATTCAGGATACGCCATTAACGGTTGGAACTGCGGGTGCCGGACGGAATAGGGCTCCAAGTAATGAGGGTTGGATACTTCAGCACAAGTATTTCATCAAAAGTAATGTGGTGTATAGGAATGAACTGCCTCAGGTGACTCAACAGGTTGCGCTAGGACTCCTCAACTGATTTACTTAACCCTCTGGTGACAACTGGAATAAGGCTGCTTGTAAATCCTTCCGGAGGTCGTGGGTTAGCTGTCGTACTGTATGGACCCAAGCAGCTGATAGTATTGGTATGCCCTTCTCTGCTTTCGTGCGACCCCACTTCGAATATTGCGTCCGGACCTATACACCATGACTTTTCCGGGACAAAATGGCATAAGAGAGGGTGTCGCTTGTAGGTACTATATTGGTCGATGTGTTACGTGAGCAAACCTACCAAGAACACCTATTTAAATAAATAAATATTTTATTTTCGACAAAGCAAGCAAAACTTGGACATTATCAGAATAGCGCAATGTTGTACCTGATGGCATAAGTAATAAATAGATATTTCCAGATGTACTAGATGCTGTGCCAGCAAAGGCTACGCTCAGTATTTACACAAATCCCGTGCACTTGCATGGGGAGAGAGAACAGTGAGAGCAGACGATTAATGTTCGCAATTACGAAAGCAAGGCCATTTCACTTTTACAGTTGAAGGGCTTGTACTCGCCCACCGTGAAGTTCATCTGGCTTCCTCTGGCAATTTTGTGCTCCTTGAGTTTATTTGTGGCAACTGTCGTGCGGAGCAGCAGTTAGGCCCGTTTCCTTTAGATGCGTGATCCCATTCTCCACGAAATTACCTATGCTTCCTTTGAACGTGAAATTACTAAGGCTCCTTTAGGCCATATTTCTGCTCCTCGCTGTTAGTAGTGGCGAAAGTTTGCGCAGAGCCGTAGTTGTGCATGTTTTTGGAGGCAGATTCCAATGCACCGCGAACTTCATTATAAATTCTTTGGATTATTTCGTCTCGCTCAGTCGCAAAATTTACTGATGCGCACATGGCATGGGATAGCGAGTAATAAAGCTGTAGGGTAAGCCCACAAGTGCCAAAGATTGAATGAAGTCTATCTTCGTGGAGTGCGAGACGTGAGTATTAAAAATAATCGAAGAAGAGTAGGTTGGTGAGGAACGCTTCCGATGAGGATGTGTAAGCAGTGTGGGTCATCTGAGGGCAGCGTAAGTTAAACCCTTTGAAAACGTTTTAGAAATAGTGTCCACTCACTGTGCGAAGAAGTAGGCGTAGTTGTGTGAGAGCAGATTTCGGCACAGAACGTCTGCCTTCGGCGCATTATCGAAGGATTTAGGGGGACCTAATCCTACCCCACCGTATTTCGACTAGGCAGGTTTACCTGGCGGTGTCCTGGCTATTAGCATATGCTAGGTTACTTGGTATCCGTGGAGATTGTATGAAGCTGGACAAACCGCGGTCTGATTGAATTAAAGCGGAGACGTGGTTATTGCTTCGAGTCAGCTAGCGCTGGAACTCACTTTCAGCATGTGTTATCAAGGAACATTCGGTTAAGGGCATTGAGGGTTAAATAGACGCGCTCGGGTGGCAACACCAAGCCTTCGTGCTTTCTTACTAAGGTCCATCTTCAAACTTTGATACCATTTTCTGTACTTTCCCCACCACTGGTAATGTTTCTTTCTTTTAAATGATTTTCCTTAATCCTAAAGTTCTATTTGTCTTTCTTACTTACTTTACTTATTACTTCACGCATAGCCGGGACTGCTAGTGCAAGGAACGTGGGCATTAAATTGGGGTACCATAGTGTGTTTAGGGTGTCCAGTTTTAAATCCATTATGAGGCCGGAGCAACTTTATGAACTCCTGGAGTAATGACCTGCTCAAGGTGGAACTGTTCAGAAAGATTCGTTCCAGTCCTACCTTGAATAGAACTCGAACTTCCGTTCTCTCCGTCACTATCGCTCCCAGAATTCGTGCAGTGAGCAAAGTTTTAATCGGGGTTCGTGAAGGAACTAATGTGGGGCAGAGGCCTTGTATTAAGTTTCGTCAACAGACGAACCATATGGCGTATTGTAAGAAAATATGCAGGAATACGCCCCCGGCACTTCATCTTGGTTGATGACGCTGAGATCAAATGGTGCAGTCCATTGAGCTCATTGCTACTTGAGTTCATTGATTCGTATGGATCGGAGGAAAGTCCCATGTTGGTCCTGTCAACTCTAGACCCGCCCCCAAGAACAAGTGTACCTTAGCGACGCAACAGTCTTCAGGCGGCCAGGAAAGTCACAAAGACCTGTTGGGGTTCATGCATCGTGCGCAGGTGGAAATTCAAAAGTTGGCTGAAGCATTCCTGGATCTGTATGCTGACGACGGTTTTTGGAAGGATGTTGCAGTCGTTTACCACCCAAGTAGAAAAAGCGACTGCTGAGCGTACCCGGAGCACCTTCGGTTTATATATTTTCCAATGGTGACCTCGTGTTGGATCACTACTTTGGGCTGGAACAACTGTCATAATTCATTTCCAACCGCTCCTTAACATGCTCCTGTTAAGTATAAATGTTTCACGTCTGCGGCGTAGTCTAGTGCATAAGGTCCATCGTTTACAGTCGAGGAATGTGAGGAATACCGAAGTCCGAATTCAAACTTGGACACCCGTTTCTAAACACTTTCTATAAGGGTACATCCTAGCTTTGAAGAGTGCAACCCAGCCGACAAAATGTCATTCAGAATAGGTCGTGCGTGCGAGGTAAATAATAGTCGTTAGACATTTCGAGTCATCCGAGAGAATGATCTGCTTATGGCCCTCGACATCCAGTTGAAAACCGCCCTTCGCTTTGATGTGCTTAAGGTGGTTATATTTCAGGGATGATTAATGCGCCTAGGGCTTTATCCCGAGCGGCACTTTTGAGAAGGATACCTCCAAGTTGTTAAGCTCCAAATGGATCAGACGCGCCAACCGCCAGGACACAACAATTTGCAAAGAAGACAGGTACACGAAACTTGGTGCGCCATAAAGTTACGATTCCAACAACAGTGACCTAGAAAAGCCTACCCCTAACCATTAAGAAATGAGCCTCGTAAAATATAGCAAACTGCTTTTTAGGGTGAAATATATTTGGGGCTGCATTGGTGGAGCATTATCAAAGCTACTTCTGGGGGTGCGCTTGCCCAAACATGAGTGATTATTATGCCGCATGTGTTAACGCACACTATTATGCAGCTATTTGATTAATTTTGAGCTATTGCTCTCCACGTTTAAGTTCTGAAGCAAGTGTCCGCTGCGTCCAGCCAGTGGGCACTGTCATCTAAATATATAAATAAATAAGTATATTCTCGACGAAACGAGACACACAATTATAGTCATGATCAAGTGGTTGACGGGGCCATAGAAGCACTAAAACCTGATGTATACCACATAACAGAAATACGTGTTGGTAAGGTAAATTGCTTGAAAATTGCACATAATTTTGAACAGGAATGACGCAGGGATGAAGAGCTTGAGCTTTGGTGTCAGAGTAAGGTGCCGCCGAAGTGTTGTATGTTCACTAAGTTTTTCTGTTATGGAAATGGTGGGTGCGGGGTTGAATGGTTCCGGAGATTGATGTCTGTTTTCCATAGGCGTAGGAGTCCGAGAGTGTTTGATAAACACTGGTTCGCAAATGTGGGGTATTGAGATCATTCTTCGTTCAAAGCAGTGGGTAGTGACTTTATTTCCGTGGCGAGTCACATCCGCCATGTCGCAGTGTTGTTAAACAGACATTTGTAGCTTTTATAAGGAATACGCTTGCCAAGCAATAACCCACCAACTCCTGGAACACTTCCGTTGACCACAATGTACTTAACCTTGAAATACTAACGCTTTTGTAGGATCGATTTTCCGAACACCTAATCGCAGTCATCGGACACCCGATTTTCCGTTGGCTCGGTGGAAGGCTTAGTCAGGATTCATAAGGAACGGTTGTGGACGGCGGTACTGTTCGGAGGTTGCGCTTCTGCGGTATTCAGGCGCGTATGGAACTCAACTCATTAGCACTATCCTTGTATAAGCAGAGGACCCACGGGCCAGGTGTGTGTCGCTGGTAGGTCCAAAGGAGGCAACCATTGCAGCTAAGTGGGACGTCCGCATGGAGGGGATGTTGCGAACGCTCGAGGAACTTGCTGCGGTCTTTGGAAGCAGATACGGCCAAGCGTAGTAGTATAGACCACAGACAATATACCTCCGGAAGCTATACAACCATCATGCCACACTGGCGAGGTGGGTGAAGTAGCAGGAAGAAGCAATCCACTGGCGTGGTGGACGGAGCATAACGCCATGACATCCCAAATAAGTTGGACACTTGCAGGGAGATAAACTTGTTTTTTCAGATGTGCCGAAAGCCGTGAGGGTTTGATACAAATTGTTCAGACTCATGAAGGATGCGGATCAGAAGGCTTCAGGAGAAATTATCCACTAGCGAGAAGGAGGGAGCATAAAGCCATGTCATTGCAAGTAGGTTGATCATTTGCAGGGGATGAGGCTATTTAGGTGATGTTCCGGAGCTAAGAGTGGTTTGGGCTCAATTGTACAAACCAGCAGAAGGTACGGATCAAAAACCTTCCATAGTGGATAAGCCTGGAGGACAGACCGCACTGGCGAGGTGACTAACGTATCCATCGGTTACTGACGTCAGGCATGTGAAGACTCTGGTACAATGAATAATCCACTGGCAGGGTGGAGGAAGCATAATGCCTTGACAACGCAAGTAAGTTAAATACAGGCCGGTAAATGCAGCTTTATTGAGGCGGTGTTTCGACAGTGATCATGATTTAAACTCAATTGTTCAAACCAGTGGAAGTTACGGATCAAAAAGCTTCTATAATAGACAGTCCTTCAGGTGATTAGACTGGATGTCAGACCACAGCGGCGAGGCGGGTAACATATCCGACGGATACTGACGCCAAGCATATGAAGGATCAGGCACAATATATAATCCACTGGCAAATTGGATGAAACATAAAGCCGTGACAACATAAGTACGTTGAACACTTGCCGGTGGATACAGCTTTCTTAAGGTGAAGTTCCGAAGGTGAAAAATGCTTTGAACGCAATCATTCAAACCGCTAAGTGATGCAATCAAGGGGACAGAATCCCCGACGTGGTGGCATGAGCTGTCCGTGTGTATCTATAGATGGTGTTTATAGATACAACGATTCAGATAAACATATTCAGCAACTTATATGCAGGTCACGCAGGGGGACAAGAAAGAAAATGGCCCAAAAAAGAAAATCTTCGAAAGTAAAGAAATGAATAAGGAGAGCTGGCGACCTCGTGCCTTGCCAAATATTTTACCTCGTAGTATATGTGTGTCTATAATTTATGGTGTCATCTGTTGGTATTTGCCTTCTAATATTGTGGATGCAAATAGAAGATCCGTGTTCAGAAACTAGGCGTCATGTGATGTGGAGTGGTGCATCAAAGGAGAGAAGGTGCCGTTCACAGTTGTGACAAAAAGGCTCTCATGGGTGCAGTGAGTAATTAGGTCAAAAGCTGCAGCAATGGAATCGTGGAGGTGCTAGCTAAGCCGTTGAGCTAACTGTGAAATAAAATGTAACACCGATGCCTCAATAGTCTAAGTGAGCCTCCAGGAGGTAGAGCTCTAAGGTGTCACAGGTAAGTCAGGTGGACAGTGGGGAGCAAAAGCAAAGTATCGGGATGTAAATAAATAAATAAATAAATAAATAAATCAAGCGTTTATTCTCGGCAAGGCGAGGCACAACTTTACAGGCATGATCATTTTGACAAAACAATGCATGATCAAGAAGTTGCAAAAATCCGATATGTTTGCCATAAAAGTGCTTGTTTGTGTAGGGGGAATGTAAGTATGTAATTGTGTGTGCGTTTATGTAGCTGTGTAACTTGCGCTGGTAATTGTGCTGCTCCATTCTTGAATGTTTGCTATCGTCTGCAAGGTGCGATTGGAAGATTGGTGTCCGTGGGTTGGAAAGGATTATCAAGATATCCACGGGGCAGTGACTTTATTTTGTGGCGAGCCACAACCGCCACGTCACAGTGTTGTTAAGCAGACATCTGTGGCTTTTATAGGGAGAACGCTTGCCAGGCGAAAACCCACCACGTCCTGGAACACTGCCGCCGAACTATTAGCTGGAACGGGTAAAACCCGAACCACCCAGCTGGCACCACGAGGAGGTTGTTCGGCTAGCCAGTAAGTAGAAGAATCAGACCATATTTAATAACGTACTAGACATGCATGCCGGGCTGTCAGTTGAAAAGAGGAGCGTCGATTTATCTGAACTAAGTCCGCAGTATATAAACTAGTTCGGTAATATCGAATTAACTAGTTCCATGGAGGTTTTCCTTGCAAGCGTTATTCTAGCACCCTGAGCAAATTGTGATGAGGTAAATCAAATGTAGAATAGTAAGTAACCTAAAAGCAAGAGCTAGTTTTTATCCGCCACTGCGCATAAGGCGGGGCAGTCTTTGGATCTAAATAAAAGCTAAGTAACGCATGGGCGGCTGAGATAAGTCAAGTGGTGGTCAAACTTTTTTAGATGTCCAAATAACCAATATAATAGGGGCCTCTCCGTATGTTCTTAGCTTTCATGCCAATGGAAGGTAACCTAGAAATGTCAAGGTTTTACTAGAAAGTACGGTTGACGAAGAGACGCTTGTGTTCAGAATGCCTGTCTACTAGTGCTGCCAATAGTGATAGACACATGTAAAACATATTAAGCTAAGTATACTCGGCCAAGCGAGAACAACTGGTTGTATAATAACTTCTTCTTGGGCCTATAAGCATTAAAGTGGCCCCTTCATGGACAAGATAGAACCAATATATATATATCTCATTATGATATTTATATATACATATATACATAATATTTGCGGTAAGCATACCAATGATAATTGTAAACGGCGGAGTAAAGTAGCAATACTCAGGCTAAAGGAAAACGCATCAATTAAGGCCTACTAGCAATTGACATCTACGAAGTTGCATAGAAATACATTAGAAGGTGGTAGTTAGACGATGTTTTAGACAGTTCTAATGCTACCCTTAAGTGTATGGAGAGCAACTGTAGATTACAACATCTTATAAAAGGCTCAAGTCTGGTACAATGCCTTTAAAAGGCGTAGCTCCAAGTCATAAGCCCAATATATTTTCCACGGCACCTGGGGTCTAAGAATTTACAGTGATAACAGGTAAAGTCGAAGACAAGTGATGAAGGATATGTAAGATGTAAAGCTTGAATTTTACCTGCTCGGATGGCTTCTTTATTGCCCTAAAATATGCTGTAGGATGAAATCTTTGGATTTACGAACGTGTCAGTTCGTAGGCTAAGCTGCGCTGTTTGTTGAACCTTTTAAACGCTGACAAAGTGACAGTAGAAAAAGCGAAGCATATAGGGTTGTATATAACGGCTGTTCCACGCAGCCAATATACCAACGTCTCATTGAATAAATAAATAAATATTTATTCTCGGCTATGCGGGGGCATGCACGCGAGGGCCTGATCAAATCAATGCAATTATACAGACATGTCATGGCAATTGTAACAGTGACAATCGGAGGTTGTTCATACGTTCCTATTTGAAACTGTAAGAATAGGACAGAAATAAAATTGGAGAAAGCCCATTGCCATGAGTTCGGGCACGTTCGTGTTGGCACATTCGTTCTGTCATAAAGTGCAGTAACAATTCAGGCATGAGTAGATCAAGAACTAGGACTGAAATTATAAAAGAGCTAGTGAAGAACACGCTCAGACGCGATTAACCGATACGCTGGGTTCAGTTGAGTGTAGCGCAAAGAACAATGGTGAATGCGCAGAAAATACCTGGCGACGAAATATGCAGATAGGAAAGTGTCGGGGCGTATCCATCATGGTAGTATATAGTCAGGGTCAGCTTGTGAGTGTGAGCTTATTGTCAGTAACTTTATTCGGTGGCGAGTCGCCTCCGTCCCGTCGCAGTGTTGTTAAAAGGACAGTTGCGGCTTTTTATAGGGTGAATGCTTGCCAGGCGAAAACGCACCACGGCCTGGAACACTGCCATCAACGCATTCGAACGACAAGCTGCAATTGGCAATGCTTCTTATTGACCGATTATTAGTTCTGTTAGTCGCAGTCAGGATACACTCATAATGTTTGCTGGTTGTTGAATGATGGGGCGGGACTGTATCATCCATGAGTCCTGTCACTTCCTGACGGAATGGCACGGCCTGTACTGTAGGTAAACTATAAATCGAACATGCAGGCATGTTTGTATTTGTCGTCGGTAGAAACGTGTAATGTCTCCTAGGGGTATCCAGTAGTATGTTGTTGAACCAAATATTAGGGGAGAATGGCCAACCGCAAGTTGTCCTGAATAATGAACCGGAAATCCTCCCAGGGTAAGTTCTCTTGATTGGGGACATTGACATCCACGAAAGTATGGACGGTAAAAGTAGTGCGGGCAGCTTCAGCTAGGATGCTGACTTCCTGTATCAATTTCGTTTTGGATGACGCTGGTGCGCCTAAGTTGAGGGTTGCAAAACAGCTCCTCATAATTATGCAGCATGGAGAGAAATGAGGCTTTTAAGTCTGGGGAAATACTACTGTGGTTACGCAAAGGCTCAATGACATCAGTCTCGAACTGTGATCGCTCCGGATTGGCTTCTAGAACTGTGCAAACTCCCCTTTAGTGGCACAGCTGTGTGTTGACTGGAGTGAACTTTGGTAATAGATTCGCGGTACCAAGCTGCAGCAAAATTCCATGCTTAGCCAAAATAGTCATAGGATGGCGTCCCAACTTAGGTTTCGACAAACCAGAAACTCATGTACTGCGGTAACATGTTCCAGTTGAACTTGAGCCAGCACTGCGAATTCGATGGGCACTTCAGCCCTGTTTGCTGTTAACACTCACGGCCCTTTCTGGGTAGTAACGTGGCGACGAGCGTGGCGGTCGGCTATCTCTAGACGTAACAGCGAACATGATGCACCGGTATCAAGCAAGAACTGGATATCAAAACCATCGAGGATGCCAACGGTGTTTAAAGGTCGAAACGAAGCATTACGAACAAACGTGGATACAAGAAAGCCGGATGAATTGAGACGTGACCTTCCTTGCAAACGGAGCGGCTTGATAGGCGGGTTATGTCCGCAGAATTCCGCACGATTTCCAAAGCGGCAGCAGTACCAACAATCTCGCCTGGACGGATTGAAGTTGAAGTTAGATGGTCTGCTGCTGGTAATGGACAACTTTTTCAGAGCCGAACACAAGGTGGCCTGGCCATACGCTTTGCGGTCGTCCGGCAAATCCAGGGACTTATGAAACTGCGCCTTGTTCGTTGCATCAGTGAAACTGCAGGGTAGCATCCCGGCAAGTTGGTAACGTAAGGACCTGTCTTGCAACCGGTTGCAAAACCGCTCAGCCAACCAGTTATTCCGTTCGGAATTGAAGAGATCGGGAATGGCTCTCAAGAAAAGCTCCTGAGGTGTGCGTGCGAACGCTTCGACCGATTCTGCTGGCTGCGGTGTACGAGCAGCATCCTTTTGTCTATACATAACCGCGGCTTCCTGTTGCCGGAACAGCCTGCCCAGCGATTCCCAAATCTCTGACGCTGGCGCCGTTGGAGGAATCCCAGATGCGCGAAAAGGACGCGTGGCTTCCTCACACAAAAACTGAGAATATAAGGCCCCACGTTCTTTTAAGGGTCACTGGAGAGGTATACCGATGCGCGGAACTCCCAATTGTCGAAATCATTACCCGACCGAAAAACTGGGGTTGCCTCGGCACTGATCGAAACTGCGAACAATCCTGGGCAACAACGAAAAGTCGAGATTTCCCTTTGGGGGGCTGACGTTTTCATTCTCTATTACGATCCCACCTCTGACAGTAAATGTGACGATGTTCCTGGATTGGGGCATTGGCGGGAGTTAGAAAACGGGCACGGAACGAACCAACGGCGGTAGAAAGAAGCACGAAAACAACCACGGAGGACACACGACTCAAGACGTACACGCAGCCAAGGGGCGCTCACAGAATTGCGATACGCAACAGTGACACGAGCAAAAGGAACAGACAAGGGGCAAGCACGTTTATCCACAACAGAAAAAAGCAGACGTGTACAGAACCTGGAGAAGACAATCAAAAGAAAAGGGGAATGTCAAGGAGTTCGGGTCGGGGAAGTGGCTTCGCACATTTTCACCTACCTGTGGTTTCTCGCGAATCTGCAAATGAAAGGGAAATGAAAGAGATCATAAAAGTAGTATTTAAAACGACTCATGGCGTTTTTAATTTCGTTACGTCTTTCGCAGTCGGTTCACACGCCAAAGGCGGAAATCGTATTTTGTGTTTCCAACGAACGGGAACAACGTTCCAACCTGTACACCGCGTCAGGGCTTAATGCTACGAAACCGGCTTGGGTGGATGGTTTTCATCTCAAGCTTCTGTACGAACTCGCAAGCGAGGTATGTGGCTCAGTGAAGCGTTTGCTTCTTTAGAGTTCATGGACCTGCGGAGAGCAGAAGGGAAGACCCCTGTCAGCTCTATCACCTCCCGTTCCTTGACTGGATGACCTGTCGATGCTAAACTGTGTTCCCCGAGGTATTGTTGCAGCTGCAGCAAAAACAGTGGAATCCAGGCATGCTCAGCATGTACTTGTCTAATCGTTCTTTAAAACATTCCTCTGTATGGGCACTTACCAAACATTCAGGAAGTTTGTTCCACGCGTTCACAACCCGGGTGGATAACGCGATATCGGACCGGATATGGTTCCGCCGAGGTTTAAAAAGTTTTAAGCTGTGGCCCCGTGTTGCGCAATCTGTGTTGTGCTGAAAGAACTGAAGCATCCTCTTCCCCAAATCACCCCTTAGAATGCGTCTGGCATAAAACAGATCACCACGGCGAAGGCGGTAGTTCAGAGTAAATAAGTTCATACATTGGAGACGAAGGGAATAAGGTAAAACACGTAGCAAAGACACAGACTTGGATCCGCGCCACTGAAACTTCTCAATCAACTCACCTTCAAAGTACGTGAGTGGGTGCATGGCAGGTAGGCCGTATTCCAGTATTGGACGAAGGTGGGAAGAAAACAGGAGCCCGAAGTTCTGCGGTGTCAATGTGTAGAACGACTTTCGAATGGCACCGAGCATCCTGGGGGCAGATGCTACCTTCCGCAACGTGTCCTGGGTTGTTCTTAAGTCTGGAGGAAAATGGACACCCAAATGCTTCTCACCAACCACATACTTTAACAGAAAACCACCGATGTAGGCACGCACCTAAAGGTTCCTGATCACCGATCTGGAGAACACAGCACTTATCACAATTGCTTGGCATTTGCCAGTTGATCGACCAATCGTGCAGCAGATCGAGCGTCAGCTGCCACCTGTCAGCATCTTCAAGCTTGGATACTTCCCATCAAAGTTTAAGATCATCGGCATAGACCAAGTAGTCGATTTGGAGCACTTTCGGGCTATGGTTGCTAAAGAATTTGAATAGTTCGTGACCAACTACGGAGCCATGTGGAATGGAGGTGAGGTCGTCTGCAGGGAATTGACATCCCTATTCCAACATTTGTGAAAGGAAGAGGGAGACGGCAATATAGAGGAAGTCCAGTCGCACAGACTGTGCGAACCACAGGAGTGTTAGCTTAACGGCAGGTGTGCTAAAATTACTGTCCTCGCTTACCATTCTTCGCGTCACTGCCGAACGGGAATGTCTCATTATGAAATTGCGGGTTAGCTTCCGCTCATGACCGCTGTGTAGACAATATATTCAGTTCGGGGCACGCGCTAGAGCAGCGCCACTTATACCACAGACGGACAATAGCTGTGTTCCTCGATTTCAAGAGTTCGTTCCTTTCAGACGATTGACGGATTACGTTCGAAATACTTACGCGAAAAGGTGTTCCCGCGAAATACGTCAGCATCCTTCGTGCTCTAAGCTGCAGGTGAACAGAAGTTGATTTGGTATCGGGAAATGAAGTTACTGACGACTATACTGGGTTCTGTTGGTCCGTTTAGCCATCCGGACTGGAGTTCACGTGACTCGCCTTATACTTCCCTCGAGACTTTACAGGACATGGCTTGCAACCGGCACCAGTGGCGCGTCTGCCGCCGTCACCTTACCGCATTGTCTGTTTAAAGTGCGCTTTGTGCTGCGGTATCTGTGAGGTATTGTACGATTATGACGCTGGATAGTGAAAGCCGCTGTATTTATGAAAGGGCGACAATGGCAACGAAGTCAGTGGTGCAGATCAGTGCACCCCTAAGACCATCTTGGCCGGAGGCGGCACCCACCGGTTCTCCGGAAACTCGCCTTATTATACTTAATGATTTACAGGAGACGCTATAATAGTGCCTGAAAGAGAGAGAGTTATAAGCGCTGCGAATAGGACCATAAAGCCTATGCTCACGGCCAGGTTACAATGGGTAAAAATCAGCAAACCTATCCATGGCACGAACGGGGGAATCGTACGCTGATCATAGATGGAGTTGCGACGACAGATGCGGTGCAACCACAACACCGGAAGGCGGCACAACGTTACCGAACCCAGAGGTCGAGGGAAGTACTAAGATGGGAATATAGCTTGTTGTTGTAAGTTCAGACAAATATACATAAGTTGAAGGATGATAGAGTAGGGTTAAAAGGAGAAATGTGAAGCATTTATAAACAATACAGACCTCCCCGCCAAGAGCGTGAGTCGGGAGAACGAACGCTCGAAAGTTGTGCACTGTTGGTAGTCATTAGTTTTGAAGGCGAACCAACTACGCGTCCAGAGCGCGTGTGTTTTGGAGCGCATAGTTTACTTACTAGTTCAGTGGAGGGTGTAGATGGGGCACACAGGATTCACACATTGGCTGGATAAGAGTGGCACTGGGAAACGGCTATTCCATGGCTGGTTATAATGTCCCAGTTTCAACGTACGCTGGTTTTAAGCAAACGTTGCTCGGAGAAAGCTTCGAACCGTTGCTAGCCAATACAAAGTATTTATCGTTGCGAGTAAGAACTTTGAAGGACTGAGGCATTTGCTGCCCCGCGATTGCCTGCTTCATTTCGGGAATTGGTCGATTACCATTGTGGTCCACTGGGTGACCGAGAAAATCGATACAGGATTGGCCGAGAATGCAGTTTTCAACCTTAATTGTCACGAGATACTGGGCGAAACCCTTGAAGATCAGACGGAGATGTGATAGGTGTTCCTCCTCATTCGAAATGGCTACGAGAATGTCGTTGATGTAAGCGGAAAGGAAGTCTAGCCCGCTTGGGACTTCATCAATGAACTGCCGAAATGTTTGGGCAGCGTTTCATAATTCGAAGATCATAAGGACAAATTTATAGAGACCGAAGGGGGTAGTAATGGCGGCCTTTGGGTTGTCGCCAGGAGCGATAGGAATGTGGTGAGATGCACCAACTAGAACATTTGTAGAGAAAAGACTTTCTGTGCAGGTTGCTTGAAAAATAATGGATTTGGGAAAGTGGGTATCTATCGGGAACAGTGACACTGTTGAGAGCACAGTAGTCGCCACATGGTCTCTAATCGCTTGTCTTCTCGGGAACCAAATGAAGCGGAGATGCCCAGCAGCTTTTGGAAGGGCGGGCGATCACGAGGTTAAGCAGGTGTACATACCCTCGCTTGGCCGTTTATAGTTTGTCCAGTGGAAGGCATGTTGGCTTCGCAGACCCAGGAGGAACGGTTGTGACCATATGGTGACAGATATCGTGCTTTTACTCTAAAGTGCCGTCATCAGCTCTAAGGAGGGAGGGAACTTGTTGCAGTAATGACGAGTAGCGTGACTCTTTAGGCAAACGTACTAGCAGCTTAATAGAATTGACCGTAGCGAGCTGTCCGGAACCAGTTAACGAAGTAGAGCCATCTCGTAGCTTGCCATGCCGCAAGTTTACGACCTGTGGGTTTACTCACATTCCTTAAGGATAACGTCATGGAACGCAATCCCTCACCTCCGTTTCAGTGATAGCACCACATTTCCATTTTATGGACCTTCCGTCTTCCTAGAATGCCGGCTTTCACTTGGGAATACCACGGTCATCCTTTCAAATACGTGCACAGGGAGTCAGACGACCCATACAGTGTGGCAATCGATATAATCCGAGTACAGCCAACAGAACCCACTAGCCACGTCGTCCTCCATAATGCCGCCGTGCTGTGTAGCGTCCACCGCGGACACCTGCGTTATCGTGCCGCCGCACGAAAACCAGTAATTGTGTAGGTTACACTCACTTATGCTTCCACAGACATGATAATAGTGCCCAGTTTCAGCGCTTGCAGTAACCTTACCCACCGTTCGCAGTCACACTAAAGTCTCCAACGTTTACGGGCAAATGCATTAAATGTATATCCTCTGCTTTTAGCCCAAGTAACACGCCACCAACTTCCTCCGCCATGCCGCCATGTTGTGTAGCATCATCGGCCGACATCGCCACCTGCGGTAACCAGCAGCAACGTGATCATACGGCAGTGTGCTTTTTGAACTTCCGTTATGCTTCTACAGAAATGGTAACCATGCCCAGTTTCCACGCTTGTAGCAACCTTTCTCAGCATCCACATTGCGCGTGAAATACCGAAAACCAACCAGTCCCGATCATCCATCTCCGCTCGAACGACTTAGTAGCCATTCTCAAGGCCACCCTCTGTCCTACAGCCATGTGTCCCCCCTGGTAGCATCATATCAACACCGGATGCTTTGCAACGGTTGGAGCACTGGTATGTGGGTGCAGTGGGCAGGTCCATAATCGTCCACCGATTAAAGTACTGATCAGTCCCCTTTGGATACAGCGTGGAACTCAGTGAGTCACATTTCTCTTTATTTTTAGACAACACAGGAGCTGCAATGGCACCTTTTTCCGCTTACATAACATCCACTTAAGTTACGACTTCTGTCTCATGGCCTCGTTCATTGTTCATTACAACACACATTCGCACCGGAAACATTGAACGGGAGACAACCGATGCATTAACCGGTAAGTTGCAGTTACCTACACCGCATACACTGGAAACTGCACATGTCGACAAAATGTTATTCTTATTGACGTATATTATCGCATTTTAACTTAGACGTATCATACAATAGGTATGCGGTGCCCATCTGACAACAACAAGTAAGCAAGCTTTTTACCCTTATCACTTGTATACAGCCTGCGTCTGCTGCCGTGAAATACCCTTCCGCCTGTCCGCAAACAACTGCATTTCAGTGATTTCGGTATGGGATAAATGGACACCACTCCACGTCCGAATGCGGCTTCCCAACAAGGTACGTGACAAAGCCAGACCAAAACGTTGACAATTGTTGCACTTCTTCTTCAAGTCTAACTTTGAATTGTTGCACTTCTCTACTCCATAGTGCTGTCGTCCGTATGCACACTCACTATCGGTTGATAGGTGACTGCGCATTGAAAGCTTTTGTTATTTTCATGATCAATCCACGGCCTTTTTATTGCCGGGCAATTTCCTTTAAAACTTCCTTTGCATGCACTATGCACACCATCACTGGGCGGTGCCCCACCTCGCTAACGTGTAATAAAGTGTAATAAAGTAAGTCAAAGCTGCGTTACTTACATGCATATTGCGTTCATGTGTGTGTAGGAACACCTATCCATAAACCATTCCTCAGTGTTTGCGCGTCGTGGGTCAACAGCGCCTCGCACGCGCCCCATGATGACGTGGATTTCCGGAACCTGTACAGACGTCAGCGTTCTTTTGGTGTCTCCTTTTTTAGTATTTGCATATTTTCACCATCAGGCAGCATAACTAGTTCAATGCAGTTGGAAACCATGACGGAAGCAAATGAATGGCCATGTGATCCCGTACAACTTGTATTGGTACCGTTAACAAAGCCCATTCATTGCGTTCGTTTTGGCGCACCGCCTAAGGCTAACCTTGTGGCTGCCCTCGTACCCATAATGATGCGTACTACGCCACATATATGCACTTCATAAGTACTGCTAATGGAGGTTCGCGGGGCCTATATTTGAGTCCTTCCCGTGTCGATTGTCATGCCACCGCCGTGAGACACACATAGACTTATATGGTATCAGTCACGAAGCCGTGTGACGCTAAGCTTGCCAATTCCCTAGTGACAAACATAGTGCCCCTGTCATGGACAAAGTTAAAACCATTCATTAGGGTGTACAGATTCTACCTTATTTGATTCATCAGCGGTTATTCCCGTACCACCGCTGCCTGACCATTCTGAGCTTAGCAAACGCACGTATTTATGAACTAATACACAAAATTGTGAATATTGTGGTACGCATAAGGACACTAACGATCCGCGACCAATATACAATTACTAAAAACAAGCTTTCAAGGCCTGCGCAGCCTAGTGCCTATATTGATGCAAATGTCATGAGACAAACATAGTCTAAATGAAGGCCGTCCAAGTGGGGTCCTGGAACCCAGTACATTAATGCGTCTGTGGGCCATATTCAGGTTTCCCTGTGGATATATCTGGGCGTACTAAACGCAATTTCTTTACCGCAGTGAAGCCATAAATGGATGCTGCTTAAAGGACCATTATGACACCACTGCCATAGAACCTATGATACCTTTCCATGCATCGCTCTTGCAGCCAACGGCGGCGAAAACATAATCCCGTTGAGTGCACAAACGAATGCCACCTGTGTGGCAATCGTATGGCCTTACCATGCAATCGTCACCAGCGCAGCAACATAAAACAACATGTGGTCCTGCGTAAATATGTGGGAGACATGTATGAAATAATGTCAACGCTAATAATTGATTTCCCTCCTTTTTCTTTGCCATCCTATTATTGGTCAGGCTTCTTATAATTTCTGCATTTACTACACCTGATAAATTTTCCTTAGTGTTATTCATAATAACCGTGGTATGATAATCATTAAATGCGTAGCCTACTCCTTCTATTCCGGATACTTTTAGATGTACAAGTACAGGTAATGGGTAACCTCCATGCAAAGTGGCAGGCACGTGCTTAGTTATTGATTCAAACACATAAGGAAAAGACAAATGGAGCCCTGAATTGAAAATAACATACGCTTTGGTACGGTGACATCCAGTTGCGGGAAGCTGCATTAGGTAATTTCTGCAAAGAATAATAACGTTTCGGCTTGTTACACCGCATAATGCTGATTTTCCGTGCAACCATATTAACTATACAAACGTAATCCTACATAAGCATATAACCAAGGATTGATTGAAGCAGCAGCAATACCATTTCTTTCCGTGCTAAATTAGAAAAATAGAAAAGCGCATATTTATTAACAAACAGATGCATTCACTTCCATACACCATTGTGTATACATAAATGAACGCATTAATAATCTCATTTAAGTAAACAGATAAATACATATATGTATATATGCATATAGGTAATAACGAGTATGCTTATTTAACATACTGCCATATGAAAGTAGATGGTTATATTTATATATAAATATACGCGTTTACATTTTTGCAAATTTAGCATAATAATAAATGGAAGTGCTGCTCATACCGTCCATATATATATATATATGCGCACGCTAGGCTTCTCCTTCCGCCTTTGCCAGCATTAAAGCACCGCACGTATAAGAGAGAATGACATGCAATTGTACCTCCCATTCAACTTAGATCCTTTAACTTACTGTTCCGCGGACCTTCTGACCTGCAACTGACGCTACCACATCATGGTTCCGTTTTACATAAGCATTATGTAACAAGTCCCTTATTTAAATATGTGTGCGCGTACCACAGTTTCACCGGCCTATTTGTACCAGACACTTTACCCTGTTATTGATGTATTATTCTCACAGCCGTTTCCGTTTTTGCCGACCTACCCTGGTAGCAGCACCGTAACACTAAATGTAGCAAACTGGACATCAACTGGACAGATGTCCAGTTCAGGTATTAATGCATTACTTGCCGCGCTAAATGCATTTAGTTTGACATTTGTTATTAAATTAATAGTTGATATGCATTATATTTGCTACTATTTGACCATAACCCTAGTGGTTTAAATGCATCCGAAGGTCTTTTTATTTAGCCAGTTTAGGTTTCGTAATCTTGGTCGCTGATACTGC
>OX104066.1:131467993-131500264 GCA_944474145.2 Dicrocoelium dendriticum
GCAATCTTCAATATTGCCGCAAATCAGCATTGGTGCTGAAGTATTGGAAACCACCTCCCGCTTCTGCTACCTTGGGAGTGTGATATCGACGGATCAGCAGCTACACGTTGAGTTGCGTAATCGCGTGTCGAAGGCGGCAGCGACATTCGGGAAGCTAGAGTACCGAGTGTGGAACAACCATCAGCTTAGCATTGGCACGAAGCTGATGGTGTACAAATCCATGGTACTGTCCGTTCTCCTATATGGCAGAGAAATGTGGACGATTTACCGGCGGGATGTGCGATATCTCGAGCGGTTCCATCAGCAGTGTGTGCGACGAATTTTGCGGATCGGCTGGGGCGCCAGAGTTGAAGACACGGAAGTGTTGCGCCGAAGTGGGATGTATGCAGTGGACGGCATACTTTTACTGCGACACCTGAGATGGCTCGGTCATGTGAGCCGTATGGATTCGACGCGAATACCGAAACAACTTTTATACGGTCAGCTGAGTATAGGGAAGCGGCATGCTGGGAAACCCAAGTTACGTTACCAGGACATGATTAAAGTGAGCCTCACACGTTCTAATCTTGATTGCAGATCATGGGAATCGAAGGCGGTTGATCGTGGTGCATGGCGCGATCTAATCACGAAGGCAGTTGCTGAGGTGCGAGAGAAAGCCCTCATGCATGCAGAGAAGAAGCGGCAAGTGCGGAAGCGGCAAGCACCGATGAATTGTACTCCATCGACATCGAGCGCATTGTGCTGTAGAACATGCGGTCGCGAGTGCCTTAGTCAGGCAGGCCTAGTGAGCCATGAGAGAGGTCACTCGGGACCACTGCCGAAGCGCCGACGGGTCCCGCAGTGAACGTAGGCAGCACCGGCGCAGCGTTTGTAGGCACGCTGAATTCGATTTACTAACCGCGTGCTTGCATGCTAAGTCTCTTTATTTCAGGTTGTGGGTTTTCGGTTCTCTCCTAATGCCTTTCTTTCTCATATAAATGTCTAGTGGGCCATGAGCTAGGTCCTTTGGGGCCACTACAGAAGCGACGACGGGTCCTGCAGAGAATTACGACGAGCCGGCGCAGCGTTTGTAGGCACGCTGAATTCGATTTACTAACCGCGTGCTTGCATGCTAAGTCTCTCTATTTCAGGTGGTGGGTTTACAATTTGTGCCTAATGCTTTCCTTTCTCATATGAATATCTCCCTGTACTCTATTCCATTAACTTGCGCACATCGTTTCAGCCAATTGTATTCGATTTCCATAGCATTTTTGTGTTTGTGGCATTCCGTGAACTATACTTCCTGACCTCGTGCACTTAGCTAGGATTTGTTTGTAAACAAATTATTACGTATGCTATTTAATTAAGGTTTATGTCACCGTTTCCTTATGCATTAATCGAGCTTTTCTCTTTTTCTTTATCTCTCTCTCTTACAAGTGATTGGCTGTTGTTTGATATCCCCGGTGTGGCTGCGCTTGATGTGCATGTTGACAAGGTGCCTACCTGTCTATTACCCACTACATTGTGCATACTGGCTCCAGGAGACAGTTGGTCGTTGCTGGAGGGGACGGGGTGCACGGTTCTTGTGGCCGTGCTAGGCTCAAAGAGCGGTTCCATGCACTCAGTGTGGAGCGGACTACGGTCCAGCCACCGCCTTGTGTGCGGTTGATTCCCCAAATACAGCGTGCTTGTGTTTGCCTGTGAAGGAGTGTGGGCCGGCTCCGTTGATGAAACGTGGTTCCCATCCGCATGCCTCCCGGTCTTATTCCTTCGGGTTTACACTGGATATGGGGTATGTGGTTGGAGCTGTGGGTGGTGCAGCGCAAGCCATCCATGGTCCCTCTGTAGGCGCAGGCGTCCTGTGGTTTGCCACAGAGACAGGCAAATCCGAAACCGGATGCCGCCAACCAATTGTCTATGAATATAGCTTGTATTTTTGAAGGTGCCGCAGAATTCTTGACTGTTTGTTATCGGTAGGAATGTGAGAATAAGCGATCGATGTCCGTGAGTTGGATCCCATTTTCCGGATGTCCACGGCCCAGTGACTTTATTTTGTGGCGAGTCACATCCGCCACGTCACAGTGTTGATAAGCAGGCATTTGTGGCTTTTTATAGGGAGAACGCTTGCCGGGCGAAAACCCACCACGTCCTGGAACATTGCTGCCGAACTGTTTGCTGGGACGGGTTAAACCCGAACCACCCAGCTGGCACCACGAGGAGGTTGTTCGGCTAGCCAGCAAATTAGCCGCTCGCCTGTTTGAACGTTGCTAGCGTTTGTTTGAGTCAACATAGCATCCACTTTCGAACGGCGCGACGTTCATCGGCTCCGCGGCCATCTTTGCTCTCCGCGCACGCGACCACACCTTTCCCCTAGCTAGCTATCTTCCGGTGCCTTCTTTTTAGCACTAGATAGCGTTTCTCCCTACTTAATAAATTTTTCCCAGCGTTATTTTTGGTGTCCTCCACTCATCGGAGGTTAGCCTTATATTCGCGTATTGGTTCTACAGCGTACCAATCCTGCTTCTCGCTTTACATGTATATATGGGTTAAGGATGTTAGTAAGGAATACTGGTATGTTCGTAAGTAAAATACTCATACGTGATTTAATGTTTCTGCGGAAATCCATGTACTCTTGCATGTTTGATATTGCTGTAAAGCTATGTTACATGCAAACCTCTAGTGTGTAAAATACGCGGTGGTGTTTAGTCGCATGGCATTCTGCATCAGCCTGCAATCGACGTGGCGGTCAGAGCAAGCATGCATTCGAAGGCACTATGCGCGCGTTCTAAAAGTCACACGTGCCCACATAGTACAAAATCCGGAGGTGCGACGAATTAGGTATGCTGTGCCCCCTGTTAAGTGGAGGCGGACCAATAGTGCGGACCACTGAAGTAGGCGCCACAAATACACTGGGGTACTGAAAGAAAGGTTGCGTGGAGGCTGAACATTAGTGGCGGTTAACCCATATAGGCAGCATATATATACATCAGATCTAAAAGACACTTGTTAAAAGCCGATATGCTCACCGGAGGCGTCACGTGGTATAGTGACGGAGGCAAAGGTTTTGTGAAGGCTGAGCAATGATGTCATAACACCCGTATAGGTGGTACGCATACACAGCAGTGCTAAACGCCCTTTGTGAACATCCGATGCACTTACCGGAGGTGCAACGGAGTATGTAGCGGGGGCAAAGGTTAAGTGTTGGCGGACACCTATTACCGGAACACCTACAGGCACAAGCATTTCAACCGAAGTGCAGACGCCGACAGAGTGGAACAGAACTCAATGAACCGACCCTCACAGCCTTGAATGATTCCCACTACAGCTTCACCAGTTATTTCCGCAGCGGGGTCTCTGGAGGTGCGTAACCAATAATGAGGACAAACCTTTCACCATTAACCAACAACACCGTGAGTCATGGATCCTAAGTTCGGACAGACACAGTGAGTGTCGAAGTAACGCTTGGCATCCTCCTGTAGACAGCCACTGACGGACCAACATGGCGCGGCACCCAATTCTGTCGCCAAGGAATCCACTAGTTCGAGGAGGCAGCTGTGACGTGTGCCCTGCGTCAGTTGACGTCAATACCTATGCGCTTATGGTCCGTCTGCTGCATGCACGGCTGTGCTTAGCATGTAAAGCGTAAGCGCTTTAAGTGGAAACCACAGGAACCAGCGAAGTGTAATGCTTGCGGAATGAAAATGCATCCAAACCTTTAAAGCAACCTGACTGTTCCGTGAAGCGAAGGTGTAACGTTCGCACTTCCCGATTGTAAAGGAAACACCAAGGGAAAGCTTTCCGAGTCAACACTAATTTTACCGTCATATGATGCTCTAAAGAAACTCAACGTTATGCACCTCAAATTTAACTTACCCGCAGCATCGCCTATATGTATATGCCGGCTCATCATGTTATCACACACAACTTCGATGAAACCATGGCCCGCACAAGTTGAAACTTAGTCAATCCAATTGCTCGCAGCTCTTGGAGTCACCATACTTTTGCTGACACAGGGCGTAAACCGCGCTGTCCGCATCTTTAATAGCCGTCGCCATTTTTGTACGCCACGTGCTCGTGTGGTGACGAGCGGAAGTTCTCGTTTTAAGGATACGGAACTTCAATTGTCATAATATCATGCTGAGAACCGGAATCTCCACCACATGAGGGTATTAAAGGTGGCTTTCGTTTGTGACGCCTACAGCCACTGACAATATCCCTCGAAACCCCAGGAGAGGAAAGATAGGAAAATCTCTTGACTTTTCCTTCTTGAACGGATCGTTGAACAGGAAAGGATAAAGTGTTGGAGTTCTGGATAAATCTAAAAGGAAGCACCCGAAAAACCCTGGTCAAACAATTACCGCCAAGTTCCCTTCGCCAGCAGTCCGCGCTGTGTAAGCCATGTGAAGTAAGCAAAAATGGAAGATAGAGAGGTATGAAAGTCATTTAAATGAAGAATAACACCAATAAGTATTGCCAGCAAACAGAGTCTAACTGAAGCTCGAAACCCTTAACCGTAGGTTCACTGACTACACTTTCTGGAAGCGAGTTCCAGCGCTCGACAACTCTACTCGAAAACCGAGTTTCTGCCCTGATCCCTTCAGAGCGCGGCTTGTATGTCTTCATTGGAGGACCGCGAAGACAAGTTAACCTAACCGGGATAATTAGCCAGCCCAAGTCCGGTACAATCTTCCATGTTATAATGCGGTAAGTTAGGATTACGTCTCCTCGAAGCCATTGGTAGTGCGTTGGAGACATACCCAAGCTAAGTAGACTCTCGGGGTACGATTGCCCCAGTAACCTTACGACAATTTGGTACCTACTCTCAAAACCCTCTCGAGCTCCATTTTGTCCCGAACAAGGCAGGGCGGGCAAGTCTGGACGCAGTATTCCAGACGGAGCCGAAGGAAGGCTTAGAACCTCTTCACGAATACGTCGGCAGTTAAGACATCGAAAGCAAGACGTATTAAACACAACCCCTTGAAAGCCCTGCCAGCAGCCTTCTTCCAGTTGTCGGCATGGAGAGCTGAGGAATGGACGACGCCTAGGTCTACCTGGTTGGAGACAAGGGGGTGCACGACCCCACCAAGTATGTAGCTCGAAGGCGGGAAAGTTGCTGCTATGCGAAGGACGAAACACAGCTTGATTACTGGGCGGTGGCCACAAAGTAGAGTAGTTCCAGAGTCGGTGGTTCGGTGTTGCTCCTCCCAACCCTCAGACCCCATGACCGGTTTCGTCCTCCTTTGGACTCATCAGATGGAGATACCCTGAGCTGGGGTGGACCTCGAGGTATAGTGTTCAAAGGTTGCCGCCCTGACCACTATGGCTCCTAGGTCCGCGAGTCCGTCCAGGGCATACTGTATAGCCTCAGAACCCCTGGAACCTTTACAACATTCCATGGCGTAAGGTCATCGGCAAACAATAGGGATGAGACTCAGAGCTCTCCAGTGAGCTTGCTCAAGTAGATGGAGCACAGCATCGATCCTAGGACCGAGCCCTGTGGGACACCGCTAAGGACCGTTTGCCTAAAGAATAGGCTGTGACCCACATATACACGCTGCTCTCTTCCCTGTTAGAACGCGGATACCCAGTGAAGGGCGCGACCAGATCCGTCGTAGGACCTCAGTTTTTGTGATAGTCTCAAGTGGGGTACCTTATCAAATGCTTTCGAGAAGTGTACAAAAAGCACATCCACTGCGTGGCCATTGTACATTGCTTCGGCCCAAGCTTCACGAGCAACCAACAAATTTGTAAGACACGAAACATCCTCCGGAATCCGTGCTGTGCACTGCTGAGTAGATTAAATCTATCCAGGTAATCTTCCAACGAATCTCTCACCAGCTTTTCAAAACGTTTGACAATGACGCTAGTCAGACTGACTGGACTATAATTGGCCGGAAGACTCCAGTCGCCATTTTTGAAGATAGGACAGACGATAGCCTCCTTCCATCCAGAAGGTAAAGTACAGCTGTCAGGTGACTTCTGAAGCACCATCGTAAGCGGTCCACTTAGTTCCACCGGCAACTCATGCAGAAGCTTCGGGTGAATTGAATCAGATCCAGCTGCTTTGGTTGGGTCCGTTTATTGCAGCAGCTTAAGGACTTGCGTCTCCACCACAGTAAACTTAGCTAAGTAATATCCTTCAGGAATTTTGGAGGCAAGATCAACGCTAGTCAACGCGACCTCACGTACCAAAGCCCCTGCCTAATGCTTCCCAAATACACGATGGTCCTCTGAGTTTGCGTACGCGCATGTTTCACCGGTTTGCATCAAAGTTAAGATTACCGAATTTCAACTACAGCGTCTCATAATCTACGCGCTGGACTTCTTCGGTTTTTCCAAACCACCATCAGCCAATTCCTTTTCGTACAACAACCGAGCTTTGCTTAAGTTTTGTTTACACCTATTTCTAGCCTCGCGGTATCTACCATAGGTGCTAATTGATGGAGCCGCACGGTGGGTCCTCCAGCACCTAGAATGCTTCTGGAGCAGGCCCTCGCAAGCCACGGCGGCGACGCTCGTGTCTGCTTTCTCATCGCAAGTGGCATGTAGGGAAAAGACACCTTTGTGAGGCAAGACTTAAATTTATCCCACGCCGCCGGGATCCTACCGACCGCCGAGGTTTCGCAACGCAACGCAGAAGCCTTGATCCGTATGGCCTGATAGTTGGCACGCCATATACTTGGAAGTGGCTTAACCATGCTCGGGTGACGCCTGGTAAGCGTACGCCTGAGGGATAAACAAACATGAGCACTGACACTTAAAGGGAGCTGTAAGGGATGTCACCTACGAAGTCTAATGACTTGGCAAAAGCTAGATCCAAGATAGACGGTAGTTGGGCATCCATGTACCTAGTGCGGAGGTCTACGAACTGATGCAGCGGTACTTTAGCGTAAGCTCAATAAGAGCCGTATCGAACGTACCTTCCGCCTCGTTGCGTGAAAGATCTGCCCTGCAAGCTTCTTGTAGGTTGAAATCTCCTATTATCAAACCCCAATTTGCGAACTTGGGGCGAATAAAGTCAAACAACTCATTGGACGCACTCTCGGCGCTTCTTTACACAAGTACAACTGTAAGTTGAGCTGAGAAGTGCCAATCCCTACAGACAGAGCGTCAAAAGCTTTATCTGCTGACTGAAACATATAGGTACGTAAAACTTTGTCCACAGATAACCTAAAGCGCAACGCCTACAACTTATCGGCCAATGAAGCGATCAAATCTAAATGGTGTGTAACCAGACAGACGTATTTCACCTTCCGTGCCGTCCCGAAACAGTCATGTTTCAGTGAATGCAAGTATATCTGGATGAGACTCATCTACAAGCAGGCCTACCTCGCACATCGTATTCCTTAGGCTGCGCACATTTCTTAGCACTACCTAAAGGTAATTGTAACGTCCAGCCCTGGAACACGCGCTACCAGTACTGCCACTGGTAGGGCGGAAACAGACCGCAGGCTAACCAACCGAATATCCACCAACCGGAAACCTTGTTCACCGGCGGCTCGCCTGGTCTTGTGGTCCCTAATGGCCTTTTTCAGCTACCGCCTATCCGCTAATGGGAGGTCTGTTTGAACGCTAACATTAGTACCCTTCAATTTGAAGGCAAACCGCAGCGACAAATGGCGCTCCTCCGGGGTGGATAGGATTACACGAAGTAAGCGCGGTCGAGGGTTTGGGGCGATAACCGGGATGGTACCCAATCTAGTCAGCTTCCTGACCATTTGTTCGCCACAGCTGGCAAACCTTTTCCACTTCGGTCACCCAAGCGTTACGATGACGAAGACGTATGTCTGGCAAATCGCGCCTTGTTAACCGAATGTTACATTGAGGACCCACAAATGTAAACATCTTGCGTGCAACGATACGTCTTCATTAGTTTAAGCCCATGCTTCCTGATCCGCTGTTAGTGGCCGATTTTCGCCTTACATCCAAGGCTTCCCCACCTGAAAACCGTGCGAATGTCAGGACAGGCGTTTCCGATCTCTAACATTACCCTTAAAAACCGCTGAGAACCGCGCAAGCAAATTATGACACGGGTACCTATTACAATATATTTAGCAGGTGGATACGCAACAGTTTCCGCTTTCCAACAACATTCGCTCACTTACTATGCACCCACACAAACTGAATATATAGGTATTGGCGTCTTTCCGTTAGCACCTGTCCGGACTCCCATTGGTAGCCTTATAATAAACCCACATGCGTCGTAAGGCCCAAAACTTCATTTATGAACCTAAAAACTTGTGTACCACAGCCACACTGCCAAAGGATCATTGATGGCGATTGGCGGATATGAGGCTGCGCAAGTGGAAGTCGAAATACCGGGTCCCTTATTTGCTTGTTGGTCCAATACGCAGGACGCTCATCAGGCGGAGGTCTATATCTTTTTAGGAACCTGTGCTTCCATTAGCTTTGCTATAGTTTGCTCATCAATTAATAGTTAAGCATGGTTTGTATTACCTGTCATCATCCTCATCATTATATGTTATTTGCGGGTAGACCACATAGCTGGTATGCCGCACTACTTGAGACAAGAAGGAAAGTACAACGCTGGCACGTCGGATGAGTTCCCGACAACGCATGGACATCGTTCCTGAGTGCTATCAGCCGGTTATCGTGCCGCAACAAGTTATATTTTGCCTAGCGAATGAGATGGTGCTTGGAGCGGAGGCTAAGCAGAAAGGGATGGACAAAGGAACCCACAACACAAACGCCATTGGGACCGGCTTCTAATCATCTCAGCAAGTGTATCAAACCAAAATTGCTCATCGTCCTTAGGAGCTCAGCCAGTTAACCGGGACGCACCAACCGACACCAATATAGAAGTGAGATTATTCATTTCTCTCGACTAATCCATCGTTTGGCCTCCCTTTCGCTTCCAACAGCACCCCGGGGTGCAAACACTACACGTGTAGGGGCTTGTGATTGCACTGTGTTTTGCCTTTGTTTTTATCATTTCCCTAACCGATCATTTTGTAATATTTGTGTACCTTCACTAATTTTGAATACAGCAATTTCTACGTGCTCGCGTTTTGTTGCTCTCGTTTTGCTGATGCTTCTGCTTGGGCTACTGCCACGTCTATCCACTACTCGGATTTCGTACCTTTAGTCGGCATCGGACAAACAGCGATTGAGAAAGGAACTATAAAGCAAATGCATTAATTTTTCTTCCATTTTGCGCTTTTTCCAAAGCTTGCACTTTGCCCCCGCACTCTAACTCATTAGGTACCGGTCTACTACACACGCCGCAGGAGTCGGTGTGCTTGCATGCGCAACACGTGGTCCAGTCACTGGAGCCTGTTGCGTGATATAATGGTGCCGAGGGGTTCACTCGCTCTTCCTGCACCAACTACGCGATGCCGAACACATTCATTGCCCACGCGGTGCTCCCACCAGACATGAGCTAAGCTGCGAAGCCAACGGTGATCGAATGTGACGAACCTGCCGAGCTGGTAGGCCAGGTTTCTCAATCATGTAGGAGAGGAGATCGGACGGCTGCGTTACAAACACTGCCCTTTAGGGCATGAGTAATGTCGCTCCTGCCCAACAAATGGCGGAGATTGTCAAAAGATCCTAGGGTTTTGCCGTACGGTTCGTAACCACTTCGAGCCCAAGGACGCTAATTTGGCTGCCCAGGTACTTGAATCCCTGAACGACTTCTAGCTACTCACCACAAAGCGTTAGCGCAGGGTTGTGTCCCTGCCAATCTTGGAGAAGTACTTTGCATTTCGATGGAGTATAGCATATCCCAAAACGATACTGTCAGTGCTAATCAGTCCAGTGTTGCTCGACATATTTGGGAGCTGTCAAACATTAAGGCAATATTTTCCGCGTAATCCAAGTCAAGCCATCGCTCTCCAGGAAGTGGCTCCACACATTCTAGGTCGCGTCCAGCGAACGCTGTTTCCATGACCTCACCAATGGCGAAGTTGAACAGGAAAGGTGACAGCGGGCATCCTTGTCTCACACCGCTGGTGCTACTGAAGGGTGGCGGCAGTTCGCCATAAACCTTCACCCTGCCCGAACTATGTGCGTACAGCGCTTTGATAATGTTTACATATTTATCAGGCATATCTTCCCTCAGTATACAGTCCCAAAGAGCACATCAATCAACTGCGTCGAAGACACTTTTTATGTCAAGAAACAAGACAACGGTGGTTCGCCAATAAACATGGCGGTGCTTCAACAATTGCCGCAGGGTAAAGATGTTGTCGATGCACCAACAACCTCGACGAAACCCGGCTTGCTCTTCACGACTGCCAGGCAATCTGTACAACATGACAGACGCAAGCAATTTGGAGGCATTTATGATCAGACTGATCCCTCTATGATTGCCATTTGCCAAAAGGGAGTCTCCTTTGAAAATTTGGACAAGGACGGAGAGGCTCCAGTCTTTCGGGATAGTTTGCCGCTATCAAACTTTCGCTGGCAACGCGTATAAAGCATCTACTAGAGCAGTACACCCAAATCTGAATAGGGCTAAAGTAATTCTATGAGCCCCTGTGGCCTTATGTAATTTCGACAGCCTGATCTCATGTTTGGCTTCTGCGCGTGAGGACGGATCCAAGGAGGGCCCAGGGAGAAGGACATTCCATTCCAGAAGCAGAAAGTGATAACTCAGGTTGGTTAAATTGCTTTGCAAAGTGTTCAGTCCAAAGCTCCAAGCGTTTTGTCTGGTTGTGGATTGGCTTCTTACGCTCGTCGCTTATGCTCTCGCTACCACCAGGTCTCCTGCTACCTGGTTTCCGTATCAGACGGAATAAATTACGATGATTACCACTGATAGCGGCTATCTCCATCTCCGAGACACGATGAGATCACGAGGCGTCGCAGACTTTCTTCAGGCTAGCACGCAGCTTTGCCCTTAGGTTTTTGAGCCTTATGGTATTCGCTTCCAGCCGGAATAAGTCGACGAGCATTCAAGTTCCGGAGACTGTGTATGGACCCAATGTTTACTGAGGCAATTTGATTTACCACACGAAGGCTTGCTTGCTGATACTAACGTTTGACGAGTATGCGACCTCGAATCATCTACGGTGTTCAGTGGGCGCTTACTCAGCCCGAATGTCAGCACACTTTGGTACGCATCGGGCCACCTGGCTTCAACAGCTGGCTGGTGTCAATACGTTCAAACCGACGTTGTGGATGTCCGCCGATACGCACCCAGATGTCGGCGCAGACAAGTGCATGGTCAGAGTCCACGCTCCTGCCTTGAATCGAACAAGTTTTAGGCACAGCTTCTCCAGCGGTAACGGCTCACGATATGATCGATTTGCGTCTATAGCTGGTGCGGCTGGTGAGCACCAAGTCACGCTTCTGCGGGTGCTGGGTAAAAAAAATTTGTGCTCGCGAGAAGGAGACGAACCTCTTCACACATCTGCAATAATCGCTCACCGTTATCATTACGGGAGCCTGCATCATGTCGGTCACGTGAACGAAGCGCATCAAGGGACAATTTTCCTACTTGGTCGTTTAGGTCGCCAGCCAACACCACAGTATCCATCTTGGTCGGACACTGTGCGCCAAAACTTTAGGTCATCTGCAAATATGGGAGATGGTACCTTCAGCAGTCCGAGCAGTCCATTGACATACAGGGGAAATAACACGGCCAAATGCCGAACGCTTTGAGACGCCACTGAGGAGTGACTGACGGACAGACTAGACCCCACACGAACATACGTCTCCTTTCGAGAAACTTGGTGATCCATTTTAGTGCACTCCCCACTATTCCATAGGACCCAAGCTTCATGGAGAAGCGAGAATGTTATACCGTGTCGAACGCCTTGTAGAAGTAAATAAACACTACATCTACTGGATAACCCCGACCCAAACATCCGCCCAACCTTCGCGTGCAATTTACAAATTAGTCATGCTGGATTGACGTATGCGAAAGCTGTATTGAAGTGGATTGAGCAGACCAAACTCCCGCATGGGATTTTCAAGCACATCCCTGACCAAATTCTCCAATACCTTGACCAGTACGCTTGTCAAACGTACTGGTCTATACTTGGCAAGGAAATGTTTGTCGCGGTTTTTAAACATCGGGCGGCAGATAGCAACCTTCCAGTCCTTGGGAGACGAGCAGCGGCGAAACGATAACTGAAACAAAAGCGTCACTGTGCCACATAGCTCACTTGCGAGTTCGTACGAAAGCTTTGGGTGAATAGCATCCATTCTAGTGGATTTAGCGGGATTTAGCCCCTGAAGAAGATGGAGAACTTGTGCCCCTGAAACTGAGACGTCCCTCAAACTGGAGTCCTGTGGGAGTTTCATCGCTAAGTCAACATGCAGCAACTGCTCATCCTGAACGAAGTCCCAAAATACTGCGCACTGAGTAAACATGATTTTTCGTGCTAAGTGTTGGCAGTGGCACCGTCGCTGCCGAATAACACTGGGTAGATGAGCTAAAGTTACTATGCCTTTTGACGCAGGAAATGATTCGTCTGGGATTGACGGTGGCTGAGTTCGTCAGCTCTATCTCATAGCTAGGTCTATTAGCTCTTAAATGAATCTTGCAAACGTTCCGCGCTTCATGGTAATGCCGAAAATTACATTCCGGGAGAAGTGTCCGGTAGGTCCGCCAGCAGCTCGCCCGTCTATTCATTAGCTGGTGTGGGACTGAGTCAACCATAGTGGCTTCGCTGTGGTAAGCTTCACCGAAATAGGGTTGTGGGGTGGGATGTATTAACGTGGAAAGAATTAAACGTGTCCCAAGCCGTCTGCTTATTACCTTGCGGCAACCTGATGCACGAGAAACTTATTACCTTGGCTATAATAGACTGAAAGTTTCCATGCCAAATGTTCGTTGTCCTGACTCTGCGTGAATCGTAGTCACTAATGAGAGCACAATTGAATGACAAACAGGTATGGTCACTTGCTTCCAAAGGGACCATACTTAAGGGCACTCACAACATCAAGCGACTTTGCGAAGACTGGGTCCAAGAGCGAAGAAGCATGACTTTCCATGTACCTGGGGGGTCGATCGACAAATTGGTGTAAGGGTACTTCCCATGTCAATTCAACAAGCGCGGCAGTCAACACTTTTGTCGCTGCCTCATAAGACAGGCAAGGCCAATTCGTTTCTGGCAAGGTATAATCCCCATAATCAAGCATCTGTTCACAGAGTGAGTGCGGATGAAGTTATTGAACCTACTAGAAGAGCTATCAGGGCTCCTATACAGCAGCACTATTTTATTTGCGTTGATTAAATACGGAACTAAACTGTAAGCTTTTCAACCATTTTATCAGCTTAGTTAAAAGTGTGTTTCGCTGTTTACACCACATCCGCGGCAATCATATCTCAGTATTGGGTAGCCAGGAACGTTTAATTCATTGCCCAGTACGTCAGAAAAGAAACATGTTTCAGTGAACGCGAGTACTTTAAGAAAGGACTGGTCTATAAGGGCCCGAACTTCACACGTCTTGTTTCGCCGACTACACACATCACTGTGAACTATGTGAAAACCTCTGGCATGGAGAGCCTCGGGTCATGTGCTACCAGAATGTGCTCTGGTAGGGCGGAAGTGGACAGTCGGCTCACCACCGGAAAACCCACCAAACATAAACCTTTCTCGCCAGGTTCACGACGCCCTTCAAGATTTCCGGTGGCTTCTTCAAGAGTTATCCTATCCGCTGAAGGTAGGTCCGGCTGTATACTCACTCAGAAACCCTTTACTTAAAGCCAAAGCGCAGAAGAGCTTGGCGTTTATCCGGCGTAGCCAGGGCCACGCGCAATGGACGGGTCTGCATTTAGTTGTGTCAACCGATATGTTCCCCAGCCTGGTAAGTTTTCTACTCGTAACCCCAGGAAGCCCGGGTGGAAGTAGATTAGAAAAGCAAATTTTGAAGCAGTGTAGGTCTTCAAGCATGCGATCTATCGGAAGAGCCGCAGGGCACTCCGCGACATTCCTATAGATAAGGCTGCCGTCAGTACATACGTCACCGTGACGAGGGGTGTTTAAACCACGCGTCACTGTAGCAGTGGCCGGCGCAGCGCCCGATTGCTTATTCACCTTAGTAGAACTGCAGGTGCCCAGGATAAGTCTTCGGATAATGAGGTGAAGAAATTTTATACTTCCGTTACCGGTAACGTAGTACTCACAGAGCAAAGCGCTACATCTTTTAGTTTGGGTTTAGTTGTACTGACCGATTTCTTTATCATACGCCGATTTACCTTCGCAGATACACTAGCATATAAATCTTCCCCACTAACAACTGAGTTCAATATAACGTTAGGATGTTACCATCTTCAGGCACCGCCTCAAGCGTTGGTGAATCCTTCGAAGCCGTACTATGAATGCAATCGTCTGAACGCACCTGCACGTTCAATGCTTACGGCGATTTGATCAACCTTCCACTCCAAGGAACTAAACAAAGCTGGAAAGATACCCGCTCTATTCTCTAATATTTCAAATCCGTCCTTTGGAACTAGACATGCTTTGTGCCTCACACAACCAGGGCATTTATAAGGTAGATCATCGCAATTTTGTAGTTGGATTTACTGCTGAGGTGACCTGGAGATTCACCGTATGACTGTGTAAACTATTCTAAAATATTTTCAAATCATAGCTTTCTTATGTATTAGGGAACTAGGCGATTTCCATGTTGGAACGTTGTTCCCGTTTGTTGGAAACGCGATTACGATCTCCGCATTTGGCGCGCGACGGGACTGCGAACGACGCTCCGTCTGGACCAGGACGCTCACATCTGGCGGGAACGGGTTTGCGGGCCAAGACCAACCGGGACAGCCAGGAGTATAATGGTAGAGTAGAACATTGATATGTAGTTACTTAATTTGTTAATGGTATACATTATCGAGTAGAAAATGTATGAAGGAAACGGAGTTCCACAGCTTTTATAGTGCTATAGTTTACTGTAACCGTGGTTGCAGGTGCCCGGATTTTCCAACTGCATAAATGGGTCTAAAGGGGAAGGGCTAATTTCTGTATTGGCGGGAAAGGGTCTCGCTTCCATTGTCCTCGGTAACATCCAAGATAGTTTGAGTGGCTGCAAAGTATACTCATAATTTTTATGGTATTAAGGTTTGGGAAAGATATAGTGCTCTATGGATTTGCTTCGTGAAAACTGTTATGAGAATTTAAAGTGTTGACTACAGGTGTAGTAGAAGTTCACGGCATAATCGAAAGCAGGCAAATGGTAAACATAAGTGAAATGTGAACGGCTGTTTTATGGCGCAAATAAGTGTTAATGCAATTGTTTCATGTATGTAAAGTTTATGCATACAAAAACTTACTTGCTTGGATAAGGGGTATACAAACCTCTTGTCTGATTATTGTATGTTTTGTAATTTTTGCAATCGCGATGAATGAAAGCCAAATTTACAACTAATAAATCTTACCAACTACTATTCTTTTACACGCTTAAACACAACGCGACATATACACATCTCTTTCAAATCCAGTTATGAAAGCATCAACATTTAGCCTGGTGTACCGGAACACAAAGTCCCTCCAGGCCAATTTTTCATGTCAAAAATTAGCCACTCCCGGTCTAAAGTGGACCTATGTTGTTGGATAAGTAAATAGTGTTCCGTTAAGCAGAAAATGAAGTGACGCCTTTTTAAGGGAGTATATGAAGAGTGATGCAGTTAACATGAATAGGAAATGCATATTATGCTTACCTCACATGCTCCTATGTGATTTGGTTTATTGTGTAAGTACTAGGCTGGCATGTTAACGTGTTCTGGGAAATACCCTGGTAGCACATGTCCAAGTCCTGTCCAGTTTGGCATCCTAAACGTACCTATGACAGCATTAGGCTAAACTGGACTGGAAGTATTACCGTGAGACAGCTAAAAAGGGTTCCTGTCCAGTTTAGGTTGGACCAGTAAAGATGATGCTAGCGTTGACCAATAGAAATCCACCACTATGCGTGACAATCCGGTTGGTCCAGATCCCGTCATTGCCTCCCATGGGTATCCGAATACGGACAACACACTTGAAAGCCCTATGCGCCTAACGAATATATGGACGGCTCGGACCTAGCGTTCACCCGGTACCTGTTGCGGTAGTTGCTGGAATTGGGAACCCACCTAGGCGGCGACTCAAAGCTGTTGGTCAGAAAAGGAAACCGCTCTTACCGCGCACCTGACATCACAAGGCGAAAGAAAACTAAAACCTAGGTATAGGAATGCTATATATACATGAAGGGGTGCAGTACAAAGGACGTTAGTAGCAGAAATCGGCATAGTCAATATTCTTAATCCGCTTCCGCGAGTGTCAACGTAGGAGGCTAAAGATGTGCCTAAGGAAGCAGGGGACTCACCTCATTCGCATTGCATACTTTAGTTTGCTCAACCGGCGGTCTCTTGTGCCGTGCAGAATGCAACCACGTTTTGATGTGCCGTGTACTGTCAGCATTCGAGGCTGCATCACCCATGCGTTGCCGAATGAGGCCTTGGTAGTTTTTATGGATTACTGCATTTCAACCTACGTTGTACAAGGCCGTTCATATTTGTTCGTCTGAATGCAAACGAACCTCTAGCGCCGGAGTAATTTATCTCCGCGGCAACTGATCTTGTAATTAGCCGCTCCATAGTGCCCCGGACGATGAGTTGTATGTTATCACCGTGCACAGCACATAAATGGTTGACCTAAAGTAGTTGAATAATAAGACGAACTTACGACTCTGATTTTGAAATCGGGGTCCATCAGCCGTTCATCATATCTCTTTAGCTCACTGAGAGAGATGAATGGCAGAGATAGTCCCGGCGCAACACTTTGGGATTGTCGTTGTAGCATTTGCGACATCGCTTCGGACATGCGGCGATGGCCGACCAATTCTGATCGAATGAGACACAACTCATCTAAAAATAAGGCTGAGTGCAACGCAATACATCGGTGGCGTTTTACATTATATGGCCTGCAGTTCGTGCAGCACATCCAGGTTGCATGGTGCGACGTCAGCAATAACTGGCGGCGCGATCACTGTTCAATAGGGGCAGTATGAAATCGATACTTACCGTTGCTTGTTGATGGTCCTGGACGTGACGGACTAATTCCACTGAACAGAGAGGAAGGCGCACGTGCGTAGGTTGCTGCAGAAGGCCTTTTGGGTTTGCTTGGACGCGCGGCATCCTCGTCATCGGAGCTAGAACGGACAGGCCGGCGTCTGAGGGGAAATAAAAAACACAATACTCACATTGCACGCCTAGCTGGAAGGCCCATGGGAATTGTATCGTCTGTCGATGGCAGCATCCCGCGCTCAGATTGCCGTTCCATTTCTCGGGCATGCTGGAATCTAACTAACGAGTTGGGTTAATATAAGAGAAATACTTACTCGTGCTAACGATTATGGACACGGCAGTGCTGACCACATCGACCTCCGGCGCAGTGTGATTTTTCACCGCTGCATAGTAGTGCGTACCCCGCACTGAAGGTATTTGAGCGTACGAACCTTCTTCTTTAAGCCAAGTGTTACTGACAATAGTTATTAAATCCTCGGTGTCAAGGAGTTTGACAACGCTGTATCCTTGAAAAGCCATCATTGCTGAAAAAGAAAGACGTTAGTAGTTAAAGTGAATAACTGTGTGGCATAGGGTAAATTACAAGAAAATCGTTCAAGGGTAAAGCAATGCACTTAAAGAGAATATGACAGACAGAGAAGGTACACACCTCAGTTGACAATCGCGATGCACGGAAGATGTGCGCCGTTGAGGAATACATGCTATGCGTGAACAGACTACGGAGATTCATAAATTCCCGGCATTACACGACAATGTTCCCGGACACATTCACAGACACATCTGTCAGTACTCTGGGTTTGGCATCGATGATGACCACGTTTTCCGGCTTCACAGTGGAAAACAAAATGCCGTGCAAACAAAACGTCTTCTGACCCTTATATGTGCACATCTCTACATTTCCAACCTCTTCGTAGCTGAATCCTGATGTCATTCTTTTCGCTGCACGGTAAATGGTGCTACGAGACGGAAAGTGTGCAGTTAATTGATAACTTCGTCGACGTGACATGCTGAAAAAGAACACTAACGTATCAAAATTTTTATCCGAAAAACCTGTTAGGTACACCTGCTGACACGCTTTTTCTTGGAAGCTAGACAATAGCGCAGAGCGAAGCAGTATCAGCGACCAAGATTACGAAACCTAAACTGGCTAAATAAAAAGACCTTCGGATGCATTTAAACCACTAGGGTTATGGTCAAATAGTAGCAAATATAATGCATATCAACTATTAATTTAATAACAAATGTCAAACTAAATGCATTTAGCGGCAAGTAATGCATTAATACCTGAACTGGACATCTGTCCAGTTGATGTCCAGTTTGCTACATTTAGTGTTACGTTTCTGCTACCAGGGTAGGTCGGCAAAAACGGAAACGGCTGTGAGAATAATACATCAATAACAGGGTAAAGTGTCTGGTACAAATAGGCCGGTGAAACTGTGGTACGCGCACACATATTTAAATAAGGGACTTGTTACATAATGCTTATGTAAAACGGAACCATGATGTGGTAGCGTCAGTTGCAGGTCAGAAGGTCCGCGGAACAGTAAGTTAAAGGATCTAAGTTGAATGGGAGGTACAATTGCATGTCATTCTCTCTTATACGTGCGGTGCTTTAATGCTGGCAAAGGCGGAAGGAGAAGCCTAGCGTGCCCATATATATATATATATATGGACGGTATGAGCAGCACTTCCATTTATTATTATGCTAAATTTGCAAAAATGTAAACGCGTATATTTATATATAAATATAACCATCTACTTTCATATGGCATTATGTTAAGTAAACATACTCGTTATTAACTATATGCATATATACATATATGTATTTATCTGTTTACTTAAATGAGATTATTAATGCGTTCATTTATGTATACACAATGGTGTATGGAAGTGAATGCATCTGTTTGTTAATAAATATGCGCTTTTCTATTTTTCTAATTTAGCACGGAAAGAAATGGTATTGCTGCTGCTTCAATCAATCCTTGGTTATATGCTTATGTAGGAATACGTTTGTATAGTTAATATGGTAGCACGGAAAATCAGCATTATGCGGTGTAACAAGGCGAAACGTTATTATTCTTTGCAGAAATTACCTAATGCAGCTTCCCGCAACTGGATGTCACCGTACCAAAGCGTATGTTATTTTCAATTCAGGGCTCCATTTGTCTTTTCCTTATGTGTTTGAATCAATAACTAAGCACGTGCCTGCCACTTTGCATGGAGGTTACCCATTACCTGTACTTGTACATCTAAAAGTATCCGGAATAGAAGGAGTAGGCTACGCATTTAATGATTATCATACCACGGTTATTATGAATAACACTAAGGAAAATTTATCAGGTGTAGTAAATGCAGAAATTATAAGAAGCCTGACCAATAATAGGATGGCAAAGAAAAAGGAGCGAAATCAATTATTAGCGTTGACATTATTTCATACATGTCTCCCACATATTTACGCAGGACCACATGTTGTTTTATGTTGCTGCGCTGGTGACGATTGCATGGTAAGGCCATACGATTGCCACACAGGTGGCATTCGTTTGTGCACTCAACGGGATTATGTTTTCGCCGCCGTTGGCTGCAAGAGCGATGCATGGAAAGGTATCATAGGTTCTATGGCAGTGGTGTCATAATGGTCCTTTAAGCAGCATCCATTTATGGCTTCACTGCGGTAAAGAAATTGCGTTTAGTACGCCCAGATATATCCACAGGGAAACCTGAATATGGCCCACAGACTGGCGACTTATGAAGGTCGCGCGCCGTATCATGGTTCCACCACATCGCACTGGGACAGGCTATTGTATATCTTTAGAGATAGTAGTCACGTCGCGCTGTTGTGTCTAAAAAATTGGACTGATCCGTTTCGTGTAGTCCATCCACATGTTGCGCTGTTCACTGAGAGGTTTACAACTTGTTGCTCGATGGTCCGGCGAGTGTCCGTGAGAAATCGTCTTGCTTTTTGGTGTGAGTGTATGATGTGTGGTCGCGGATACGTAGGCTAGTGTCACTGGCATGCTGTTTTTACGACTGTGTCGCATATGTGCTCTTTGTCATACCTCAATAAGTGGGTCCAGCTGAATAGTTCGTACGAGTTTGTGTGTCAGTTAGTCGTCACCTATATGTGAGAAGTGTGATGACGTGAGCGCGTTTGACTCGTCTATAAGGGACTGTTCTAGCAAAATGAAGTCGAGTATGGACTTTCGGGCAGTCAGGTCGCTCGCGTTCCGCGGTATATCGGGCTCATGAGGTCAAGTAGAAGTTGTTGAAGTTGAATCTTGATTACTACCCCTAATGAATGGTTGGGACTCTTGTTTGCCATGACATTCCTCGTCTAGCGGGATCGGGTTGATTTGATGTGTGTTGAGAAGACTAGTGTCTGTGTGCTGCCTCTCGCGTATACATGGTCGTGAGCAACTCGCGGACGTGTTGAGTAACTTTCGTTGGTCATTCGTAGGGTGATTATTGGGCAACGCTGCCCCCAGCTCTGCATCGAGTGTGAGAAGTCTCGCATGCTTCATACACACGGCAGCTTCGATTGGACTCCCGAGTCAATACCCCTAAGATATAAGGTGATCTGTCGTCAGCATAAAATGTGCTCTAGCACCACTCATGAAACGAGGTTACTTGTTGTGTGTGTGCATGCCGTGCTTTCGTTCTTTTGACGCTCTTTGACAGATAGTCTCTACGCGGCGGCATGACGATCCCGTACAGCGGAGAATGACGACCCTCATCATCATAGGGCTCATTGTGTTAAGTAGTGAATCATATTGCTGAGCATGGCCTTCTCACACGCGCAGAGTCGCGCGCTCCGTATTATGCTGATATTGTGCTTAATCGAACATGTGACACTATTGGGTATGTTAATGGCGAAGTAGTTGACTGGTGCAGGAGTGATCTCGTTAGATGGGTTATCTCGATGGGCCGACACAAGCATCGAGTGCGACCTGATGGTTCGTTGAGCACTCTTGGTCAAGGCGGGCCGAGGTGTCCGGCGTATCTCGGATTCTGAGAGATCGCGTGTCTCAAGTGGATATTGGGAGATCTCAGAGAAAGGCGTTGCAGCGAGTGTTTAAGAGACGCGTGCGCGCTACACCGACGCAATGTAGTGACGGCTTTGCTACGGGTGCCATCTTGATAAGCGAAGTTGTACGGGCACAGTAGAATTGAAGTCGGGCGTTCGCTCGCGGCGCTCAAGACAGTCGAGCAAACTTGGTCATCTTATGCTTCCGTCGTGGTTCCAGCATGCATTGAGTCTAGCCTCGTAAGTCCTGGCTGCCGCTGTGTTTGGGATTGAAATCTTCCCATAAAGTTCTCTTGGCAAGATACGAAGGATGGAGTCACGTAAGAGAACAGCTGAGGCGTATGTGTCAGGTCTCGGAAACTCGGCCTTGTGTGAGATCTTGTACACGTGTATCACGCCGGGTGCAGCGTGTTATCCAGGCAGCATGGTGGAGTACGCGTGCAGCGGCGCGACGACACTGGACAGGATCCTGGAGATCCGACGCTCTAAGCAGCCGATGCTCGCGCTTAGATACTTATAGCAATGTGGTGCGTAGATAGATGGGTAGTGCGCGCCTGTTTCTGTCTTACATCGACTGCACATGACACGCCACACATATGCATGTAAGTAACGTAGCTTTGACTTACTTTATCACACGTTAGTGAGGTGGGGCACCGCCCAGTGGTGGTGTGCATGGTGCATGCAATGGAAGTTTTAAAGGAAATTGCCCGGAAATAAAAAGGCCGTGGATTGATCATTAAAATAGCGTAAGCTTTCAATGCGCAGTCACCTATTAACCGAAGATGTGTGTGCATACAGACGACAGCACTATGGAGTAAAGAAGTGCAACAATTCAAAGTTGGACTTGAAGAAGAAGTGCAACAGTTGTCAACGTTTTGGTCTGGCTTTGTCACGTACCTTGTTGGGAAGCCGCATTCGGACTTGGAGTGATGTCCATTTATCCCATACCGAAATCACTGAAATGCAGTTGTTTGCGGACAGGCGGAAGGGTATTTCACGGCAGCAGACGCAGGCTGTATACAAGTGATAAGGTTAAAAAGCTTGCTTACTTGTTGTTGTCAGATGGGCACCACATACCTATTGTACGATACGTCTAAGTTAAAATGCGATAATGTACGTCAATAAGAATAACATTTTGTCGACATGTGCAGTTTCCAGTGTATGCGGCGTAGGTAACTGCAAATTACCAGTTAATGCATCGGTTGTCGCCGGTTCAATGTTTCCGGTGCGAATGTGTGTTGTAATGACCAATGAACGAGGCCATGGGACAGAAGTCGTAACTTAAGAGGATGTTATGTAAGCGGAAAAAGGCGCCATTGCAGCTCCTGTGTTGTCTAAAAATAAAGAGAAATGTGACTCACTGAGTTCCACGCTGTATCCAAAGGGGACTGATCAGTACTTTAATCGGTGGACGATTACGGACCCGCCCACTGCACCTACATACCAGTGCTCCAACCGTTGCAAAGCATCCGGTGTTGATATGATGCTACCAGAGGGGGGACACATGGCTGTAGGACAGAGGGTGGCCTTGAGAATGGCCACTAAGTCGTTCGAGCGGAGATGGATGGTCGGGACTGGTTGGTTTTCGGAATTTCACGCGCAGTGTGGACGCTGAGAAAGGTTGCTGCAAGCGTGGAAACTGGGCATAGTTACCATATCTGTAGAAGCATAACGGAAGTGCAAAAAGCACACTGTCGTGTGATCACGTTGCTGCTGGTTACCGCAGGTGGCGATGTGGGCGGATGATGCTACACAACATGGCGGCATGGCGGAGGAAGTTGGTGGCGTGTTACTTGGGCTAAAAGCAGAGGATATACATTTAATGCATTTGCCAGTAAACGTTGGAGGCTTTAGTGTGACTGCGAACGGTGGGTAAGGTTACTGCATGCGCTGAAACTGGGCACTATTATCATGTCTGTGGAAGCATAAGTGCGTGAAACCTACACAATTACTGGTTTTCGTGTGGAGGCACGATAACGCGGGTGTCCGCGGTGGACACTACACAGCACGGCGGCATTATGGAGGACGACGTGGCTAGTGGGTTCTGTGGGCTGTAATCGGATTATATTGATTGCCACACTGTTTGGGTCGTCTGACTCTGTGCACGTATTTGAAAGGATGACCGTGGTATTCCCAAGTGAAAGCCGGCATTCTAGGAAGACGGAAGGTCCATAAAATGGAAATGTGGTGCTATCACTGAAACGGAGCTGAGGGATTGCGTTCCATGACGTTATTCTTAAGGAACGTGAGTAAACCCACAGGTCGTAAACTTGCGGCATGGCAAGCTACGAGATGGCTCTACGTCGTTAACTGGTTCCGGACAGCTCGCTACGGTCAATTCTATTAAGCTGCTAGTACGTTTGCCTAAAGAGTCACGCTACTCGTCATTGCTGCAACAAGTTCCCTCCCTCCTTAGAGCTGATGATGGCACTTTAGAGTAAAAGCACGATACCTGTCACCATATGGTCACAACCGTTCCTCCTGTGTCTGCGAAGCCAACATGCTTTCCACTGGACAAACTATAAACGGCCAACCGAGGGTACGTACACCTGCTTAACCTCGTGATCGCCCGCCCTTCCAAAAGCTGCTGAGCATCTCCGCTTCATTTGGTGCCTGAGAAGACAAGCGATTAGAGACCATGTGGCGACTACCGTGCTCTCAACGGTGTCACTGTTCCCGATAGATACCCAATTCCCCAAATCCATTATTTTTCAAGCAACCTGCACAGAAAGTCTTTTCTCTACAAATGTTCTAGTTGGTGCATCTCACCACATTCCTATCGCTCCTGGCGACAACCCAAAGGCCGCCATTACTACCCCCTTCGGTCTCTATGAATTTGTCCTTATGACCTTCGGATTATGAAACGCTGCCCAAACCTTTCGGCAGTTCATTGATGAAGTCCCAAGCGAGGTAGACTTCCTTTCCGCTTACATCGACGACATTCTCGTAGCCATTTCGAATGAGGAGGAACACCTATCACATCTCAGTCTGATCTTCGAGGGTTTCGCCCAGTATCTCGTGACAATTAAGGTTGACAACTGCATTCTCGGCCAATTCTGTATCGATTTTCTCGGTCACCCAATGGACCACAATGGTAATCGACCAATTCCCGAAATGAAGCAGACAATCGCGGGGCAGCAATTGCCTCAGTCCTTTAAAGTTCTTACTCGCAACGATAAATACTTTGTATTGGCTAGCAACGATTCGAAGCTTTCTCCGAGCAACGTTTGCTTAAAACCAGCGTACGTTGAAACTGCGACATTATAACCAGCCATGGAACAGCCTTTTCCCAGTGCCACTCATATCCAGCCAATGTGTGAATCCAGTGTGCCCCATCTACACCCTCCACTGAACTAGTAAGTAAACTATGCGCTCCAAAACACACGCGCTCTAGACGCCTAGTTGGCTCGCCATCAAAACGAATGACTACCAACAGTGCACAACTTTCGAGCGTTCGTTCTCCCGACTCACGCTCTTGACGGGGTGGTCTTTATTGTTTATAAATGCTTCACATTTCTCCTTGTAACCCTATTCTATCATCCTTCAACTTATGTATATTTGTCTGAACTTACAACAACAAGCTATATTCCCATCTTAGTATTTCCCTCGACCTCTGGTTTCGGTAACGTTGTGCCACCTTCCGGTGTTGTGGTTGCTCCGCATCAGTCGTCGCAACTCCATCTGCGATCAGCGTACGATTCCTCCGTTCGTGCCATGAATAGGTTTGCTGATTTTTACCCGTTGTAACCTGGCCGTGAGCATAGGCTCTATGGTCCTATTCGCAGCGCTTATAACTCTCTCTCTCTTTCAGGCACTATTATTGCGTCTCCAGTAAATCATTAAGTATAATAAGGCGATTTTCCGGAGAACCGGTGGGTGCCGCCTCCGGCCAAGATGGTCTAGGGGGTGCACTGATCCGCACCATTGACTTCGTTGCCATTGTCGCCATTTCATATATACAGCGGCTTTCACTACCCAGCGTCATAATCGTACAATACCTCGCAGATACCGCAGCACAAAGCGCACTTTAAACAGACAATGCGGTCAGGTGACGGCGGCAGACGCGCCACTGGTGCCTCCCCAAATGAACTACAGTCTCAATCACAATGCGCCGACTAATCCAGTATCAGACTCCTGTGATATTAATGGCCACCGTTCAATCATTCTTCAACCGGACGGCCTAATCTCAGCGCCCTGCCCTAATTTAGCCTAATCCCATGAGCCAAATAATCTGGGACTACAGGTTAACGGAATGTAAGCGGTCTAGGCTCGGTCGACTCAAAGCCGCGTTTCCCTCACTTCGACAGCTTGCTGGACTTCTGTGACGTGGCCGACCATTGCTCGGAAGACTGAACGCTCTGTCACCATTACCTCGTGAGCCACGTTAACTGTCGCACTTCTTACCCTAGCAGTCTACTCTCGACTCTGTCCTCCGCTCATCACGCTCTGTCTTTATTTCTTCTTCATCCGGAGAGCGAGCTCTCAGTGCCCTGCTCTATTATCCTCTTTGACTGCTTCCTAAATAACGAGATGTAGTTCTACGCTCTGCTTCACTAACACACAACATTTCACACTTTGCGAGCCCGCCTGACTAGTATACTTTAAATTCATTTACCTCCTTCAATCCGTAACCTGTGCATCTCTGCCGAATCTTTATTTATCTTCCCACCTGAACCGTACGACTTACTCTAAGTGTGCCGACTAATCCAGTCGCGCCCGATCGGTCACCTGCGCTCCGAGTTCTCTCAGACTGTTGTGACGTTACCGGCATTTATTCGGAAGACCGAACGTTCTGTCCCCAATACCCCATGGACATTTTCACACCTTATAAGTAAACCACTTTCTATCCGGACCGTCTCCCCTCCTTAGAGCGCTCTCTCCTTTCATTCCTTCTCTAATCGGACTGCCAACTCTCAGTGCCTTGTAATAACCCAGTCTCATCTGACCGGTCTGCTTCTTTGACCTTTTCCAGACCAGTAACATTTAAACGGTCTAGACTCTGTAGACCCAAGCTATGTCGCACTTACGCTGACAGCCTGCGAGACTTGTTCACCCTCTATTTATATAGTCACCTCCACCTCTAACCTGTCCACCTCTCGACCCACTCAATATGCCATCCTAAAATAAGCTGTTGGACTCAATCTCGTTTTGCTGACTAAAACTGCCTCGTCTGTTTGGTCTCCTGCTTTCCAACTTCTCTCAGACTTCTGCCTGACTTGCATACCATATACTCATGTAGCCTCCTGCATCCCAAACCTATCCGTCTCTGCTGACTCATTATTTATCTTCCTTCCTTAACTGTTCGACGTACTCTCAATTTGCCGACTTAACCAGTCTCGTCTGATCGGTCCCCTGCTCTCCGAATTCATTCAGACTGCTGTGACGTTACCGGCATTGGATGAGAAGTGCGAAAGCTCTGTCCCCATTACCCCTCGAGCCCCATGGACTTTTTCACACCTTATAAGTATACCTCTCTCTATCCGGACCGTCTCCTCTCCTTATGGCGTTCTCTACTATCATTTCTTCTGTAATCGTGCTGCCAACTCTGTGCCCTGTAATAACCTAGTCTCATCTGACCGGTATGCTCCTTTGACCTTTTCCAGACCAGCAACATGGTAACTGTCTAGACTCTGTAGACTAAAGCTATGTCGCACTTACGTTGACAGCCTGGTAGACTTGTTCACCCTCTATTCATATACGCACCTCCACCCCTAACCTGTCCACCTCTGGACCCACTCCATTTGCCCTCCAAAATCAATCTCATCTCGCCGACTAATCCCGTCTCAACTGATCGGTATCCTGCTCTCCGACTGCTGTGAAGTTACTGGCTATCGTTCAGATGACTGAGCGCCGTCTGTATTCAATTCTTCTACAATCGGACGGCCACCTCTTTGTGCCATACCCTAACTGAGCCTCATCTGATCGGTCAAACTCTCTGGTAATCCTACCAGGCTACCGGGATGTTAGCGGACTAGGCTCCATCGATCCAAAGCAGTGTCTCCCTCACTTTGATAGCTTGCTGGACCTGTTCGCCCTATGTTAATATAACTACTACTATCTCTGACCAGTCCAATCCTACTGACTCCACCTATCTTTCCAAATGAACCATAGGACTCAATCACAATACGGCGACCAAATCCAACCTCGGCTGATCGGTCTCCATCTCTCCGACTTTTGTGACTCTGTCGGCTATTGCTCGGAATACTGAACGCTATGTCACCATTACCTCGAGAGCCACGTTAACTGTCGCATTTCTTATCCGTAAACGTAAATTCTCGACTCTGTCCTCTACTTATCGCGCTCTGCCTTTATTTCTTCTTCAACCGGAGAGCGTGTTCTCAGTGCCCTGCTCTATTATCCTCTTCGACTACCGAAATTCAGTTCTAGGCTCTGCTTCACCAACACACATTTCTCTCACACTGCGAGCCTGCCTGAGTTGCATGCCTTATATACATATAACCTCCTCCATCCCTAACCTGTCCATCTCTGGCGACCCTTTATCTATCTTCCAACCATAACTGTACAACTTACTATAAGTGTGCCGACTAATCCAGTCGCGTCCGATCGGTCCCCTGCTCTCCGAGTTCTCTCAGACGGTTGTGATGTTACCAGCATTTATTCGGAAGACCGAACGCTCTGTCCCCATTACCTCTCGAGCCCCATGGACTTTTCCACACCTTATAAGTAAACCTCTCCCTATCCGGACCGTCTCCTTATGACGTTCTCTACTTTCATTCCTTCTCTAATCGGACTGCCAACTCACAGTGCCCTGTAATAACCCAGTCTCATCTGACCGGTCTGCTTCTTTGACTCTTTCCAGACCAGCAACATTTAAACGGTCTAGACTCTGTAGACTCAGGCTATATCACACTTACGTTGACAGCCTGCTAGACTTGTTCACCCTCTATTTATATAGTCACCTCCACTTCTCGACCCACTCCATTTGCCCTCCTAAAATAAGCTGTTGGACTCAATCTCGTTTCGCCGACTAATCTTGTCTCGTCTGCTTGGTCTCCTGCTTTCCAACTTCTCTCAGACTCCTGAGACATTACTAGCCATCGTTCAGTTGACTGAGCGCCGTTCGTATCCAATCATTCTTCAAGCGGACGATTGGGTCTCTGTCATCCGTAACTCAACCTCAGCTAATCAGCCAAATTCTATGGGACTGCTACCAGGCTGCCGGGATGTTAGCGGTCTAGGCTCCGTCGATCCAAAGCACTTCCTCCCTCACCTTGATATCCTGCTGAACTTGTTCGCTCTATGTTGATATAACCACTTCTATCTCTGACCAGTCCAATCCTACTGACTCCACTTACCTTCCCAAATTAACCATAAATAAATAAATATTTTATTCTCGACTATGCGAGGCACGCTCATGGAGGCATGATCAGATATGTACAACGGTACAAACATTATAATGCAATTGTAACAGTAACGCAGAAAATTGTTCATATATCCATGATTGGAACTGTACAATGTTGAAAATGTGAAACAATAAGATGGCTGTCATGAGATACGGGACCTCAGCTAATAAGAGATTGAGAAACCTGAATGATCCACTGAAAGGTAATGGAAGAGCCGCACACAAGGAAGGAAAAGGGCAACGTATGGTAGGATGTAAAACGACAACAGTATATACAGATGTAGAAGTCCCAGTGTAACGATCCTATGTAGAATTGTGACGCTAGTTGACCTGCCAGTGTAAAGTTATGGGCTGTGACTTTATTCGGTGGCGAGTCACATACGCCACGTTGCAGTGTTGTTAAGCGGACATTTGTGGCTTTCTGTAGGGAGAACGCTTGCCAGGCGAAAACCCACCACGTCCTGGAACACTGCCAATCACAATGCGCCAACCAAGTCCAACCTCGGCAGATCGGTCCTCTTCTCTCCTACTTCTGCGACGCTGCCTGGTATGCTCGGAAGACTGGACGCTCCGTCCCCATTACCTGGCGAGCCCCGTGGACTTTTCCACACCTTATAAGTAAACCTCTCTCTATCCGCACCGTCTCCCCTCCTTATGGCGCCCCCTACTATCATTTCTTCTCTAATCGGATTGCCAACGCTTAGTGCCTTGTAATAACCTAGTCTCATCTGACCGGTGTGCTCCTTTGACCTTTTCCAGACTAGCAAGAAATACCGATCTAATCTCTCTAGACTCATAACTATGTCTTGCTTACATTGACAGCCCGCTAGACTTGTTTACCCTTTATTAATATAGGCACTTCCATCAGTAACCTGTACTCTCACATCTTCAATCGGACGACCGACGCTTAGTGCCATGCCCTTCTTTGTCATCATCTGATCAGTGAAATGCTCTGGGACTACTACGAGGCCTCCGGATGTGTCGACTTCTCGAGTCTCGTCTGTTTGGTCTCCGGCTTTTAGAGTTCTCTCAGATTACCGGGATATTACCGGTGCTATTTCAGCACTGAACGTTTCATACTTCGCACGAGAGCGTCCTTGGCTCACCACACTTTAGTAGTAAACCTTTTTCATCCTGACTATCGTCTCTTAATTGCCTCTCATGAGTTACTCTTCGCACTGCAGTCCGCATTCTTCCGCTCATAGCTGATTCCTTAAATTTCCTTTTCTTCTTGGAACGTTGCTTACCTATGTTGCTCCCGCATTCGGTCTCAACCTTGTTGTCCTTAGTTTCACCTAAGATGCCGCTCGCATTCGGTCTGCTGTCATCATCATCGGTTTACCTGTTACTCTCCAATAATCATATTAATCGCTTAACGTTGTCTACACGCTTTGTTATACCCTTCTTTCTACCTAGTAGTTGTAGTCTGAGGCACACCAGCGACGTGATGTAAAGAACGCGCTTGCAAATCATGTATACTAAACAAAATTACATAAATTTTGATGTATCATAGGCACCGTTGCGCGCCACCAGTCTGTGTTTGTGCTTCTTGCTTCGTTGCTGTCTTTCTGTTTGGTTGCCTCTTGTCCGTTGCCCGTTTTCTCTCGAGATTTCCACAGATACATCTGCCAAAACAAGAAGGTTTATCCACTGGGAATAATCGACCCACTTTCAATAGCCAGCTATTTTACATGCTTGTTCTTTTCTCCGGGAGATGAAGAACCCACACATCGTTCCAAATGGGGCTCTTTCCGCCATTCTGGAGAAGCTACCACCACGGGGTCTAAACAAATGGGTTTAGCTCGCCTCGTACTCAAAGTAGAACAATTTACTCACCAGGAATAATGTAGTTACATGGATCCACTGTTCCACAACCGGAGACTGACAATTCTGGCGTGATTACATTCACTGCCTCAAACATTCCGATTCTCCAGTCACCTGGAGCTTTTCTGATGTCATTTCACGGACAGCACTGCGCGCGCATAAGCGGCTTTTCCGATGATTTTTCCTGGAGCTCTCACTTGGTTATGGAGACAATTACACTTACATTTGAAGGAAATACTTGTCCACTTCGCGGAGAATAGCATTTATTCCTGTTTTGGACATATTCAGACACAAGAAACAACTGCACTCACCGTCCCTATGACAAGTCCAGCATGGATAGCTGGACACGGGTTGCGAGCCGGACAACATAATAGAAAAAGCCAGCCTCTATTAACAATATTTTTACTCACCCGCATCATTATCATTCGACTCTGCGACTCTTTTACATCATTGACTGGCCTCAACGACTATTGCCGGTTCAGTACTAAGCCATTTGGCCAACCAACGAAAAATTTTGGCTGCCAACCGACTGCGAATAATAGAGTGCAAAATCGGTCTATACGATGTATAGCCGAGTAGCACTACAGTCCAACGGAAGCTACGACAGTGTTCCAGGACGTGGTGGGTTTTCGCCTGGCAAGCGTTCTCCCTATAAAAAGCCACAAATGTCCGCTTAACAACACTGCAACGTGGCGGATGTGACTCGCCACAAAATAAAGTCACTGCTATACATTTCACACTGACGCAGTCCTCAGCCTCCAACATCGAACCTGTGCAACTGATTTTACTATGAAGAATGCTTTAGTGGAGTACCGATCATCCCGGCTTCGTAATGGTCATTGATTGCACTAAACCTTGTTCGGGCTCCTGTGCTCATGGATCACTACATGTCAAATTTACCCCCACTTGTATCTTGACGCAACAGATTTTGCGCGCCACGGCGCCATTATGATCCTTGGTCTGACTATTACCTGACAATATGCTCGCTCTTATGGACTACATCTTTTCGTTTATTCCTTTCATTGTAACGAAATGTTTTAATATTCCAAAGAAGCTGTGCTTGTATGCATATTTGATCATGCCTTTTAGAGGTGTGTCTCGTTTTACAGAGAATATACTATTTATTTATTTATTTATTTAAGTCGACCACGAGACCGAACTTGCTGAGGAAGTCGATTTCGATAATGGGCTTTTGCACATCGGCGATGGTAAAAAGGAAAGGGAAGTTACGCCGTAATCCGAGACTCAAAGTAAGTAATTTCTGGCCGTAGGTCGCAATTTTAGTTTGATTAGCTGTCGTAAGCATTGGACCCGCTGGTTGCAGGGGGCGTTTTTCCAGAGAACGGGGGAGAACGCTGACTTCTGCACCAGTATCAACCAAGAAGTGAAGTTTGGTTGTGGAGTCAAATACATACAACAGGCGACTAATAACCTGGCCAGCGACAGCCGCCGCCATTACTGGCTGGCCACGTGGTTTCCCGACGTAGGAGTTGAAAAGGCTTTGGGGTGTTTACACCCTGGACGGCACTTACGCGCTGCGTCTCCGAAGCGGTGGTGATAATAACAATAACGGTGAGATATCCGTGTACGAGAACTGCTAGACCGTCTGGATCGAGAAACGGATCGTCGCGAAGGAACGCGGTCGCGTCTGAGATGGGACAAGGTGAGCTCTAAGTTAGAAAGCCTCTCGCTGATTGTATCAAGTAGCGTGGAGCTGGAGGGGCTGCCGGAGCTAGTCTCTGTGACGTGTGATACCGACGTTCTAATGAAGCGTTCGTGAACCTTATCGGCAGCTTCTGCCAGTTTGTCTAGCGGAAGATCGTCGGCATGCACAGCTAAAATGGCCGTGGTATTCGCAGGAAGACAATTACTCCACAACTGGCGGAGAACGGAATCATCCAGTGCGGAAGAACCGACGAGGGAACGCATGTGTCGGAGTAACTGAGATGGCGTTCTATCTCCAAGTTCAACACCAGAGAGTAACTGCTGAAGGCGTGATTCGTCTGAGGCTGTAGTGCGCTTTAATATAGCTGCCTTAAGTTTATCATAGGGGGACTCTAGGGGCATAGGGTCAAGAATGTCGATGACCTCAGAGGCGATGCC
>OX104066.1:131500759-131524198 GCA_944474145.2 Dicrocoelium dendriticum
TACATAGATTTACGAAAATATATGTACAGTTTGGTCCGCACCAACTTGTGATCAGTGCCACACTCAGCTCCACGCAGTACACGTATCATGCGCACTTCACGCATATCACGCTGACGTACGATGATATAGTGGAGCAGGTGAGCGTGACCAATCCGTGGGTGCGTCCAAGTTGCTATATCACTCGCACTCAGTGCAAACCGAGTGTTCGTGATCGTCAGGCCGTGAGTGGTACACAGTGAGAGCAGTCTGTCACCGTTCGCATTCGCTGAACCAATGCCATGCAGACCGATAACATCTGCCCACCCCGGTACATCACGTCCAACGCGCGTGTTGAATTCACCCAGCGGAAATAGTCGGTCGATCCTCGGCAAAGACCGTATCACGGAGGATAACTGAGTGTAGGATTGATCACGCTGGTCATCAGGATAACCCGTGGTCGGATCTTACGTGTTTAAAAAGGTGGCAAACTTATCTCTTCCGGTAGCAAGAACGACGGGGCAATAAAGCACGATCTGTATTGCACGTCACGATCCGTCTCACACGCGCTCACGCCCACACACATATAGTCAAATTTCGACAACACAACGCATCAGAAATGCGATGCGGTCGACGGGCACCTTCGCGCGCCAATTGGCGACAATTCGGCAACTCAGCTTCGCCTGTTTTGCTTCGTATCTCCGCTCCTGTACGTCGCTTTCTGACCAGCCTGGATTTGTTCGAAGGCTCTTGACTTGCTTGATCTCCCAGGCGTCACTCGGCTTGGAGTCATTCCTTGGGGCATAACAATCGGCGTCTTTGTCTGAATTCTTGGCCTCTCCTCCAATATCGTTTGAGATCTTCCGGGAGCAGACTTTCTTCCTGCCGTCGTCCGCGGTCCCTTTTCCACTCGTCCGGTAGGGCCTGCGTTATGCTGACTGATTCCGGTGCGTCTGTCGGATACTCTGTCTTGATCTTGTCGTTTTCTGCTGTTCCGCGTTGTCGAAGTCCTCCGCGCCTCTACATTCCGATTCGTAGGCGAGCAGTCATTAGTCGCGCGCTGATGCCTGTTGGTTCATCCACCAGCTGGCCATGGAGGTAATCGGATATTTCAAATCCAACCCCATGATCACGTGGTGCTGAGGCGGGGTCGCCCACCCAGTAGAATGTGTAGCCAGCACCTGCTTCATGCAACTTACCTTGCGCAGCGAGCCGGATTTCACTGAGCGCCGCAATATCAATGTTGTAGCGCGCTAGTTCCATCGCGAACAGTGCGGTGCGTCGCTCGGGGCGCTCGCTGGTGTTCCGGTCCAGTAGTGTGCGCACGTTCCTGCACCCGATGCTGAGTGCTTTGCGCGCAGGCATACGATTGCATTGGTGGGCAATGGCACGCGAGGTGGTCGTTGTGCTTCTTAGGTTTTCTTAAGGGACTCCGCCCGACGCCTTTGGCACAAGAGCCTGACCCACAAGGCAGTGGGCGGTTCGGAGTTTTGCTTGGGGAACTCCACCCGAAGCCTTTGGCTCAATAGCCTGACCCACAAGGCAGTGGGGAGCAGATCCAGCTCGGGAATGTGATTGCAGAGACAGCTTGGGATCTGCTTGACGGCCGTCATACGCAGCCCTTGAGGTACTGGAACGATTTATATATGTTTTGCGACCGTAATTGGATACTATCCTGCGACCACGGCTGGAAGCAGGTGGGTTTTGGCGGGTTTGCACCCATTTGACCAAGGGCTGCCTGGCTTCAGGCGGGCAGTTGTAAACCATTGAACACCCGGAGGTGTCTTCCCACCGTCAGAGACAATGCTTGGCGCTCGTGCTCTACGCCAATCGAGCTGTGAGCTTATAACCCGTAGACCTGTTGTCTCCCATGGCTAGGTTTTACGGGAAGAGGGCCATCGACCACTTCCTAACCTCCGAAGAGGATGGACTAGGATACTGCCAGAGAGCCCACGCCTTACAGGAGAACAACTCGGGTTCTCAGCCAAAGCCTTCGATTAAATGAATACCCGAAACGCAGCGGGGCTAACCAAAGGTCAGTTCACTGATTCATGCAGATTGGTTTCCTGGATCTTAGCAGGGAGAAGGACGAAACCTAACTCCCACCCAGCGGTCGCTACGAGGAGGCGCCAGGACATGAGCTAATGGCACAACAGTAGCAACAGTGGGTAAACCATCTGTCAGGATCTAGACACCACCAGCCTCAGGGCACCATAGGCTCTCTCGCCATATATATATATATATATATATATATATATATATATATATATATACTGTTTACATCCGGATAGCGGTTTGTAAGGGCGCAGTACGATAGCTGATGCTGCGGCCAAATGAAAAAGTATCATTAAGTGCCGGGTAGCAATCTACTTATACGAATGCACATAAAGGTTCATCTGAAGCCGCCATTTTGTGGCTTTGAAGTAATCTAATGCTAAGCTTATGTATATCAGCAGCAACAAACGCACTCGAAATCTTCGGCAATGCCTATGTCTGGTAGGATGCGTTTACTAGGAGTATCTCAGAAGTCATAAGCGTAATTATGTATCCACGGATCCAATGGTCTACGAAATTGGAAAGTGATAAATGGGAAGCTGGAGACCGGCAAAAAGGATGTAGATAATATTTAAGGAATGGATTTCGCTTTCAGGGATGGCTTAGTCATGGCCCTGCAATACCGTTCCCGGCGTTGGTAAACCACATAACATCCTTACGTTAGCCTCCGTATCCAGGAGAAGGGGAACATGCCACTTAGAGGTGTGACCATACAACTGAAAACTGCCTTCCTTCGACATCAGTGACGCAAGAATTTTCAAGGAGTTCAACGCCACGGATAAGTTCTCGGATCCTAGCTGTATACTTGAGCGCCAATATCCGACAACACCTCTTGTGTCTCGCGCAGACAACGGTATAGCTATCCGCGGGCTGACGATCTCGAATCACGAAAACACTATCCTCCGGAACACAGTCTGTGCTACCTGCGGGAGGTTGCCGGGGCGCAATCCACAAACATACATGCAGTATGTCCTCCGCCGAATGTCCGTGAAGCCGCGCGACATAACAAATGTGAGCACATGGGAGCCGCGCCTGTCGACTGAATGCGCAATCACTATCACTTCCGCGTGTGATGTATACGCGACGCACTTTCGAACGAGGACAGGAGACTAACCAATAAGGCCCAGCAGACCGACAACTCAGAACTCTGGATGCCCGGAATTGGGCTAGGAATACATTCCCTGCAAAATCGCTGAGCTGTATGTAAACCGATGCCGCTGAAGACAACTCAGAAGGAATGGAAACAGCGCTCATGCAATGCCTACATATTATGCTGTTTCGTTCGTGCACCATACTGTTGACCCTATCAACGACGCAGGTGAAGATAGTGAGCAATGATGACCTCTCCGACAAACACTCCTTCAGCTGCTTGTTTTCATTCTCCACCCTGTTGATCATATGGCATCCAAAAAGCACAACCTCCCACTGTCTGTGAGTCGCCCAAGGGTCAGCGTATTGGAGCCACGTTGCGCACAAATAACGGTAGCATTCGGCATTTCCCAGTCACACAGCGTTCAATAATCTTTCAAACACGGAGGCATCACAAGTATATATAAGGTTACGCAGCCACGCGCGTAACTGTTTTCGGCGAGCAGCAGATATCCCACATATGCGACCGCAATGTCTAGTCATGTCCACTTTAACATGGTACCGTCAAAACACGAGCTTCGCGTTGAGATAGAAACGTCGAAACGCCCGCAACTGAGCAGCACATTTATCCATCAAAACCGTACGGCAACTTACACTGCTAGGCACTGTCTCCCGCATCGCCTCCACCGCTTGCCCATAGCTATAAGACGTTTCATCCGGTAATAGGGCGTAGAAGAAAGAAATCCCTAGACCTGTGACACCAACGAACACGCAATGCCACAATATGTACCCACCATAATTTAAGCGGTGTGTCGCGTCGCACAATAACACCTCGCGATAACGCTTAACCATGCCACAGACAACAAATGGAGAGAAGAAAACATACCGAATCTGGCTACCCTCAGACACCAGTCGGCAAACACCGTGACTTTACAACATCGTTGCCACCTTAGACACTTCACAAGACGTTCTATTTCGATGACGAATGCGCAGCTTACTCAGGCCCATACGGGTTACACGTGTGCCGTACTCACGATAGATGAAGCGCCTCAAATCCGGCGTGCCGGGAAAACTGTCCATCAAACGCAGCACTTCCTTCTCCTGCCGCGGTGACAGCCGACGGTTCCGTGTACAAAGCCGGGGGTTACCCAAGTAAAAATCATGACTATGGATCATGAAGTTACTTCACACGACATATTTGCCCTCCTTCACAACCACCGAGAACTGTGCCTTGCATTTGTATGATTTGTATCTACATGAATTATTTTACGTGATGCATAAATATCAACTCACCGCTTGCCAGGCGATCCAGAACGTTGACAATGTACGCAACGGTACGGGATGTAACCGTGGCCGTCCGCATCCGGCAACTGCTTGCGCCTTCCACGCTGGTACGCAACAGACATGGAGGAAACTCGGGAAAAGCAATTCGCCGTTTCAATCTGAGAACGTCCAGCTTGATCCTCAATGTCCTCAACACTTTCATACTTCCAAATAACCAAAGACCTGAACAGCTCACTATCATCCACAAGCATAGCGGTAGCAGAAAAAACAAGTATGGCCACCGAAATAATAAAACAAACATCATACATATGCTCCCTTATCCGTAACCAAATTTATTGCGTCACAACTAACGCACAATCCAATTCCCTCCACACTTTCGTTGACTTTACGAAGGCATTTGACAAGGTACCCCATTTGAGGCTTGCGCAAAAGCTGACCTCCGACGGGATATCTGACCGCGCCCTTCATTGGGTGACTGCTTTCTTGCAGGGTAGAGAATAGTGTGTACGGGTAGGCCGGGGCCTATGGTTAAGGCAGTCTGTCCTCAGTGGCGTGCCGCAGGGCTCGGTCCTTGGACCGCTGCTGTTCATTATCTATGTGAATGACCTACCCGCAGAGCTCGTGGTACCATGGCTGCTATTTGCCGATGACCTGAAGGTGTGGCACGTTGTCGATGTTCCTGCCGGTTCCGAAGCTATTCAGCGAGCATTGGATAAGCATTAGAACTGGTCTACTTTATGGTTGCTGCCCATAACTCAAGCAAAGTGCTCCATTCTTCGAATGGGAGGAGGTTGTCCTCCTACGAAGTATGTGGTCGGTGGAGTCGAACTCCCCCGTGTATCTAGCCAGATTGATCTAGTCGTCGTACACTCTTCGGCTTTACACTCTGGCGACGACTGAAAGAAGGCCGCAGGCAGAGGTTTCCGAATGTTTTGGTTAATAAGACGTTCCTTCGGAGTCTTGACGGGCGGCATCTTTATGAGGCTGTTCTCTGATTTCGTTCGGCCTCATCTGAAATACTGCTTCCAGGCTTGTACGCCCTGCCTCGTCCGGGACAAAATGTAGCTAGAGAGGGTCTTACGAGTGGGTACTAGGTTAGTCGAGGGATTACGGGGACGGACATACCCCGAGCGTCTACTTAGTTTTGGAATGCATTCAATGCACTACAGAAGGCTTAGAGGAGACCTAATCCTAACCTACCGTATCTTAACTGGGAAGGTTGGTCCAGACTTACCTTGGCTATGTAGTCCCGCTAGATTGTCTGTTCTATGCGGTCATTCCTTGAAGCTGGACAAAACGCGGTCCGATCGGATTAGGGCGGAAACCCGGCTGTCACGCAGAGTCATCGACCGCTGGAACATGCTTCCGGAAAGTGTTATCAGGGAATCTACGGTCAAGGGGTTTGAGCAGCAAATTGACGCTCTTGGGTGGCAACACGAAACCTTTCCATTTTCCTGAGTAATTCACATTTTCGTACTACGAGTTTCTTTTCTCTACTTTTCTTCACGCACTGGTATTATTTTCTTACCATCGCGAAGAGCCTGGACCTTACCGTGGTGCGATGATTTGTGTGCCTCAGTGATCCATTGAGCTATACTGGGTGGTGCATTTTTGCACCTTCAGAGTCACTCATACCAGATTGGTCAATGGTTAGAGGACAGACAAACTCAGCCTTCTGGTCTTCCAGGTTGGGGGTTGGAATGAGGGTGGCTCCTTATTCCTTAAAAAGGACTCCTTGTAGCCCAGTGCCAAACCCGCTGCCTTGCGGTCAGGTTTTTGAACCAAAGGCTTTGGTTGAGAACCCTAATCGCTCTCCTGTCTAGGCCTGGGCAACTTGACAGTACCCTGCGCGCGCAATACAATAAATCACACTTCAAACAAATTGCTGATGCTCTGGCCACCGCAGAGGATAATCAACGGTGCCCTATCTTCTGCATCGGACAGGGTGGATAGGGGTTTGGATGTTACTGCTCAAGCCTTCACGTCTTCTTATATCCTCTCTTGCGCTTTCTCATTCCTATCGTCCCGTTCCAGCTTCACTTTTATCCCCCCTGTTTTCAACCCCAATTCTCGGCACTCACCCACGTTGCTTCAGTAGTCGCTTGCCTTTTAGTTTCAACTCACATGTGAACGCGGAGCGTCATTCCTACCTTGTCAACAGGCCCATGTCCAACCAAACTGTCCATTCCAGTTCATCGGCTTCCATTTGGAGCCCTCGATCCTCCTTCCGATTGGCATGCCTCAATGTTCACACGTTGCTTCAGATCGGTCAACAGGCAGCACTTGCCCGAACATTAGAGACCCCATCGATCGACATCTGCTGCTCATCGGAGACGCGCCTGCAAGACTCGAGCTCTGTGATCACTCTGCGATCCCCTTCAGGTGACACTAGCAGCACTTTCTCATTGTGCCTATCCGGTGACGATGCAGCTTCGAGCACCGGCCAAGCCGGTGTTGGTATTGCCCTTAGTCCCCGGGCTGAAGCTACTCCGGGTGATTTGATTCCAATCAGTAGCCGGATGTGTGCGGTCCGATTGCCTGGCTCGTTCAAAGCTTCGAAGTCACGTGGGACTAACAGGTGTCTATCGTTATCGCTGCCTATGCACCGACAAGCTGCAGCGATGACTCGGTAAAAGACGACTTCTATCGTCAACTGACTCAGCTCCTTCGCCACAGAAGAAGCTCGGACACTATTGTGCTGGCTGGGGATCTGAACGCTCAAGTTGGAAAATTATCCACAGATGAGCTGCATCTGGGCGGCCAACATGGTGTAGGCTCCCGTAATGATAACGATGTGCGGTTAATTCATTTGTGTGAGGATGCTCGGTTATTTCTTGCGAGCACTAATTTCCGAAACAGCACTCGCCGGAGGGTGACTTGGCGCCCACCAGCCTCGAACCACCTATGGACGCAAATCGATCACATTGCTATCAGTTACCGCTGGAGAGGCTGCGTCCAGAACTGTCGCTCGATTTGGAGCACAGGTGTGGACACCGACCATGCACTTGTATGTGCTGACATGCGCATGCGCTTTGGAGGACGCCCACGACGACGTTGTGAGCGCATGGACACCAGCCAACTGGCGAAGCCAGCTGTTCTGAATGCGTATCGAAGTACGCTGTCATGCGAGTTGGTTAAACGCTCACTGGATGCAATTGAAGCTCACTGGTCTCAAATTCACCAGACCTTGCTAGTAGCAGGAAAATCCTCATGTGGTGTGTCTAATCGCCAACATGGACATTGGGTCTCTTCACAGTCACTGGAACTTACCGAGGCTCGCCGGCATATTCCGGCTGGAAGCGAACACAATGAAACTCGCAAAGAGCTCCGGGCAAAACTCCGTGCTAGCCTGAAGAGCGACCGCGAAACCTGGTGGTCTCATCGTGCCTCGGAGATGATAGTGGCCGCTGCCCTTGGTAACCACCGTAAGTTATTCCGTCTGATACAGGAAACGGGCAGCAGGAGACCTGGTGTTGTGAAACTATACGTGACGAGAGTGGACAGCCTATCCAAAACTTTTCAAAACGCTTAGAGCCTTGGGCTGAGCACTTTGAAAAGCAATTTAATCGGTCGGAATGGTTAGATTTCTCGCTGGCCAGTGATCGCCCCACTCCGTGTGCTGTCCCTTTGGATCCACCCTCTCGCTCAGAAGTCGAACGTGAGATCGAACTGTTGAAGTTAAATAAAGCCGCGGGACCTGATGGTCTTCCTCCAGCCCTCTTCTAATTCGGGGGACCTATTCTTGTGGATGATTTACACGAGTTACTAGTCAAACTATGGGAGCAGGAAACTGTCCCAACCGATTGGAGCCGCTCCGTCATAGTTCCAATTTTCAAGGGAGGCTCATGATCGGAATGCGGCAGCCATAGAGGAATCAGCTTGATTTCGATTGCTTTTAAATTGCTTGCCTCTGTCATCTTTCACAGACTGACTGGCACTCGTAAAAGCCAGATTCGTGAAGAGCAAGCTGGATTTCGTCGAGGTCGTGGCTGCATTGACCACATCTTCACCTTGCGTCAGTTGTTGGAGCAACGTCACATATATTGGCGGCCCACCGTTGTCGTGTTCCTCGATATCAAAGGTACATTCGATTCGGTGGATAGACATGCACTTTGGAACTGCCTACCCAGGAAAGGTGTACCTGAGAAATATGTAAATATTATCCGAACATCATATGCGCGTAGCTCGACCAGAGTGAGGGCTTACGGCAAGTTGTCGTCGCCCTTTAATATCTCCAGCGGCGTGAGAAAAGGATGCCCGCTGTCACCTTTCTTCTTCAACTTCGCTGTTGACGAAGTCATGGAAATCGCGTTTACAGAACAAGACTTAGAAGGTGTGGATCTGCTCCCAGGAGAACGACTTCTTGACTTGGTGTATGCTTACGATATTGCCCTAATCTGTGACAGCTCACAAATGTGCCAAGCGGCACTGGACAGATTAGCACTGGCTGTTCGTCACTTCGGGCTTTGCTTCGTACGCTCGAAGTGCAAAGCGTTACTCCAAGATTGGTCTGGACCGCCCCCTACGCCGACCGTTGGTGGGGATCAGCTAGAAGTCGTTCAAAAATTCAACTACCTGGGAAGTTGTATCAGCGCCCGTGGGATTGAAGATGAGATCACGAATCGTATAGCAAAAGCTCGGGGCGCTTTTGCTAACCTTCGCCACTTATGGCGCCGGCGCGACATCACTCTTGCCCTGAAGGGTAGAGTGTACAATGCAGCAGTACGTTCGACCCTACTGTCCGGTTGTGAAACCTGGCCGCTTAAAGCAGCGGATCTGAAGAGGCTAGTTACGTTCGACCACCGGTGCCTTCGCAATTTAGCTCACATCTGGTGGGAACACCGCGTGAGCAACGAGCGTGTTCGACGCCTTGTTTATGGCACAAGAAAAGGAACTGAACCACTCAGCACCGTTATTTCACGCACCAGGCTCCGATGGCTCGGCCACGTGTTATGCATGCCAGCCCACCGACTTCCGCGACGTGTGTTGTTTGCTCGCTGGGGGTGTGGATGGAAGAAGAGAAGGAATGGCCAAGCGATGACTTGGTGCAGAGGAATAAAGGCCCTCACTTCTGAGCTAGCCTCGGTTGGAGTGTCTCGGCTCGCTGGTTGGGGTCCGAAAGACGATGAGCACGTTTGGTTGGACACACTTGCTGATATGGCTAGGAGCCGACCTCAGTGGCGTTCGTGCTGTGAGTTTCTTTGTCCTGTCCCACCCCTCTTAGCCTCCCCTCCAACCCCGATCTCATTATTTAGCATTTTATAATTTTGCATAGTAATTTTTTTGATGCATAGTAGCCGGCTGGTAGCTTACCGGAACGATGCCCATCCGTCACCGGTAGCTCAGCCGGCTTGCCCCAGTTGAATTCTTTTGTTCCTCTCCTTTTTTCTGTGTATTGCGGCACAGTAGCTGAGGTGTTCCCAACTCTAGCTAACGTGTTGGATGAGGATGATGATTATTATTTTCTTATTTCAAGTAAATTTCCTTATTCTGTACCTTGGATTTCTCTTCCTATACTTTGCTTACTTCACATGACTGCCACAGCAGGGACTGCTAGGGCAGGAAACGTGAGCATTAACTGGTTGGCCAGGGTGCGTTACGGGTGTTCCGTTTTAGATCTATCAATAACTGAGCACTTCATCAATTCCTGGCGCAACGATCCATTCAAGCTGGAACACTCACGGGATTCTCTTATCGTTTCAGTCCCATCTGAACAGAACTGAACTAATGCGCACTGTTGCCCCTTAGCAACTTCGCTACGTCTCACCGTTGCTAAGTACCATTTGTACCACGGAACGTCCTCAAGCAACTTATTTTCCTCCTAGTGCAATCAAACGGCCCCTTAGCTGGTCGTGCGGGTTTTGTTGCTGTTGTGCTATGTATACACTTTCTTCGTGCGTTCAGTTGGTATGGTAATATTGTCCATTCGTATGATACCCCGTAATACGTATGGCGTTTTGTGATTTTACGGAAATGTACCGCACTTGCACTTACGTTTTCTCGTGCAAGAGAATGTTTAAATGAACGTCGCGTTGGCACTGAAGTAGCTTATTAGCAATACCTTTAGTGGCAAAAGTTTTCGTAAATGCGGCGACTAAGATTTCGCGTTCTTCGACCAGAAGGATGGTTATCAAGGTATAATACTCCCAATATTATAAACATGGATATGGAATACTTACCCCAGTTACCTCTCTTAGTGGGCAATCTCAGTAGTGTGCATTTTTCCTTAGGTGAGCACTCCTTATTTTACCCGTCTTATATAGGTGACCATGAATCACCCATGGCGGGTACATCGCAAGCTGTTCGTGCGGAATTCTCTTAGAAAACCCTTGTTGACGTTTCTCCGCGGGTGTTGCGTGCATGAGTGTGGATTATGCAGACTGGTTTGTTGTGTTCGGCGAATTTATTTCGCAGATGACGAGCAGTGTGCACACTCCGTGTCACTTGCGAATGCAGAACGGTTATTTGCGGATGACAAGAATGATAGCGTGTCAATGGACACTCCATGTAAACGAATCCGGGATTTGCATTGCCTATGTTTAAATTGACATTTTTGAAGGTAACCTGCCATACTACTCTCCGAAGATGATGAAGTAGGATCTCTTGCACAACCAGGAAAACAGGGCTTATTTGCCGACGCCACATATCGAGCTTCAGCAACCGCAAGAATATTCGCCTTGGCGTCAGAATCAGTTGACACCACCAACCAACCCGTTTCAGTATGCAACTACACATACACTTCTCAAAATACTTCCTGCTCGGGAGGCGGGAAAGCACTGTTTACAGATGTCGACGTTCAAACTATGGTAACGTTCACTTAATCCGCTACAAAACCGTTCACCTCGCGATACGATACGGCTTCCCCTTGGCCTTCCGTAACAACCGGAAGATCCCCTTGACTGTAAGTTGCTTTCGGTCTCGCAACCTCGCTGTTGTCAACGTTGCAGACCTCTTTGGTGATTTAAAAAGGGACATCATCGAGAGCAAAATGTGAGTAGCGTATAACCAAGGTGCATTTTCCAATTACAATGACAACCTACGTCTTTCTGGTAGATATCACTGGCAGCTGGGACCGCCCGTTTGAAAAGCTGTACGACACAGTGAAGTCTGACAGAGGCATTGCAACAATTGCGACAGCAAAGTAATTCAGACTAACCATTCTCCTTCATCACAATGGATGCATCGCATGTAAATTTCGCTGCACTTCGAGATGAACGTCGCCTAACTGCCCTGGTAAGAAGCACATAGTGTCCATAACCGCTGATAAGGCGCAGTACCTTAATTGCGTACATGGCGATAGCGTTCATCATGTCGCCTGGAAAATGTCCGCAATATTATCTTAAATTATTGGAGCCTCAAACAGCTTTTCAGTGCCAGAGGTACGTACCCTTTCAAAGCACGACTTTGTACTCTGTCATACACAATATGTTACCTGCATTTTAACGTGACATGCTTCACAGTAACTACCGACTCGTTTTCTGTATGTGACAATTCTCCTGAAGAAGTTGCCAAGATAGTAAAGAAATGGTTGCACACCGTGCGACACAATAAGGCAACAAGTGTCATGGGCACAACAATGACTTCCACGGAAGAAGCAATGAAGCTCAATCTTATGATTGATTATTGATTTGCAGGTTGCAGACGTGCTTGCTGTGGACGAAATGAACCTGCAGTCATGACATCCATGTACTTTTACCTGTATGTTGTTTGCTCATATATGTACAAATATTCGTTTAATTTCTTTCGCAGTTTCGGTTTTTAGACCTACCACCTCGGTAAGCGTGTGAAAATAAACGGCTCATTGCGAATGTCCATACGCAATTTAAGTGGACAGACGAACTGTTTTCTAATTAGCCAAGATGTATTTCTTACGCGCGGGTTTCCAACCGTTTGCAAGATTTGTGCGCCCAGTATTAGCAGTAATCGGCACCGAGGATGGATACAATTTTCCCCTTGAAGCTTGCGACCAGGTTAGTTGTACGCGTATGGAACTGTATGGGGCTTCATGGAAGGGAAGCGCTTCCGCAGTTGCGTGAGGGAATCAGCTGCTTCCTCGATCAACTTGTTCCGCACCCGGCTGATGCTGCAATCAGATATTTGGCGAAGTCAAGTGACCAGCGTAATACTTGTCGTCGACCATCGTCAGCAATAGACGATGGTGTGTATTGGCTCCCTGCTGATGATAATACAGCAGTTCGTCACGCAGCCGTCAGCCTGTGGTGGGAGGGCGCACCTATATAATCCTTTGCCAATACATTAATATATATGTCACGTTTTCTATTATATATAAAAATATCTTCTTGCACACAGGCTTTCAAAACTTAGACAGGCATTCATAGCTAGATTTATCCATCCGTGATTCTATGCACTCTTTTATTCAACCTATAGCAAGTCATTTCTATCCCCCTTTTAATAAGCACTGTTACTTGCCCATACGCATTGCGACTTGCCCACAACTCCTCACTCACACATGCATTTGGCAATAATAAGTTCACGTTACGGTGCACCAAATAACCGCCATGCACGTTCCTCCCAATACATGCATTCCTGTTTCATTTTCAAACCCAAATTAAAACACCACCTAGGCATTACATTTGTATTTTTACGAGAACTGTAAGCATCTACATTTACTCAATTGTACGACAAAATGATGCTTTTTGGATATCTAGACCAGCGCGAAGCTAACTTTCCACCTTTTTCTTGCATGAATCCACCATATTTTTCTAGCCCTCAAGATCACTTGTACCTCATGGCAGGGAGTGGCCAATTGTTTTGATGCAACGTGCCGTACATGAGCGTTACGTTTTGGTACGCCAGTCAAAATGTTAGCCATCGCGTGAATGGGGATTAAATACATTGATATAAGAGGATTACTTCAGAAGAAATCAATTGCAGTTGAATCTTCTATGTTTGCATTTCGCTCCTATTGCGCATTGGTTGAAATGGCCATAAAGCGACTAGGCCTATTTTGTCAACGTTCAGCATGTTGGTTGAATGGCTGTGTTTAATCGTGGGGTTTGTCCTCCCTACAAAAGCGCCGAGGAATTGGAGGATGTGGTGTATAATACTGAGTATTCGTTGGTAACGCCGCAGTCTGAGGGTTTCCCGTACCAGTAGGTGAATTTCCATCGCGTGCGTTCCAAGTGTGCTGCCTCCCATGGGAAGCGGTACGTGATACTGCATACACTGATGCTTTTCAATCATAGAAATCATGACAACGGGTTTCAGTACTGCACTTGACGCGGTAGGTGTGGTTTCACGAGTGCCATGCTAATGGATAGTTTAACGGAACTATTGCGGAAAACAGTGTGTGATTAAACAAAAGAAACAAATTTTCAATATTGCCTAATCCTATGTGCTCCAACGCCACTTTAGCCGAGGAGGTTGGCAGTACACAGAACCTTTTGGGCATGCCTGATTTGGTTTGCCTAGAGGAATTCTAGCATAAACCATCGCATTTATTTATTTAAGCAACGCTTATCGGTGAAGTTTTTGCTTTTTCTGTCTACTAATCCGTTTTTCCGGTTTTTAGCTTTTAGCCCTAAGTTCTTGTTCTGCGGATGCGTTAAGATTCTGCTGCTTTCCACTTTCTTATGCTGGCGTAGATGCTTATGCCTCTTTTGGACCCCCAAGCTTTGCTTTACTGGTGACTGTTGATTTTGGCAGCATGCAGTGGGATGACTGCAACCAGAGATATGTGTGCATTTGCAATGACATGACTGTTAAATCGTACGCCATACCATTTATTAGCGACATTGCATTTTATCTGCGTCAGTTTTGTGAACGCGGACAGGATCGCCCGGGTTTCCTCGGTCGAGACAGTAAAGTTTGGTGTATTAAGCCACGGCCGTCGCCACCGTATTAGCTGCTCATGAGCGTAAGATAGACTGGCTGATAGCGGCAATTGTGGTCTCTAGGGATGTGCATTTGATGAAGCCAAACGGGCGGCTGAACTCTGCTGGTCGACCAGTAATGTCCAATATAATGCATGGATAGCAGCGTGAGGTTCCTACCGCACTGTCATCCACGACTGCACTTGCTGATGAAAGCCTGTTGGACCATGGGCAGTGCTTTGAAATGGGCATAACGAAGGTTCTTCCGCTTACGATTCCCGGTGTCACTGTTAGGAAACGGACAACCCTGATTAAAGTCCCGGAGTACGTGCAAAACCTTGGACCGCGCTTGCGTCGTGTGGTGCTATACACCTCGGGGTAACCCAATGCTCTGTTGCGTTTTGCTTTCAAACGTAATGGCAATAAGGTTGGTGCTGAAAGTGGCTTGGAAGGACCTCAAACGCAGGTGAGTCTTTGGAGAACAGGACGTCCCGTTGGTGCGCCTTCAGGTGGTCAGCCGGCGGTACTTTCCCACCCTGTCAGTGCCTGCTCTGGTACCGCACGATACAGGTTTGGTCCGCAAAAGCTTTTACCTAGTGCTCAGCAATGTACGCAGCTTAGGAATTAAAATGTAAGAGATAGGTCTGCTTGTAGAGACTACTCCTGATATACTCGTCTTCACTGAAACGGGGCTGTGGCAGTGCACCACAGACAGTGGAGTACATGTGTCTAGCTACGCATTATTTGGAAGTGATCGCCTTGTCGTCCGACGAGGTAGGGGCGCTGTGCTTTATGCTAGCGGTGATCTTGACGTTCTAAAATCCTACATGTATTCAGTCGTCAGACAAAACTGTCGAAGCTCTGTCGGCTCAACTTCCAATCATGATGGTGTATAGTAACCATGGGCAGGCATTCAAATATGCGCTTGACGTTAATCGTTCCCAATCCGACAGTAAGCTTTTGAAACCGGGTGCCTTCAATCTACCCGAATTTTCTTCGGCAGGCTTTCCTTTTAACTCTATGTTAGGTTCTTTCGGTACGGTTCCTCTCGGAAGTACGCCTCAAGCGTCGTTGCCTCAGTTAATGGGCGCTTAAGTACCGTCTGGTTCGGACCTCTTAGTTACCAAGTCACCAGACTTCTTGGATAACATCACTTGCGGCGCTCTCTTAGGAGTCGAAAGTGATGCGCAATTATCCTTCGTCTGTACTGTGTTCAGACGCCACCAGGGCACCGCTGAGCAAGATACTAACATGTGGCTGGCGACCTTTCAAGCACCGCGCGCCAAAGCATGCTAGTCGATCAACCGAGTCGAATGTGTCACGAATGTCAAGGTATGCAACGATGCTTGGTCGCTTTTACTGGTGGCTGTGTTCCAGGAACTGACGTAGTGTGAATATCTGATCCACAAATCCGCGATCGGGACGGAAGTCAGCTTATTCTTCCCGGCACTGGGATTCGCGATTGAGTGGTAATCTACGGAGTAGAATGGATGCCAATAGTTTGGAATCAACCGAACTGCGACCAATCCTCCGATGATTGCCACACAAGTATGTGCATTCCTCTTAAAAACCAGAATGATAACTGACTGGCTCCAGGAAAATGGCACATTTTCTTCATTCCAGCTTTTGGAGAATGATGAAATTATCTTGATAAGGTTAACTGCGCCTCCATATTTGAAGTGCTCCGGAAGAAGCCTGTCTGAACCGGCCGCCTTTTATCATCCAAGGTTTCGAGTTGCACGACAAACTTCCGCTTCGCTGGGTAGTTCAAGTGTGACGACCCAGGGCGGTCAGCTGCGTTCGTAGGACATATAAGGGGAGGGTGAAAGGCAAATGGACTGGGAGTGAAAAGGTTTGGTCGGTCGATCCAGGCGTCTCCGTAAGTTTGCAATCGGTGAACCAATCGCCTCGCATGTAGTCCCACTGACACCACGCTTTCTGTGATCAGAGGATTGAATGAGCTAGAATATCTTGGGAGTATTTCCAGAGAGGACAGCGGCCCGCATTTCCGGAGCACGTGGGGACCACTAGGCTGCACTGTCACTGCTTAGGCTTTATTTGAGCGGCACACCTCATCATTACTAGACTTCCCTGGGACATTCATACGGCAGTCGAAAAAGATCGAAATAGTGCGCAGAGATCCAGGCTTCCAGTTTGTGCTGGGTAACAGCACGAAAGTTCTCTCCAGCAGAGATCATGGTCCTCTGCATGGTCGAGCAGTCTTCGTCAGTGGCTTACGTTGGTTTGCATCGGAGTGCAGCAGTCAAGTGAGCTTGATGTCCCTTCTGAAACGACACCGTAGATGAGATGAGTGACATTTTTCAAGTGCCTTTGTTGGCACTCATACCAGAGGGCTTAAGTGTTAGGTGCTAATCTAGCGCAGTCGTAACTTCGTACTCTTCAGAATTCTACGCGAGGTAGATATCCCAGTTCTTTTTAAACAGCGGGTCCATGGTGTATAAGATCACAGCTGGTTTGGCATAGAGCACGGTGCCATGCATTGTCTTTAACGGTGATAGTGTACTTGGGGATGTTCAAAGTTTGCTACCGTCCGCCTCAAGCCGGGCAGCCTTTGCTCCAATTGGTCAGGCTAGTAAGCCAAAGTCGGGATGGATTGCGCGAGCGCACCTCGAGCACCTCAACTGCCTTGTGGGACAAACTGTTATGGAAAGGCTAGGGACAGGGCACCTTGAGCAAAACAACCGTTTCGAAGTAGGCAGCCGGAGAGTGACAACTGTCTTCTTGATCAGTTCTACAACACACCCTCCTCTTCTTGTTTTTCTGCCCTTTCTTCTTCACTTCCAGGTCTATTGAGCCATAGACCGCCGCTGAACTAGCATGTCTGCTGCCATATAAAAATGCGTGCAACCAAGGAGTGCTATCCGGTTCGAAAAAGACATCCTTCTATTTTGGAGACCAAGGCTGAGGATTTTGGACCGTTGTCCCATGCTCACCTGAGGTGATCCAATTGTATTTTCGCCAAAAGACTTCTTGTGACACACCGGGGTGTTAACCGTTTCCTATTCACTGGCGTTGCCTGGTCAATTTCCGCACGATGGCTGTTGTCCGGCTTCCTCGGCGTGCATTATACTCTGTAGCTGCGCTAATTTGGGAGCTAGTACGAGGTGGGCAGTCCGTGACGTGGCAAGGTGGAATGAAGCAGTTGCCTGATAGACACTCAGGCTGGTGCTTGCGAGACCGCATCAGACGTGGCACAGTCGGTGTTGTGCCTGTATTCCATTTCTTGCATCTGGTTACTTATTTTCGTTCAAGTCTGATACATTTCACGCACTACGTGCATTTTTTCGTTACAATCCATTTGCCTCCAAGCCAACTGTCTTGATGTTGTTCATTATTGTTATTCTCGCGCTTTGAGCCGGGCCAACTGCATCCACTGCACGTCGGTGTTCCCAACATATTTGATCGACAGAACTGCATTGGGAGTGCCATCCTTAATTTTCGCGGATGACAAGGTTCCGGGCTAGATTGAATGAATCTAGTGCTCCAACGGTCGTACAAGGGGCTGCCCATAGACAATGGGAATCGTCTGCTTTGGGGCAGCTACCAAGGAATCTTGTTGCCATTACTAATTTGTCCAATGCTACTTGGCACGTTCAGGAAGTGCCAGATGAATGTTGTGTTCGACATGCTCCAAGTAAAGCAGTCCATCATCTGGAAACACATAAACATCTTGTGTGTCGTGTCTTTTGAACGCTATTGCCAGTACTCAAGTCACGTGGTTCATCTATGTAAATCGCGCAGTCCTAACACAGTTGGCTTCTACACCACTAGTAGGCACGCGACCCCATGGAATATGTTGTTTTGGGAATACCCGGCCTCGGAGTACCATGAGCGTTACACTTGTTCGCCTTATGCAACTACCGTAAGTGCATGATATCCAGTAAGGTGATTTTCAAGCAGTCACTGCGTATGTGCCACTGTGCTCCGTCAAATTTCGAGGCCAAATGGCAACCACCTACAATGATCCATTAAGCATTTCGTCCACCTCAATGCTGGTCCGTGCACGGCATGCATTCATGTGCCTTTTAGACCATCGGTAGATACCTCCTGCTCTGATTCATTCGTTGGTAATGCCACAGCGCCTTCATCAATCATGAGCCACTGTATTTGTCAGGTTCCCCTCATGTAAGTACTCCATTTTGCATGGGACATGTAGACAGATAATACTCACATCGCCTCCCAGTCCAAGGGTTAACTATGCCATACCGCTTCTAGCTGTCAGGAGGCATGGATGCTTTTGTACCTTTAACCGGTAAGTTGACATTCTCCATTTCTGTGGCTTCCGACACCTGGTTAACATGCTCCGCCCTAATCATTTGCTTGGCAGTACCACATTTCATCCACTTACCTTACCCATTGTTTGCGTTGTCTTATTCGCATCCGGCAAGTGGACAGCCTTCAGTGATGCAGGTTTTAGACAGCCAGCGTAGATGCCACGCTCCTTTCATGCTTTTACGGTGACACCTGGCATATAATAATATAGTGTCTCGGATGGTATTGTCTTTTTACTTCGGTAAGTGTGAAACGCCACACCAGGAGCCCTTATGCACATGGCAACTTGGCCTCGGAGAATGAAATGTTCCACTTATTGCGAGGCTCAAATCATTTCTCAGTGATCATGCTTTCCGGGTTATTAGCAATTTATACCCTTACCCGCGAGGTCAGGAAAAGTTGTGAATGGTTGGAACGTCATTACCCATTACTTTCTCATACCTGTACACTTGGATTGCCCCATTTCGTAAATAACTGCTTTTTATGTGATACGTCTGCCCGCATCTGTTTGCCGCATGCGTCAATTGTCTGCCTCATTCTGATGCCTCTACCGTGCTTGTGAATGTCAGCACAGCTTGAAACATCGTCGGAGTTTCAACCGCCACTTACTTGAGCTAAGGGTGCATCGCTGTTGTCTTACCTTTTCCTTTATAACCTGCATCCGCCGTTTACCACTTGTTCACCTAACCTTGTCGCCAGGTGGAATGTGAGCGACGTCCGCCCAGCTTGAAACCTGTTTGGCGTTTCAGCCGTCGGTTACTTTACCTTAGTGTCCATGGCTGTGGTCTTACCTTTGCTTCCATATCTTGAACCCTCTTTCCGCCTGCATGCCGCATGCGCCACGTGGCTGCTTCGCCCTGATGCCTTTACCTTGCCTGTCAGCAACGTCAGCCCGCCCTCCGTGATTGCAGACCGCCGTGCCCGATGCGCCGCCCTAGGTGCATTCGCGAGTTACTTCAGATATGCATGCATCTACCTGGTCATCTTAAATAAATAAATAAGTAAAGGTATATATCTTGACTTGGCTAGAGGCTATGTCCTAATGAGCAAGATCATAAGGTAGCGGAATCACCCGCACTTGTACGATTAATCATGGATTTAAGTTTATGTACCCCTAAATCATGAGTACTGCACCAGGACAGTGGAAAGGGCTTTGTGACAGTTAATAGTTCAAAAGGCGATTGCGGCGGCTGTCTGCAAATTGTGAGCAGGCTTCAAAGCGTTCCGTGATGTAGTAGATGAATTCCACAGTCGACCATAACGCCTTGCAATCCTATCGGCTACATTGCATTACGGACGAACCCGATTGTGCATCTTCTAATCAGCATATGCCAGCGTTACAATCGACCATCACCATACACAGCCCTTCAAACAGGTTCCATTACATCAGATCAATGAATGCAACAACCGCAGTTAGCAGGAAAACGCAAAAAGATCATTTTCAAAGGTCAACCATTTTTTGGTGTTCACGCATTGAAGATTGTGTGCGTATGTATACACGCTGCCGACAATTAGGCGGATATCAGAAATGGTGTGGTCGTCGATCCATATTTCATCCGTTGTCATAGTACATGCATATTTCTTCATCACATTTCTTGCTATAACAAACTTACAAAGTTGTTTTCACCATTTTATAGCCTTCCAAAGTAGTTACCACTTCGGGGTGGGACTTGTTTGCAACATGGTTTCGAGCAATCGCGCTCCCTATCCAGTACACGGATAACATGTACCTGTTCTCGGTTTCATCTTCCACCAACACCAGTTGCTAACAAATACACAGATTCCCCTAACTCAGTGATCCGCTGTGTTGACTTGACGTGATCCATCCGTCCGTTGCCCACGCGCGAGCACTTTGATTGGGCTTGAGCGATGATTCACATTACAATTTCCGTGCCACTTTGGTCGTGTCCCATTACGAACACATACTTCTTTCATTCCGTTCGCATCCGAAGCCGCACCTGCCCATGCATTCCATTAAGTATGGTGCCTACACAATAGTGGTGTCGTTGCCTTAGTTCCTCATACTCATATTCATGAGGTTGCCACCGTTGCAGTAGTGTTATATCTTTTAGTTCATTTATACGTGCATTTATTGCCCCTTGGGCTAAGTACATGTCTGTTACCGCTGCCCGTTACATGACGCAAAACTTGAGCTCAGACGTCTCGTTAACATTCATCTGCATGGCAAACAACGCGGTACCACGTTTGTAGGTCCAGCGTTTACGCCTGCCGGCCTTATAGCACAGGTGCGCAATACGCATTCCCATTTCCGTGTGCAACTTATTCCTCGGATAACACCAATTAATTACCATTATCCGTCCATGTTATTCTGATAACAGTGCATACCGCATAGTGGCAGTCGGCAGGATATATACATGTTTGTACCGCAACACTAATGCATAGAAATGTTTCCATCTACATTTCTGAGGAATTGCTTACAGGCTTTTAGCATCTGTAAGTAATCTTTCTCTGAAGTCTACCTAGCTAGCCAATTAGTAGCAGAGGGATCGTTTCATCACGGTTGCCATTCCGCGCACAATTCACACTATATCCCCTCTGAGCAACCTGTTTTCCATTCAGAAGCACACCCGTGGCTTCCATAACTTCATTACTGTGACCACTAATATTGCGTATATGGTTATCCTCCCTATCAAGCCACCCTCTATGTGCTATTTAAAAGCATGACCAAGCGTCATACCACATCGGGGACAACTACACTTCTGTATACTTCTACTTTCAACCTTTAGCAGGGTTAGTGACGTTATTTCGACTGCAGGCATTGCTCACAGTAGAAGTCACCAGCGATCACTACTCGGTCCGTTGCTATTTCGCATAGTAATAAATGACTCAGTCCCACTACTTGAAGACCCCTCCTAATTTTTTGCCGACGAACTGTAGCATGTCAGCAGGGGAGACAGGGCTTCGTTATCCAGAGATTTTGCTAGCCTTCTTAATTGCTCAGCTTTAGGGAAATTACCACGAAACACCAGGCAATATAAAGTCCTAACCCCGAGTGATGAAGAGCTTACTGTGCATACGTATAATGGATCCCTGACACTGCAGCATGTCATCGTGGCATACGACCTAGGTGTCCTCGGGACGAGTGACTTCAAGCCCTCGGTGCAGTGCAGGCATGGGGCCAATAAAGCGCCACAAGCGTTAGTTCGCCTCAGGAGAGTATTGAGTTGTACCGAACCAAAGGTCTTCGTCCCGCTGTTCACAGCTGTGGTCAGACCACATCTCGATTACTGTGCTCAGGCCTGGGAACCCTAACCCGACAGATATTATCTGTATTGAGAATGCGCAAAGACTGGCCACTTCAATGCTATGACAGTGCGAGATATCGTAGGAATATAGGTTAGCTAACTAAGGTTTGTTTTCAAAGTGAAGACGCAGATTGAGAGGTGTCTTAATAGAACTGTTCGAAATCATGAAATGGTTTGGCGGTTTCAGGCGCATCGATCTGTGCGAGCCAGCTAGGTCGGACAACTTGCGAGGCCACTTCATGAACTTAAGTGGCGAAGATCTAGGCTAGAGTGTTCAGCCGATTACTTCGCAAACCGGGTTGCACACGTTTGAAATCAACTTCTTTCTGCTCTATTAGCATACAAAAGTGTGGGGAAAGTTAAACGTAGCCCAGAAAAACATTGGCTAGTATTGTTGGCCGAATTGCTTTGAGCTTCAGTGACTGCCCTAATCTAATTACGTCATGGAAGTGTGTTACTCGTCTTGGACTTGCTTCTGTTTTGCACGTTAATGGAATCAAGCACAGTCTATCAGGTCGCAGTGCTGGGGCTCTTTTTCAAAAACTGGCCTACAAAACGAGACGCTCTTTAACCGAGGCTTGTTTCGTCCCTGGGTCCTATCCTATCCATAATATTGTCCGACAGACGCAACCAAAACGCCATTATACATCCCCGTTATCCTTATTTATAGTTACCCAATTGTATATTTGTGCCTTATTTCATTGTATACCTTGAGTAAAATTATCTAATACGTATTTACGTATGCTCATAGACATATGCAATCAACTTACGACTTCAGTAAGCGCAGAAATGCATGGATTTATTAACATGTAAACGTTACAAAAGGGTGTTATAAATAAGGAGCATATATATGCTCCTAAGTATATATATATATATATATATATATATATATATGTATATATATGCACTCCATAGTGATACCGTGTTTTAGCAACTTTTAAGGTTAAATTATCCAGTCATTTCCCCGCTTAATTAAGTACTAAATTCAGTGTATATTTCTATGACCGTACAGCGTTATCTTTATTCCAACCGTCTCACTGATCCTTCAGTAGTCATAATAATGCAAATACGGCATTTAATAGAAATCATCCACCACACTATCAGCAAATTGCCCGTGCTAAGCGTATTTTTCGTTCTTACGTTGCAGCGTTAAATGTGTATCATCATGGGCGAACTACCAATTCTTCGTTTACGCTTACGTTCAAGAACTACACTATATACAACAAGCGGTGGGGAAATTATTACGACACATTTCTTAGCATGCAAGTTCCATTAGGTATTTGAATTATTGGTCTCCACCGTCGTTATCATTCCACAGACCGTTTGGGCACTTCCTTAGCTACATAGCTGATCTTTTTATACTTCGTTTGCACTCCATCATTGCTAGCATTCAAATAGAGCGTAACTTTCACCTACACCGGTAGACATCGTTTTCATATATCATAACGGTCTTCATGGAGCACACCGATTTATAAGGTTAACTAAGTATTATTGTTTTTAACAAAACTCCATAAGTATAAACTACACAGCCAGTTCAGGGTCTATTGATGTCAACGCAGACGATGGCCGAGTAACAATTTCTCGCCGTTACAACAAGTAGTCTTTTCTGATGCTTTTTCGGTGAATTGGTGGATTGGGTGGCA
>OX104066.1:131524221-131546509 GCA_944474145.2 Dicrocoelium dendriticum
CTTAGTTTTGATATTGACAGTTGCGTCTAGTTCCATTTTATCAACGTACGAACAACGATGCGACGGATAAAATTACTACGATCCAAAGAACTAAACTAAATGGAAGGATAAAGCCGTCTACAAATGAATTTGTTGTGGATCAGAAGTAAGGAAACGGGTGCAAGAGCTACATGGAATTGATAATTACGCCATATGAGGCAGGGCATACTTTTATGTGTGACTGATCCCGAGGTCTTCGTCTTGGAAGACGAGATGCCCTAACTAGACTCTGCCTTACTTCATGATCACCTGCAACCGCGAGGTTCGTCTATTCACGCACAACTTGGCAAGTAAAACTGGACAAAGTAGAGACGGAGTGGTATGTAAATAGTCTACCGGATCCCATTAATGCGCTACGAATTCATCAGACACTCCAGTGAAGTTATGTCAGGCTGCGCTATCAACAAACTTGGGCAACAGTTCTCCGTGGTGATTGGCAAAACTGGACGGGCTCCTGTTGTCATCAGTGCGTAGCTGTTAGGCCCATGACATAGAAAATAACTGGACGCAGAGCGACGTTGTAACCTAGCATCTTAGCTAATAAGATTACAGTACGCTGCCACGCAATATTTTAAAGCTGAATGTGCGTCGATAAGGTGTACGGGAACTTCCTAGCTAAGGCACCCATCAAACCGCATTGAACAGATGCTTGATGTCCGAAAGCTGTCAAACCGATCTTCCATTTTCTTCAACAAATTCGACGTAGTAGATCACGGGCCAACAGTGTTTGCTGTTTATTTGCTAAAAGGAGTATTACGAAGACGTTGACGAAGTATTCGTCACGAGCGTGTTCAACGAAGATGAGTGCTATGAATAACTAACCGGAATGAGTCAGCAGCAAGAAAGAGCGAATTCAAACAGTCAGCTCTATTGTATTTGCGATCGAACGTGACCCAACGGGACGAAGTGAAGCGGTCGACAATTACTACATTGTGGTTTTGATGCAATGCTTGTGATATTGCATACTGCAAATATGCAGCCAGCAAATACGTAGCTGCGTTGTTCCATCTACATGATATCGAGCGCACACGTGGAAAGATGTTATCTATCACCTGGCACCGTCAATGCAGTTCGGCCGTGCGACGTCCAATTCAACGCAATGCGTTCCTGAATCTTGCACTCCGCCAAGTGTGTGTCTGGAAATTTCTTTAACTTCGATACCAGTATCACTTTGATTATTGTCTTGGGAAAATTGTCCTAATGCTTTACCGCTCGACGTTAAAGCATTATAGGTATATCATCTACCTCAGGTCCAGTACTAACAGATTATACCGCTGCTCGCGAGTGCTGCTTGCTACATGAACTTGAAGAAGCATGTAAAGTACGTTGTTTTCTGCACAACAGAGTGAAGTGAGCCGCATGGACGAAACGCCGTAGTGCCGTTTAGTCAACCAATGGTACTTTAAGTACTTTTGGTCTGGCCTGTTCCGGCGCGGCGGTTCGACGGCGTCTTTTCACAATCCCATCATGAGAATCAGCAATTGCACTGGACTGGGATGTTGCCCGATGCGCAGTGGCAATGGATGAAATGAAACTCGATTGAGCGGACGTTCGTCAGCAAAAGTAGTCTGAAGAATGACTACTATTGGGTGGCTTCCTTCTCACGTTTTCTGCCCTTGTGGCATGTCTTGTCTCCGTGGCGCCGTCAGTCAGCGACGAAACGCTTAGGAGGACATCAGCTATACGCGCAGTTACCGTTTGTCCAAAATCAAAGCCGGAATAAATCGCAGATAACGGGAAACAAAGTAACAAGCCGGAACTGATCCACAACCTCTGGTACGATTCAGAAGCCAAGGCCGGGGTGACTACGATGCGATAGAATAACAATAAATACTAAAACGTTACAAACAACAAACAATTGCTGGACTCACAAGCATACCATCGAATTTTCGGGCAATGTCGATGAAGACCCATCACATGCGAAGCAATGACAAGAAACTGAATAACGAAACGTGAGGGAATAGGTTACAGACCGGTTGGTCTATAGTCACCCTAGTAAAGCAAAAATAATTCGCCAGTAGAAAGTTTACCAATGGATCACTTGATGCGATTGGCTGTTCGGGGCAAGATAGACAGGCCATGAACTCATCGTGAGTATTTTTCACCTGCTACCCGGATCGAAGAGACTATGACTGTGCTTTCCCTAAATTCTGGTTCGGGTTGTCAGTATTCCCACATAGGATGCAACCAGTGAAGCGTACTACGTGGAGTGGGCGAATCTAGGAGATGGTGTAACTACAGAGAAGGGACTAGATGGGCAACTCCGGTATTGCTCGATGTTCATGGTTTGGGTGAAAAACAAGGTAGACGGGTTCTGTCATAATTCGAAATAAATATGCAATGATGAGCTGTCAATGATCAGGTGTTGAGGAGATAAAACCAGGGTGCAAACTCCATACAGACTTGACAAACTGACCTGCCCGACCTACATACATTTGTACGCGGTCCAGATTTTCCAATGATGGCGATACTTTCCGCTCTGGATAAACATATCCCCGCTCTATCCACGATGGGATAATACAGGACAGCAAGCATTACGTTTACACCTCCAACGTCGGTCCGTTGGGCTCACAATGGCAGATGCGAGGACCAGCCACCCTCTGTAAGGAAAAAGCAGCCGGGTCCACACCATCTGCTGTTCAGCAACGTTCCAACAAACATTATTTGCAAGTCCCTTTTATGTACTTCATTCTTCATCCTGACATCCTCTGTCCTTACAAGACCATCGTCCGAGGTGACACAGCTTTCGATTAACCCCAAAGCCTACATACTGCGCGACACAGCTACATAAGCGACTAAAACTATACCATCAGGTAGGAAATTCAGGCACGAAGGTATCCACTTTTTCCTGGGTTGCAAAAGGGGCGGAAAGTCTCAAACATATCATTAACAGAATAAAGTAATTAGGTAAATTACCGGCCGCCAACCAACGATTGCATCCGTCGGTTAAAGACTCAGACAAAGAAACTGATGCGTTGGGTCGCAGTAACAACAATTAATTTGGAGTTAAGGCAGATCGACTAATCCAGTCTGAGGCAGTAACCAAGTTTCTAATGTTTATGTTATGATCGGCTTCAAGTAACAGGGTAAACAACGTCTCCTCATTCATTATCTGTTGTTTGGTGACTGAAAGTCTCAATCAACTAACCACCAGCACAATGCATTCACCTACTACACGTTTATGACTAACCAACGGTAGAGTAAAGTGCCCTCGTATACCAATGAATAGCAATTTATCGTTGCTTCTCTTCTGTCACCACAGCAGAATAGCAGCCCGTGGTTCCGTAATTGCTGTCAGAAAATAACCTGCATTGTCACGGAACATTTCTTGAGTTTCTCTGCGCGCACCAAATCATATTAATAATTTGCTAAAAATAGCCGGTACCCAAGTTACAAGATAACATAATATGAACGGCTCGTATGTATAGACACGTGAATAGACTTCCATGCTGTTTCGCCTGTTTGCTCACATGCTTGACAATAAATGGTCCAAAGAAATTAAGGCCAACAAATTTGAGTGAATAGCTTCATTTGTCTACTTTAGCTACTGGTACTAGTGCCAGTATCTTCAGAACGGCAGTGGCATACCACTTCTACATCCTCAAGCAACTACCTATCAATCGGTTCGTGGCAAACAATCATCGTACAAACCGGTAGTTACAGTGCAGACTTGCCAAGCCTTGTGCGGCGTCCGAGTGGCCTACAAGGAGGTGGTAATATCCAAGTAGCAACGCGCTTTCCTTGTGTTAGGAGGTACTATTGCAGCGAACACGAAAGAATGTTCACATTCTGAGTACGCCAGTAATCCACATTGGAAAGTAACACACAACGCAGTACGCAACAGAGTCAAATCAATACCACGCGTCCCGCTTCCTTACAATAAAGCGTCGTTCCCTCGTTTGATTCCTCAAGCCGATTTAATTCAGCTCCGTACAAGTCGTTCACTGCCATCCTAATGACTTTGATTTATGCCTTCTCGTTCGTTAAGGGTTCGCAACGCAGTACTCTTGGAATCATTATAAATTCCGTATGCGTAATTCTTCGGGTACCATTGGCACCGGTTCAGCCACACAATTGAGTTAAGCCGTTCGAGTCATCTAGAACATGCGCGTATCGGGATGGACAGTGGGATCTCGCTTGCGGTTGCGTACGCTTCAGAGTCGAATGCGTAACCACAACTACTTCAGATTCGGAAAGTGAAACAGAGTTAGGTCATTCACTCACACCGCCCCACAAGTACTCTGGTCATCAAATCCAGCTCCCTAAATGCACCAATAGTACGTGCCTCACAAGAGTGGATCCACAGTATTGCTCACTGGAGTAATAAATCCTTGGTGCTAAAGTGACTAAAACACGTGGATGGAGAACAGTCGGTTAGCCACAATGGAGCTGAACTTACTAGACGTGTTGTTGAAGTAATACAAAAAGTGTTAATGTTAGCTTAGAACCAGACCTCAAACTTTAATTCAGATCCTTCATGAACATTCTCCGACAATGCTAGCAAGTACTTCCGCTGTCAACTCAATTAGTGGAATAGATAGCCTTTAACGACTCTATTCTAGACCGTTAATACAACAAGAAAAATGTGAGAAGCTTAAAAAGAGAAATTTCACGTACACAAACGCGCCATATCTGATTTCCGAAACATCGCAAAGACATGTGAGTTTGGCAATTCTACGGAATTTAGGGTACACTGGACCCACTGGTGATCTTTAGAGTTACCAAGGCCCTCACCCTAGCTGGCCAAGCGTACCATACTTGTTTATTCTCACCGTAATCGGATCAACCCTAGGTAAGTTATCCATGTGTGGAACTGCCTTATACACACACGTCAACGCCTTTAACCATTTCCCCAATCTGGATACCGTCCTATACATCATTTTGCCGATAGCTTGCGACATGGACGGCAACGAGATCAAATAATCGTCAACATAAACCTTATTAAAGGCCCCCCTCTGTCACATTCCGAACTGATGCCCCCACATGATAGCAGTTTGATCGAAAACAGAATAGGTTCAAACTGAAGATGAAGTTGCGTCAAGGGGTGGACTGTCATCTGATATTATACCACTCCTGAACCGATCTTATCCATTTTTCCACCAAAGAAAACGCAACGTGCCTCTGTCAGCTTCTCTTCTCTTCAATTTCATGAGCAAGTCTTCGGTATTAGCGGATATGGCCAATAGCTTGTTCCTAAAGCGTAAAAATCTACAAATCAATTCCCAAGTGGTAACCGGTCTTTGAAGCAGTTGCTAGTTTAGCGAACCCTCTCTATGTTTTGTAGCGCAATCAAGTACCACGCAAAGCTCTTCCGGTTTCGTAGGTTTGATAACGGCATGATGTGGAAAATACCACCTGGAATAATAGTCGAGCTGGAACAGGAGGACTGTGTGACCTTTTGCCATAATCGTTTTCGCCGCTGTCACGTATCGACCTTGTAAAGTCAGAGTGCTAAATGCTGGTCTCACTAAACATTGTAATCTGTGCCAAGCGAATTCGTAATTGTGTATGACTTCCCATCTTTTGTTATTCCAAGGAAGAGACACCAAGAAATGCCCATGTATAAGCTGCACTGAGGTTTTCACTATTGAGGATAGAGTGGAGGCTTCCAGTGAATGTTAGAGGCCGCTAGAACCAATATTTACAAGGCCATCGTCATCAGAAGCTGCATTTGTTCCTCTAATGATTACTCGTTCCCCTGTACATAGTTTGCGGACGAGCAACCTTAGGTATTTTCATCAACCAGCTCCGGCATTATACATCGAGTAATCTTTTCACCGCAAAGGGATAACTTTGGCAACATAACCACTCTTTACCTCTACCAATGTCCTTGGGAATAGTGGCACCCAGTAGTATGCTAATCCGGAAACCCCTTATATCCAGAAAACCCACGTTCTAGCATTGTGACTACTAAACCGCTACGTAACTAACACGCTCACTTATTGATTGTAGCACTGTCTGTTAGGCAATAGCACAGCTCACGGCAACTATCTCACTGCCGTCGAACGACTTCCACCGAATACCGGCGATTTCGGATTCAAGAGAGCTAACGCCATACAAGCTTTGTATTTTCAACGAGACACAGTTCATTTCTACGACAACCTTCGTAGGCGATCATCTTGGATCAGGCAAAGGTCGGACTTACTGTCCAGTAAGGCGTACGTTTCAAACGAACATTAGGTGCTTTCGAACCTTATCAACAAATCGCAAGTGAAACTTGGGGGCGCTACTCAGATGCTAGTCGAAGGATGTGGCACGTAAGAGGAGTGACGAGTACGAAGGCGGAGAGAACCTTCAGGTTGTCTGGACCCAAAGTGCTTTTGCATAAGCTAAAAGTAGTGGAAAGCAACTAAGACAGATTAAGTTCTCTAGAAAGTAGAAAATCCTGTTCAGCGTGACTCAAGTTCGGAAGAAGTGTTCTGTCGGTGCAAGCAGTTAAACAAATGGACGATCGGTGGATATAAACAAGGATAAAAGCTGATATCACGAAACACTGAAAACTCGCATTCCTCGTTTTCACTACAAACACTTCCGGAATCGGTACGTACGGTGTGGCAACTACACGAATCCTTTCGACGAGTATCCAGCATATTCCCTCCCCAAGTCGGCATTCGCTCTGTGTGTAGCAAACAATGGTGCTTGCCCTAACCTTTAGGTTAGTTACATACTTTGCTCGCATGACAAACTGCAGTAAGTCGACTCAAGTTGCGATAACTGTAGCATCCCATTTAGCCCTTATGAGATCCCAACGACAGAGAACGTTGGAAGCCATAAATATTGGATAGAATCCTGTCCAGTAGTCGCAGTCACAACTTGGCAGACAGTTCGGTTAGGCTGGGACGAAGTAGTGTGAAGGGACCCGTTACACTCCATTCCTTATCCCGCGACCTCTGAGATCGCATAGTAGCTTGGTTCCGTGGGGCGATGGAATTGGCAATTTATTCAAACATGCTGCAGGCGACAAGTGTTTCAGTTGCAACAAAGCCCGCAAGTTTCCTGAAATGCACCTCCTTTACGATTGCATCTGTTGTCCCAGCCCACTTGTATTGCAAACTGACAGGCAACACATAGACCGGACATTCAATAATGGTCACAGATCTTAAATTGGCACCAAATTTCAACTGCGATGGAACAATACGGAAGTTCCCCATTAACAGAAACATCAGAAGCAATGCTTCGTAATTATCAAGCAGTTGTCTCAAGCCCGAGAACAGATCGTCAATCAGGTTCCAGGTTTGTCTTTTTCAGCAAATAAGCACAAGTACTACTATGAAGCATTTTACAAACTTTTATGGGAAGCAGCGCGAAACAGATGGTGAGAATATCTAGCCCTAACAAGAGCACAACCTTGTCTGCTGCTGTTGCCGTGTTCGCTGAAAACTTCCGTCTGGATTATTTCACTTACATCCAGTTGAAAACCCAGCACATTTAGACCCAGTCAGACAGCCATCACACAATCGGAAAGCGCTGTACGGCCGTTTCCACCTTCTTGAACTCGTCAACAGTGCTCATTCCCTATTATGTAATTCTCTAACCCAATACCTTCATACATAGGTGGCCTTGCTTCCGAGAAAATACTTAACGTTGGGTAATAAGTCAAATGATCCCGGTCCGTAGTTGTTTTGTTATTCGAAGTTCGTTCTTTGCATGTTAGCTCATGCTTTTATCCGTCAACAATCGTGGTGCATTTCTACTCCGATCCATGATGAACTCTTTTTCACATTAGCAAAGGGAAGTATCCGCTCCTTGCTATAGTAAGCGTTTAACGAAGCTACTCACGGCTTTTCGTGTTATGCAGCTTTGTGGTATGTGACAAAACCAGTTGGTTCTCCTTGAAACGCTACGTCATATTACGCACCACAGGTTGTTAATCTGTCCATGCGCAGACATGTAGCTCGCATAGTAAGTAAAAGAACACACTCAATTGAAATGCGTGACATCGTAATCATACTAGTTACATCAAACTGTGTACATTGATAAGTGCAACGCACAAACCGAACTGTTGGACTCGGTCAAATGAGTGGATATGGATAAGGAGCTGCATACTTTTAGAGGAGTAGCGAATGTGTGCACAACACGGTATTTTCTTCAAGTATCTACTGACATTTTGACTTTTGTCCACTCGTGTAGCCCTTGGCCTACACACACAGCTGGCGCCGGAGGACACATGGTAGTCCCGCACATCTTACAATCCTCCACGTGTTAGCTGTGGCCAGATGTTTAACGAAAAGCGGGATCAGACGAGATTCTAATGCCAAAATATGCGGCTAGCCGTACTTCAGCCGAATTTGCTTGGACAAATTTGTTTGGAATCTAATGTGATACTGTAGTTAGTAGTGTCGCTGCTCCAACCACTAAATGAAAGCGACTTTGAAACACCAATGAAAAAACAAGCCGCTGTAAGCCACGCGGTCTGGATGTGATGAATAACCTCGTTAGCTGCCAACGAACGGTCTTTGCTAGTTGGATTGTCATCACTCCATGTTGCGCACATTCACAATATTAGTGCTGTTGGTGTAAATGTAGGTAACATTGAGTGTGATCAATTGAAAGCAGGATTAAAGCTTCAGCATCCCACAAGGACGTTTACTTGAATCACTACGAAATGTAGCTTTGAAATACACCCGTTTATTTTCGGCGTCAATGTGGCAGCAGCAAATTTCGGAAGATTACAGGGGAGTTGATGAAGGATACAACCACAATGCAACTGCGCCAATTTCAATGACCTTACCATCCCCGGATGACCTGACACAGGACTATTCAGTTGCGCATGTCTATTTTCTCATCTCATCTTGTATTGGACATAGCTTGCTAAGGTCTGTTTGTAAGTTGACCAATTTGCTGCATTCAATGAGCTGAAAAGACGCACTGGTGAAGGGGAAACAAGTCTTCTTATCGTTTATTTTCGGGTGGTTTCCAACAATCGGCGAATCAAGATAAACAAGCTGCTCACACTTCAAGCACGCCCGGCAGTTCCTTCTGCGGCCTGCGAGTAACCTTCACAAACGTTTGCATTGTTATGAATTAGCGCGATGAGCTTTGATGTTTCATTGCTTTTGAGCGCGACTCGCAGAGACATGACTGCGTGCAGAGCTATACACACAAGAACCTGAACTCAACGTTTACTCGTGCTTCCTATGCGATAGACTAAAGAATGCCCACGGTGTTGTCTTACTTTACATCCGGTCTTCCCTGTGTGGGAGACTTGTGAGCACCTACCGAAGAGACGATGATTTGTGTGAGTTACTGTAGTGCTCCATCCAGAGAACTCCTTGTGGGCGCAGTTTATCGCAGCCCCCTGAGTCGTCGTTTGGATTAGCTGCCCATAAGTTGTCCACACTTTCTACTTATGGGCTATTTTAACTGCCCTCGAATACGGTGACCTGATATGAATTTGAGGCCAAGACCTAGTGAGGTTGAAGCAAGGTTCGTGGATTTGGTAATTGAAACTGGTGCATCTCAACACATATGACAGCCAACACGCATAACAACACGCTAAACCCTGTCCTGTCTCGAGCTGATGTTAGCCAGCTAGGAACAACGAGTACGTGACGTTAGGATCCTGGCGCCCCTGGCTACAAGAGAACATTCAGTGCTCATAGCTGATATGGAGTTATCTTTGCCGGATCAACGTCCGCTTGAACCATCTCCTAACTACTGGAAAATGGACTTCGATGGTCTAGCTAGAGCCGCGAGCCAACTGGATTTGTCTCTGTCACAAGCTGCATCTATTGAAGACTGTTGGATATTTACAAAAGAGAATCACTTCATTGTGTTCCCCATTTGTGCCACTGAAATGTCGGAAGGTTGGACCGATTAAGCCTCATTGGTTTGACAAGGAGTACGGAAACCTGGCTCGGAGGCGGCGCAGACTGTGGGACAAATTCCTCCTCTCTGGCTCTGCTAATGATTAAGAAGCGTATAAAAGTCAGCGAAATCTCTGCAACAGTGTAAAAAAAGAATAAGCGCTGACATGTCGAAGAGCAGCTCGCATTAGCCACGAAGACGGCCTCAAAGAGAATCTGTGCAACTGTGAAGCGAAGCCTGAAGCCGACAAGTGATGTGCCAGTGCGGGTTGGACAGGTTGGACAGCCCATAACCTCCAGCACTGATCGTGCTTCCGCGTTTACGACCCACTACGCTTTTGTATTTGAGAACGACCAGGTGTCGGTTCCGAGTTCGACGTGTACCGCTTTTACCGAACTGGATAGTCTGCATTGCGGCGTTGAAGAGGTATGTCAACTACTCGCCAACCTTGACGTCACCCACTGGTTCTCAAGTCACTTTCCACCACCATCACTCCTGTTGTGACTGAGCTTCTCAGAAACTCTCGGTCCGAGTGTTCGTTGCCGGTTGACTGGAAATGTGCGGTGGTGAAGCCTATTCCGAAAGGAGACGATCTTAGCAAAGTAGATAACTACAGGCCAATTTGTCTGACACCCCTTTTGACAAAGGTTGCTGAGAAAACCGTAAAAAAGGGATTGCTGCAATTGCTACAGTCAAACGAGGTCCTAACGACCGTACAGCACGGTTGTATTCAGTGCCGCTCATGCATTACGAACCTGCTTGGGACGAGACATGGTTGGTTGAAGGCAATAAGCAAGGGGAAGTCTGTCGACGTTATATTCTTCGATTTCAGTAAAGCGTTCGACAAGGTCAGCCATGAGGTTCTTCTTCACAAACTCAGAATGTGTGGTGTTGGTAGCTCACTGCACCGGTGGATCCGCAACTTTCTTGTTGGACAAAAGTAGAGGGTAGAGGTCGACGACCATCTAACTGACTGGTACCCTCTACAAGTGGCATACCTCAAGGCACTGTGCTGGGTTTCATTCTGTTTCTGATCCACCTCAACGATCTACCTCAGCTTATCCGGTCGCCATGTTCCTTGTTTGCGGACGACATGAAGATTGGAGAGAAATTGACTCTCCCGATGACTGTGGCCTACTTCAGCAAGACCTCAACTGCCTGTCCACATGGTCTTCAGAAGTTCTTCTCCCGGTCAACCCAGCCAAGTCTGTATTTATGAGCCTGGGGAAGGGTGCTGACGGCCGAACCTACACACTAGACGTCCAGCCGCTATATCTCACACCCTCAATAATGGAATTAGGTGTACTCTCGCGCTAGGATTTGAATTCCGTGGACAACACGAACAGGCTATATCGTAAAGGACCGCCCACGCTTTGGGCGCTCAAACGTAGCCTCAGCACGTGGTCTGAAGGGATTGCCACTCGCCCCTTCTCTTCCGTCATTAGACCAATGCTAGAGTACGGTTCGTCCGCCTGCTTCCCGATTACTCGAGGCGAAGTACAAAAGATCGAACATGTCCAACAAGTTGCTACGGGCTCATTCCGAGTTTACATGGCTTTGGATATGAAGACCGGTGCGAGAAACTAGGACTCTACACGTCCTACCGGCGGGTGCGAGTCAACCTCTTTATGACCTACCGTACTCTACCTCTCGGTGAGTTCCTAATGCTGAGGCCAATGTTGCACTTACGAGGGCCATGCAGCACACGCGGACACAGATACAAACTTGTCGTGCAGGATGTGGAACGTGTTCCCCACCAGCTGTGCTTCGAACGGAGACTGGCAAATATTTGGAACAGTTTGCCTGAACATGTGATGGAGGCAACATCTGTGCAGCAGTTCAAAACGTTGTTAGATTTGTATTTTACCACTATTCGATTCAGAGCACGATGGCACACTTACGACGACATATCAATTTTGTGAGTCTTGCAATATTGTGAGTCAGATATTTTAGATGTTACATGAGAACGACAACGACATTCATGGCTGACAAGTTTTATAACGTTTTTCACCATATTTCGAAAGAGTTGTACAGAATTCATTTCTACTTGCTCTATAATACAGTACTCATTATTCAGTTGAGGACACTTGCTTCCATTTGATTGTTGGCATAGTAATCGCCTATTAAGTATAATTTCTTGGTTGCAATGCTAGATAAGAAATTGAAGCGTGATATTTGGAGACTCTTTTAGCTAACTCAAGTATATTTTTGGAAAAAGGCTTTTTTGTTTGTTTGTTCACAAACTACGGGAAAAATAGAAAATGCAAAAAGGTATGTGTACCTTAACAAGTTATTCTCGGGAAAGCACCAATTGTTTTAATACTTGTGTAAAGGTATATGACTAGATTGCATTTTTAAAAATAAGTCCTTAAATTGTGTGATGGATACTGCGTACATATTCTACAGTCATCCGCTCTTTCCTAAGCACGACAGCAACTAATGATAGAGTGATAAGCAATATCGGATAACTTCATTGATGTTACAGCGAGTGGAAATATATTCCTTAATTAAAATATTCAGAAATGTTTAATATATATTATTGCAGTATGAGATACTCCTGTTAATAATAACATGTATTCCCATTTTAATGTCCGTTCCTATTTTAAATGCATGCAATCGATATCTCAATTGGCTAAATATTTCTACTTCAACAAGGATCCTAAACCTTATTCTGTGCAGGATGTTATCCAAATTCTGGAAGAAGCTAACAGTGCCTCGCGAGCCCACAATTACATTACGCCACCGGGTGATGGACAGAATTATGATGTAGATGACATCAACGACATGGTTCATGACCCGGGTTCTCTTGCTGATCTGTCAGCGAGGCAGTAGCACAATGGCACTGTGGCCACCTTAGCATTGGCACAAAGCGCAGTATTTACAAACAAAATGAATGACGAACCATCCGAGAAGAAAGCAGTAACTATAAAAGTTTACAAAAGGAATATGCTGTCTTGTGATGGTGTCATCCACGGAAACTCGAGGAGAGCAGACGTAGACTATGGAGGAAAGAAGACCTGTATCTGGAACCCAAGACTCAGAGACAATACTCTGATTTCTTAAAGGTGGATCTTGCAGCGATTATGTCATTTTAACCATCCTTTGACCACCGGTTAAGGAAAAGGATTGAGTACGCCTGTTCAAAAATTGACCACTCATTCAGTATAACCACGACTGATATTCCCGCTTTTCGTGCGATTCTGTTTGTCACTGACTACGATTCAATACGATGAAGATACATGTATTTGGATATGGGTCAAACATTTTACAATGCAGCACCCAAGTATACAATGCATCGGAACTGATTTGACACAATTCCGAAGTATATTCATCTGGAAAACAATAATAACCTCTAAGCAGATGAAAAATTTGCTATCGTTCGACCACTATATGCCCTTCACAATGAAAGATGTGTGATCGTCCTCAACGTGGAATAAAAGCTATGCGTGGGGAATATGTGATTGCATACGATTTACGGTATGTATTGAAGCAATGCAACAGGGAAAGGCATTTTCTATTCCGGTATAAAAATGGGTCATAGCGGCAATAGGCAACGCTGCCTATCAGCATCTCTACCCAGGAGCGGCCTTACCACACCTTTGAACATTTTATACGGGCATGCCGCTCATGAAAGCCTTAACCAAAAAGGCATACGAGTAAAGGTGGCAGTAGAACAAACCAGAGAGATAAGTGCTTCATTAACGTGAAAGAACTCGGAAAACTAAGCGGGGTACTTATGACTAAACTTATGACACGGTGATGTGGCTTGGAATGCTAACTACGTTGTACCGCTACTCTATTGATGTATATCCGTTGACAAAAGTAAAGAGTTGGCCGGCAAAGGACAAAAAGCACATAGTCATTGATGAACAACCTAGTGTTGTTGCCAAGTATAACACTTACATGTGAGGAGGTATCTGGGACTAAAACTTTGGACAACATATTATTTGTTTATTTTGGCTTCGAAAATTGGGAGATGGCCGCTATTCGATTTACTCACTGATGCTACAATGAATAATGCTTGGCCATTGTACAGACAATGACTTGCAAACGAGCAATAGAAGCACAGCAGGCTTGCCTTTAAACCAGCTGTCCTAAAAGTCTACTTACAGGTGCATGCAACGAAACAAACGTCTCACGAAAGGTTATTTCACCCCGCAGCATTAGAAAATATTGTTCTGAACCCAACTTGGAATTCATGCCAAAACAAAGAAGATGCGGTAACTGTGGGAAGAAGGCTAATCAACTATGTCCATCGTGTGATCTGCCATTGCATGCAGCCCGCTCCGCAGTATAGCGCGCATGGACTATATAACACATACTGCAAGTGTAGGCGCGCAACAGAAACTCTGCTATTACAACTGTGTGTTATAGTAGTTTTTGAAAGAAATATTAAACGTCATCACTGCTAATCCGCAAACCATTGTGTGTGGTTGGTTACAAAATACTTCATATTTCCTACAGTAATCGAAGTTGCAAAGACCCAAACTACATGGGCGAGTTCGTTCACCAATTTCTATAACTAGCTCTCCGAACAACCACCTCGTGGTGTCAACTAGGCGGTTCGGGAATTTTCAGTTACGGCGTATGGTACTGCGGCAGTGTTCCAGGACGTGACTAGCGTTCGCCCTCTAAAAAGCCACAGATGCCGTTTAACAACGCTGCGACGTAGCGGATGTGCCTCGCCAGTAAATTAATTCACCACCGCTTGTCTCTTTGGAGACATTGTACAAGGGCAAGCAATCCTAGCATTACATCTTTTCTCTGACATCGGGAGTTTTAAGCTCCTGGCTTTGCTTAACACCATCCGAAGGGCGAAGGAACTGAGTGCTCCGTCAGCGGCTCTAAATAGATGCGAATCTACCATCTTGCAGTGCTGCCTAGTGGGTTAGGCCCTTTGACCAAAAGCTCAGGTCGGTGGTCCCCTTAAACAACCTACCTACCTCGGCCTACTCAATCGAGCAGTGACTCGCCTACTGAAGAATCATGGGCTTACCACTACAACCATTTACACGCTCCCTTGCGGCTACGATGCTATTCACTCATGATACTATGCCAACTGAACAAGCAAACGCCCCATTTTACCTGAATTTCCTTTGTACCATACACACCCATTTTTACCTGATTCCTCTACGGCCATCAACCCAAATTCTACCGATGAACTGGTTCCCGTGATAACTGTCAACACAACAATACAGTGCTCAAAAGAGAGCTGCCCGCCCCGAAGTTTCCCATCTCCGCTCCTGCAACCTGAACGCAGTCCAAAACTGCATCCTTCAATCTACACACAGTACTAAACATCAGTCAGCAAGCTGGACTTGCACGCACGTTAGAGACACTTGGAATTGATGTTTGCTGCCTGAGTGCAACGCGACTCCAGGAATCCAAAGCGACCTACCGGCCGGCGACACTGCTCCAGTCAAGCACCCGCTTCTATCTCCGCCTTTCTGGTGACGCCGCTTCAGCAGCATTTGGGCAAGCTGGTTTTGGAATCACCAAAGTGTTAGAGCAGAGGCGGCTCTGCGTGCGTTGCGAAACAAACAGCAAGCAGATCACCAACCTTCACAGGTGTTTGGGTCACTGGGTGGAGGATTTCGCTCCACAATTAAACCTCCTAATAAAACACCCTGTGGCACCTCCAGCCCCAATGAGTGCTGCTTGGCCTGTCTCCACAGGTCCTCCAACTGCAGCAGAGAGCCGAGATGCAATACAATCTTTGAAACGCCAAAAGTCTCCTTGTCTCGACAACCAATCAACGGCTCTATTCGAAAATAGCAAAAGTGTATCTGCCATCGAAATCCTATCGCTGTTCACGAAAATTTGTACAGAGGTGACGGTTCCAAACACATGGGGGGTATCCGTCATTGTTCTGATTCACGAGCAAGGCGCCCGCGACGATTGACGTAACTACGGCGAAATCTCCTTGATCTCTATTGTGTCCAACATTTTGTGCACGTCCTAATTCGCAAGCTTGCAAAAGTCAGAAAAGAGTTTTCACGTGAAGCACAAACCGGATTTCGTCCAGGCCGCGGCTGCATGGACCAAATGTTCATGGTCCGCCAAATTTACGAACACTGACACATTCATCGGTGCTGCCTTTCTTGTTTGCTGTGACCAGCGGCCTCCGCCAAGATTGTCCTATTTCACCTATTCTCTTCAATCTTGTCGATGATATTATCTTGTTGCGGGACGACGCAAAACGGTCTAGAGCGCTTTGGATCGCTTAGCTTTGTAGGCTTTAAGTGCGGATTATACTTCACTCCGGGAAAATGTAATACTCTGCTCCGGGTTTGGCATGTGCCTGAACCCGCCCTAACCATTGCTGGACAAGTTTTGGAGCAAGTCACTAGATTTACTTATATACTACGTTGCATCACAGCAGTCGACAGCCGTGGCGTTGATGCCGCAAAACGGATTGCAGAGGCCAGATTTGTAAGTAGCAGAGACACCTATGGCGCCATCTTGATGTAAGTCTTAAGCTCAAAACGAGGGTGTACAATGCTTCAGTAGGTACGATGCTCTTGTATGGCTGTGAGACAGCCCACTCGCTAGGAATACGCGAAGCGGTTGTAAGTTTTCGAAAACCGCTATCTACATAGGATTGCTCGGGTGTGGTGGCAACCCAAGTAAGCAATGCAGAGGTCCGAGACCGAGTGCTTAGAGAGAGGAGTACCAGTCTTCAGAACGTTATTTTCCGACGTCGCATGCGTTAGCTCGGACACGTTTTGCGCATGCCAGCTGATTGCCTTCCACGTCGAGCGATATTTCTACTCCCAGAGAGTGCTGGGAAGACGTGCCGAGGTGGACAGCCAATCACGTAGAGAAGGAGAATGAAGAAGGTAACCTCAAGTTTGGCAGTAGTCGGACAAGTCCGTCTTACAGATTTGAGACCACGGAATGTTAAAGCTCAGTGGTTGGAAACTTTGCATGTTCTGGCCTGCGACAGACAGCAATAGCGTCAGTGTTGTTTTGGCATCTTATACCCAGTTGATACACACAACTCAAGAAACAAAAAACATAACCATTAAAATAGTGTGAGTAAAACTAACAATTCGTTGTCACTTGGTTATTGCATTTAATGTTATTAGGTTGTCAATGTTTTGCCATAGTTCTGAAAGCACAATAGCTGTTTACAAACTGTAACTATATATATATATAGGCTGACGTTGCATGCTTGATGCTTCTTCACCACAGTCGGGCTAAACCATCTTATACTTAAACTCAGTATTTTTAAGTTGGATAAATTTAATTCCACTTTATTTGGTTTGTTCTGCCTACCTGAATAATCTTACATTAACTAGCCACATTGCTTACGTTAACAGCGCTAATCTTCGGTATCTTTCTTGCATTCGTGGCATTTTTAAGTAATTCGTGGACATTTCTTACTTATTGCGGATTCATTGTTGAGCAACTTACTTCATTTGGTAATTTAGCGAGGAGTTATGCCACCGTATCTGTATGCATTATTGGAGTTACTTTATTTCATCTTTTTGTCTCAAGTGAATGACTGTACCTTGATATCCCCGGTGTGAATGCGCTTGACGTGCATGTTGACAAACTGCCTACCTGTTTATTACCCACTACGTCGTTCATATTGGCTCCAGGAAAAAGTTGGTCTTTGCTGGTGTGGACAGGGTGCACGGTCCTTGTGGCCGTGCTAGGATAGAAGAGCGGTTCCATGCACTCAGTTTAGAGTGGACTACGGTCCAGCCACCGCCTTGTGTGCGGTTGATTCCCCAAATACAGCGTAATCGTGTTTGATTGTGAAGAAGTGTGGGCCGGCTGCGTTGATGAAACTTGGCACCACTCCACATGCCTCCTGGTCTTATTCCTTCGGGTTTACGCTGGATATAGGGGGGTGTGTGGATGGAGCAGTTGGTGATGCAGCGCAAGTCACCCATGGTCCCTCTGTAGGCACAAGCGTCCTGCGGCTGGCCACAGTGACTGGCAAATCCGCAATCGGATGCCGCCAACCATATATGTATATATATATATATATATATATATATATATATATATATATATATATATATATGGCAGAATAGACTATGATGCGCTGCGGCTGGTAGTGGCTTGATCCTGACAGATGACCTACCCACTGCTGCTACTGTTGTGCAATTGGCTTATGTTCTGGGCGCATCCTCGTGGCGACCGCTGGGTGGGAGTTGGGGTACGCACTTCTCCCTGCTAAGATTTAGGACACCAATCCGCATGAGTCCGTGAACTGAACATGTGCTTAACCCGCGGCATTTCAGGTGTACATTTAACCGAAGGCTTTGGCTGAAGACCCGAGTCGTTCTCCTGTCAGGTGTGGGCGCACTGCCAGTATCCTAGTCCATCAATTTCGGAGGTTAGGAAGTGGTCAATATGCCACTTCCCGTAAAACCTAGCATTGGGAGACAACAGGCTTAAGGGTTATAAGCTCACAGCTAGATTGACGTAGAGTACGAGCACCACCCATCGTCTCTGACGGTTGGAGGACATCACCGGTTGTTCAATGGTTTGCTACTGCCCGCTTCAGGCCAGGCAGCCCCTGGTTAAATTAGTGTAAACCCGCCAAAACCCACTTGCGTATGGCCGTGGGCGCTGGTGCGTATCCTACTACGGTCGCAAAACGTATATGAATCTTTCCAGTACATCTAAGACTGCATGTGTCAGCCGTCAAGCAGATCCCAATATGTACCTGCAATCTCATTCCCGAGCCGGATCTGCTCCCCATTGCCTTGTGGGTCAGGTTATTTAGCCAAGGCTCCGGGCGGAATCCCTCAAGCAAGCATCTAAACCACGCACTGAATTGTGAGTCAGGCTATTAAGCCAAAGGCTCCGAGCGGAGTCCATCAATCAAAACTCTAAGCCACCCACTGACTTGTGGGTAAAGCTATTGAGACAAAGGCTAGGGATGGCGTACCTCAAGCAAACATCCGAAGCACAACGACCACCTCGCGTGCGATTTCTCACAAATACAATCGTATGGCTGCGCCCAAAGCACTCACCATCGGTAGTCGGAACGTACGCACACTAATGGACTGGACCTCGAGTGAATGCTCCGAGCGACGCACTACGCTGGTCGCGATGGAGCTGGCGCGCTACCACATCGATATTGCGGCACTCAGTGAAACCCGGTTCGCTGAGCAAGGTAAGTTTCATGTAGCAGATGCTGGCTACACGTCCTACTGGGTGGGCAACGCCACCTCAGCACCACATGATAATGGAATCATATTTGCAATCTCCGATCGCCTCTATGATCCGCTGATGGGTGAACCAACAGGCGTCAGCGCACGACTAATGACTGCTAGCCCACGACTCGGAAGAGGTAAGCTTGCTACTTTTATAAGCAGTTACGGTCCGACCACGTGTTATCTTGATGACACGCGTGATCAACTCTGCAGTCAGCTATCCTATGTGATACGGTCTGTGCCGAGGAGCAACCGACTATTTCTGCTGGGTGATTACAACGCGCACGTTGGGCGTGATGTACCGGTGTGGGCAGATGCTATCGGTCCGCATGGCATGGGTTCAGCGAATGCGAACGGTGACAGGCTGCGCTCACTGTGTACCACTTACGGCCTGGGGAGCACGGACACTCAGTTTGCACTGAGTGCGAGTGATATAGCAACTTGGACGCACCCACGGATTGGTCACGCTCACGTGCTCGACCATGTTATCGTACATCAGCACGATATGCGCGAAGTGCGCATGATAAGTGTACTGCGTGGACATGAGTGTGTTACTGATCACAAATTGTAGGGGACCAAATTGTATGGACATTTTCGTACCTCTATTTATTGAACACCCGCCGTGAAGCGGCGTAAATTCAACATTCTATCCCTCGGTACTGTAGTGAAACGTACTGAGCTGGAGAAGGCGATGGCTGCGTCCCTGTGTGATATGGACTGCTTGGCCACAATGCAGAAATTTTGTCACCACATTCGCAACCAGTTGACAGCTGCTACCGGGGAGATCATCGGGCGTACAAAATGTAAGCGGCCTGACTGATTTGATGAGAACAGTGCGAAGCTTGGCGCACTGGTATCGCAGAAGAATGCAGCGTTTGCTGCACATGTCGCAGACCCAGTGAATTGGAAATAAGAGTCAGTTTCGCAAACTTCGACGGCGACTGACCCGAGAGCTCCGTCACATAAAATATGCATGGTGGACGAAGAAGGCGAAGCAGATGAAATGCTACGCCAAACGCCGCTAACACAAGGAATACTTTGATTTATTGTAGGCGGTGTATGGACCGAGATTGGAGCCGCTGAGGACGCTGATAGATGGTAGTTCACGCGCTACCTGCACACAGACTGCAGACGTAATGCAGATCTGGCGAAAACACTTTGACTGTCGCTTGAAAAACCGTTCAGAAATCGACTGGCCTACATTGAACGGCCTGATGCAGCACGATGTGAGGACGAGTCTGGCAGACACCTTCGACACTGGATGGGACGCAGAGAGCATTGGCTTAGCTGCGGAAAGGCAAGTGTGCCCGTGCAGACGGGATCCCACCTGAAGTATTTGAGCACGACGGACCGAGTGATTGATTTCGCTGCACCAGTTGGCACAACGTGTAGAGGTTGTGGTGGAGGTGCCTCCTGAGCTAAAGGATGTCCTTGTGCTACCACTGTACAAGGGCAGAGGTAGCAAGCAATGTTGTACGAAGTATCGTGGCAACAACTTGCTGTGTTTTGTGGGCAAGGTGATTGCCCGCATCCTGCTCAACTGCCTCGTCAGTCAGTTGGTGGAACCGAACGTGGCGGAAGAGCAGTGCGGAGTCCGTTTGGGTCGCACCACTATAGATATGGTGTTTGTGGCTCGTCAGTTACAAAAGAAGTGCAGTGAATAATACCAGCCAACGTACTTGTATACTCTATTGATTTCACCAAGGCATTTGATACGGTGAACCGCGTGGCATTGTGGCTGGTGTTGGGTCAGTTTGGTTGCCCTCGTAAGTTTGTAAGTCGGATGCAAGCGAGGGCGCAGTTTAGTGCGCAGACCTCGGATGACTTTGCAGTTGTTGTGGTGTGAAGCAAGGCTGTGTCTTAGCTCCTGCCCAGTTTATTATCTATCTTCATGCCATGATGTCTTGTGCTTCTGATGCCGCTTGTGCTTACGGAGTTCGTGTGGAGCACCTTATTGATGGTGGGTTGTTGAACATCCGTCGTTCCGGTGCGACAACTCTAGTCTGTGAGAAATCTATCCGTATGTTGCTGTTTGCTGACGACTGTGCGTTGTTTGCACACAGCGCGGATGAGTTGCAGCACATGACTAGTATTCTGATTTTGACAGCGACAAAATTCGGGTTCATTATCAACACAAGCGAAATTGTCTGTCTCTTTCAGCCTTCACCGGAGGTGCAACCTTCAATATTGCCACGAATCAGCATTGGGGCGGAATTCTTGGAAACCACCCGCTTCTGCTACCTTGGAAGTGTGATGTCTGCTGACCAACAGATCCACAGTGAACTGCGTATCCGCGTGTCCAAGGCAGCGGCGGCATTCAAGGAAGCCAGAGTACCGAGTGTGGAATAACCATCAGCTTACCATTGGCACGACGCTGATGGTGTACAAATCCATGGTGCTGTCCGTTCTGTTATACGGCAGGGAAACGTGGACGATGTACCGTCGGGATGTGCGATATCTCGAGCGGTTCCATCAGCAGTGTTTGCAACAAACTTTGCGTATCAGTTAGGGTGACAGTGTTGTTGACAAGGTAATGTTGCGACAAAATGGGTTGCATGCAGTGGATGGCATACTTTTGCTGAGACACCTGAGGTGGATCGGTCATGTGATTCAACGCGGATGCCAAACAAATAGTATACGGTCCGCTGAATTTTGGGAAGCGGCATGTGGGGAAAACAAATTTCGTTACAGGGACATGATCAAAGTGAGCCTCACACGTTCTCATCTTGATTGCAAGTCATGGGTATCAAAGGCGATTGATCGGCGTGCATGGCGAGATCTAATCATGAAGGCAGCAGCCGAAATGAGTGAGAAAGACATGCATGCAGAGAAGAAGCGGCAGTTGCGGAAGCGGCAAGCACCGATGAATTGTACTCCATCGACATCGAGCGCATTGTGCTGTAGAACATGCGGTCGCGAGTGCCTTATTCAGGCAGGCCTAGTGAGCCATGAACGAGGCCACTCGGGACCACTACCGAAGCAGAGAACGTAGGCAGAAACAGAAAAGCGTTGGTAGGTATGCTGCGTTCGGTTTACTTACGGCGTGCTTGCATGCTAACTCTATATATTTCAGGTGGTGGGTTTACGATCTTGTCCTAATGCTTTTCTTTCTCATGTAAATGCCTATGTATCTTCTATAAACTTGCACTGGTCGTTTAAGCCAATTGTAGTTAATTTCGATAACATTTTAGTGTTTGTGGCATTTCCGTAAAATATACTTTCTGAACTCATGAACTGATCACTGATTCGTTTGTAGGCAACTTCTT
>OX104066.1:131546999-131576999 GCA_944474145.2 Dicrocoelium dendriticum
TATGTCACATCACTTGCGTTGGTGGACACGTTGTGTACCACGCTGGCCTACTTGACGAAGACAGTCAAGTCTGCTTTAGACTGTTGCAACCTTCAAGATTTGGACTGTTCCGTTTGTTATTCTCGTCCGTGGCTGCCTGCTCATGTTGTGCTCTGAGTGCAGTGAAACAGATTTCGTCCACAACTGGTGTCACCCACAGTTATCCAACTATGCGATCCGGGTTAAGTTAGGAATCATAGTGTACTAGGCGGAGGCTGACCGAAGCAGTTGTGAACCGGGCACAATTATTTCACCCTTCCAGGAAACTGGCAGACACAGGTCCAGGAAAGTGGTTCTGCTACAATTTTGTAGACCGCGCTTACGATGTCAGCTGTGAATGCACAATCCTAACTTTGAACACAACCATGTTTATAGAACCTATGTTTTTAAAAAAAATTAAGAGTTCCTTCACAAAGCACGATGCATGTTACAAGGTTCTTAGATAGGTTAATCCCTGTATTCTTATTTGGTTTACATCTCTTTTAATGTTGATTTTCCCCTTTTAAATCTACATCAACTAAATATCCGTTAACTTGTTTACGTTCTTGACTTTTTCGGTGCGCCGGTTCGAATTCTTTATTTTCTGTGAAACCCTTATTGGAATCGCTTTTTTACTTTGCTCTTTTTTTACTACATAATGCATCCTTGTTGCATTCAATGACTTCCTCTTCTGTTGCATATCTCCACGGTATGTTTTAAAGTGGACGGATTGGTTCCTATTTTTGGCTTAGCCTACTAGTGTTTCGAGCACCGTGGTGTGATCTACGCAACCTACAATTGGCCAGATTCAATTGATGATGAAAGTTCAATATATCGACAGGATAATCTGAATTCAGCCATTTCGCGTATTTTTGCCAGCGGTGTACATATACATAGCGGATTTGATAGAGTGCATACAAAGATAATCAGGTTGTAATATACACCATGTGCATTCATATTTCAGCTACATGGTTGACACTTTATCGTTCTGCACAATGCTGAGCAAGAAGAACAACTAATGTTTGCTTTAAGCAAATGTTTCCCCCAATCGAATTTACAGTTGATAACGAATCTATCAACGGCTTCTAATATTAGCCAGCTTTTTAAAGGAACCTGAATGGTACACTAACCTAAGTTTAACCCTAAGTTTCCTGTGAATTTTAAACCATATTTGAGTTAGCTCACCAGCTATGCTCTGAAGACGCGATTGCATGTGTGCTGTAACGCTTCTCCACTAAAGTACGCGAAAATGGACGTCCGGCGAAATTTGAAACAAAGCACTCAAACGGGAACGCGTAACCTGGGAACGTACGGGTGCCCCACGTCCCTTAGAAAAATGTGTTCTTAACGATGCCATTCAAGGACAAAAATGACAGGAGATTCAGGCGTCGCCTCCGTTAATCGATAACATAGGCAGTACGCTGCTAAGCATGTGCTTTGGCACCAAGTTAAGAAGTTGCTGTTTACATCTACCCTGGACAAGACAGACACTTGCGCTTCACCATAGGCACTGCATGCATATCGTTTTGTTGCATGTACTGTAAATGGCTTGTAAGTATGCGTTGTGGAGCCAAGGTCCTCATCCAAAGACGCTTCAGAATCTCGTGGCTTGCGGATGACAACATCTATCGGCGTGCTAGCACATCGGCGGCAATGTATGTCACAACATGCAAAAAGAGCCGCTTGCTTGGTTGCTTGCAATATTCGTCTAACTCCGGGTTAGCGTGTGCTGATATCGCTGTACATTATTTGCAACAAGCTGCAGGGTCGTCGGTAAGTGGGAGAACGGCGTGTGGCTGGTTCACGTATGTACCTGGATTACCTCAGAGAACTTCGTGCCCCGGCACTATTTATTGGTCCTGCCATGCTGGCTTTGGCGATGATGTAACATTTCGCAATAAGGCAGCTTTTGCAACAGATATGTCATTGTCAAGTGATACGATTGACCAAGCTTTAACGCTAACATTCGACTCACTGTATGTAGTAGCGAGTTTCCAACAGCATTCATAATCATTTAAATGGTCCCATTTTGAAAGCCTCTTGTGAAGTCCAGGCTGGGGTAGATCCCCGGTCTGGAATACCTGTGCCCAATTCATACATTGTTATTTGAATTCCATTAGGGGACAACTAGGCTCGGCTCTGCCAGAATTCCTCTTGAACGGGCGGTTTATTTATCACGACGTGCAGTGCCTTTATAGGCATGATCATTTTGACATGACAACGTGATATCAAGAATGTGCAAAGATCCGATATGTTTGTCATAACAGTGTATGGTTGTGTTGGGGGTATGTCATTATTAATTGTGTGTGTGTATGTAGCTATGTAGTTTTTGATTGTAATTGTGCTGCACCAATCTTGAATGTTTGATATCGGCAGTAACGTACGACTAGGAGATTGGTGTCCGTGGGCTGGAAAGAATTATCCACATATCCATGGGGCAGTGACTCTATTTTGTGGCGAGTCACGATCGCCACGTCATAGTGTTTTCAAGCGCATTTGTGGCTTTTTATAAAGAGAACTCTTGCCAGGCGAAAACCCACCACGTCCTGGAACAATGCCGCCGAACTATTTACTAGAACGGGTTAAACCCGAACCACCCAGCTGGCACCACGAAGAGATTCTTCGGCTAGCTAGCCATACGGCACAACATTTAAAACATTCCATCGCAGTCACAGAGTCCTTGAACTGAAGAAGCGCGGGACAACTCTGGTGCTAGCCATGTGAGCGTAAGCAAGGACTTTCATTCTTCTTCGATTCAGCTCATCCGAAATGCAAAGAAAATGAGCAGGCACGTGGGGTATAGGTTCATCAGGCTCACCGGAGAACATTTTCCATGTCTTCTGTCTCATACTTCATGTAAACGGCCACAATGATGATATGAGACAAGAAGCTGGAACGTGCTCATGTAGCTACTATTATGGAATTGTGCCAGTAGATAACGCGGTAGAAATTTTGATATATATATATATATATATATATATATATATATATCTGGAATTGCGGCCATTCAAACTCTCTACCTAAGCGGCAGAAGCCAAATACATGTGCCAGTTATTTCTGAAATTTCTTCACACGAACCGGTCGACTCAGCTCCAAGTCAAGTTCAATTTATCATTGATACATCAATCACCTCTTTTAACTAAGTATACCGGCGATCACAGACGGCATACTAACACTACGCGCAAGGATTTTATCAATAGACTCCATTGCAATGCTTCCACACATATTTACTGCTCATATAAAACAGTGACGTGAACGTTTATTCCACTATTTATGGTGAGTTCTCATTACTTTTGTTTGATGCCGGATGGAGTATCAACAAAGTGTATTTCCTAAGCAAGCATGCACATCTAAACGAGATGCAAACAATCTTCGTTACCGAAACGTGGTACCACACTGATTTCTTAGACTGTAATCCCATTACCACCCTTTAACACCTTTCTCGTAAAGAACGCTGTGAAAGAAAATGTAGAGGGCGCCTCGTAACTCAATCACACATATACAGCTGAACGGTTTGAATATCAACAAATGGCATATATCCCTGGATCTTTCTGGTGCTCCTTCTCAGGAGTCTCGGTTTACTTGTAACTATCCGCAACCCGCCAAATTCATCAACCATGAAAGTTGTCCGTTTCACCACAGCTTTCGATTTTGCATCAGCATTTACACAAAAGCAAAGGCTAATTTTAGGTGTTTTCAACATAACGAAGATACACTGGTCTTTCTATACCTTCTTGTTTACATACGGAGCCCACATTTATTTACTCTGAGTTGGTTGGACACAACTAGGTTGGCGAACACATTATGCGTTATGTTTACATTGGGTATGGCCAAGGTACAGAAACTCGTTTCAGCGAACATCCTGGGTAGCAACGATAACATGATGCGCTTAACCTTTAGCGTTAAAATGGCCACCAAACAAGTAACCCATTTTCCTACACCAGCCGCAGTATAACTGGGAACGCTCCCGTCAAATAATCCAATCCTGTAATGAGGATGCCTTCCTTCTCTACAACAATGCATGCACAGTCGTGGAGCACTTTCTATCATTAGGTCCATCAAGCCATAACCCTCTTTGATACACAGGAAAAACGAATCAGCAACGTTTAGAACGGTTCATCAGAAGGTTCGATGAGTCCGAAATCCAAAAAAACGATCGCGCGCCATAAAAGGATAGGATATTTTACAATGCTTTCACAGACATAGACTCAGCTCTGAAATGAAGCACTTAACATTGATATGAATAACATACCTTACCCTAATTATACCACGATGCAGATGTAGAATGACAAATAAACAAGTGGTACAGTTAACTAATCTGCACTTAGTTGCTGACTCCTATATGGACAGTCTGGTTTGTGTAGCTGATGGTGGAGATAGCACAGCATGCGAATTCGACTTGGTGTCCACTTCAGTCTCTCCGTGTCCTCGACCGGTTCGATCATCTATTGCTCGAGGTACGATTTACATGCAAGGTCAAGCATTGACAGGTCTCAATAATGCATATTTGCCGCTTACGGCATCCTTGGTGAAACAACTACCGAAGTACTAGATCAATTAAGTACCGAGGCTCACTATTAAACCCACGGCTATCCAAAGAGTGTTCGTATTGTTTTGCAAACGTTCTAGACGTAGCATGGTTATCATCCAAGTACTCAACATTTTGTACCTATTGCTGTACACACTGCTGTTGCTATAAGCTACTTAGTAACGGTCTGCATGGTAGGTTTGGGGAGCAGCCATATGCTGCTCCTAAAATGATTATCGCTATCCTCGGATTCATTTCCGATTTAATGTACTAAGTCACCGATGTTCCATTACCAACGGCATTACCTTTTTCTTAGTCTATCCAAAAGATGGGTCATGTCCAATACAACTTTTGATAGGCATCTCTGCGATTACGCCTTCAATCCGCTGGATACCTTTGTTTTCATAAGTCCCGGGAAATTCACCATGACTGCTGAAGGACTAGAAATACAACTATGCTCACTCTCAACACTAACCTGTGGAGCGGAAGATGAATTGTCGACATCACAATAATTGTTGGTCTGTTAAGTGTCGGTATTTTGCACTTGCCGCACAGTTTCTGCACTGTAAATTTCAAACAAGCTGTAGTTTGTACTACTTTTGCATGAGCCTGCCAGATCTGCTTTGATGGAAAGATCGAATGTGAACTGCAACGCTTATTCCCAACGTTAGCTGAAAACGGATGTCCGGAGAAATCCATAGCACGGCACATAAATGCGAACGGGTAAAACAGCCCCGAAATGATAACCAACATGCTCAGAAGAACAGTATGTATATTGCTACCACACATAAAAGACCAAAATGGCAGGAAACTCCGTCAAATCATAAAATGGTGTTATTTCGCAGCTTAGCTGGTGGTTTGCACCGATTTAGAAAGTTGTTGTGTATACGCAACCTGGACTAACTTGAGTTTCGATTTAGCGCCTCATGCATTTGCCTGTTTCACTGACTTGCCGTACCGACTACGCCGGCCAGACTGTGAGAAGTGTGTCCACAAGCTTTTAGAGCATATTCCGCGAAACCTAGTCGCCTGACACATACTTAACTGCCCCATTTGTGAAAACCCACGTGAATCATTGTTGATAATCGACGACAGAGAACCGCTCGCCTGATTCAGTTCCATGAGGCTTCGGCACTTAGGTGGTTGAAAACCACTTTGCCTAAACAGAGCGAGTTCATCACGAGTATCGCCATGACTTGGTGAGATTAGTGACCACATTAGCCTAAGCTGAATTCTGGCCATCATCAGATGGACTTGGACCTTTTTCGATTATCCAATGGAGCTGGACTATGAATGTACTTGTATGCAACCCAGGCATGTCATGATTTGTATGTAAACTATAGATGCGAAGAGGCCGAATAGATGAATTTCAATTTGCTGGCTAAAATGTTTTCTTTCTCGTCATTTAACATAGGGTTGGCTTTACCAGACTTAGTACTACAGCGTCAGCGAAACGGAGAAAGTGAGGATTAGTGTGAAATACTAGGTCTGTGAACGATGATCCAGATTGGATCCGCTGACGCGAGATCAGTCGGCGTCTATCTATTTAGGAAGCTGGTGGCCTGTGCGAGCAAGAAGATTCAGGGTGCAGGGCTGCTGGTCTATTTCGTGTCGAACCCACATCGGCAATGGTTTCTTTATTCGGAAAGTCAAAGACCGATCATTAGTCTAGGTAACTGGATCCACAGCCACACAAAAATTGGCGGTCGGACCACGTCAACCATGTCTCAGTCACAAAGGTTATTCATAACTATTTAAACTGGAGATATCAAATACGGCAGCAATTGGCGAGTGCGCGTTAGTGACAAGTCCCAACAGGACGAAATGCCAGTCTAGCGATTTCCTGGATGTGCATTTGCAGCCTGCCTTAGAATTCTTGCGTTGCATCCAGCAGAACTACCTATATCTCACTAATGTTCACCAAGCATCAGTATTACCCTTAGCGGATTATATGCCACCTGGACACTTGTCGGCTTGTAAAGAAATTCCTTTCGCTGGTGGCCAGCCCTGTCCTTTCCACATGCATGACATACATGATATTGGAGGAACAGCCACGCCACACTGCAGTTGTATGTCAGTCATGGCGGGCCGCTGCAATCAAACATAGCTCAGTGGATGTTTACGCTGTCTCGTATGTATAAGCTGGAGCTTTCGAACTGCGCAACCTTCGGCGGTTTTGCGATTCTGTCACCCCCCAATAAGATGGAAGACCCGTCTAGGACTTCCGTGAATAAGTGGTGTCTATGTTCCTGGGACTAGATGCGACCAATCTCTATAAATAAACCTATAAATCCCCTTATAGCCTAATAGTTATCAGTAATATATCAGCAGTTTATAGTTCACCACGATTTGTACCGGATTGCAATGGATCATTTGGCCCGTGGTCCATCAGTGGGCTCTGCATTCTCATGCATGTAGAACATTGAAGAAGATAAGGTGCTATATTCAATTTAGTTATAAGTCATGCCGTCGGATGCCGTAACCAATGGCTCAGTTGCTGATGTCGCTGGTTAGTTTACCAAAAGCCGAGTGTTAGAATCCGGCAGAAGTAGGGGAGTCCACGCAACTTACGAGATGCCATTTAAAGAAACTAACGCCTGCGTTTAGAAAAAATAAATATCCATCAAAAGTGAAAAATTTCTCATACTGCGCGATCAATATAAGTATTCCTCTTAGTAACTAACAAGCCACTTCGATTGTTGCTGGCTCGCTATCTAACTCCTTGCTCTGGGGACCACCTCTGTTCTCTGCAAGTTGGTAACCTGCATGAGAGTGGAGGAGGAGCAGAGCTATATCGCAGTTGGATTTCCGTCATGGCCATCCGCTGCCGTCAACTATAGCACAGTTGCAGAATTCATTGCCCGTAACAATGAGGTAGAGGGATCGAATCTGGCAGGAGACGGTGGGTGCAGGCTGCTGACGCGATCCACTAAGACCAAAGGTACGTCTAATGCTGTGCTAAATGTGTGGTGGCTGTTTTCTTCGGACTAGCTACGACGAATATTCCACGGAACCCAATAACTCTTCCTAGTACACAATAATGATTAGTAACCTAAATAACCAGTTTAATTCACCTCGGTTGTTTGGGCTTGCAAATAAGTCATTTGCTTAAAGAGCCATCCATTTTCTGTACACTGTTATACTTTGCATGATTCTGGTGGATGAGCCACGCAGATGGGCTGTTACGTGTTGGTCGCTGAGGTTATCAAGGCTAGACTTTAACCGCATTTTGTTGGCCCGCATTCAGACAGCTGTGTTTGATGTGAAAGACGTATGGTTTACTACACAAGTAAAGTTGAGCGGTTTAAGTAATAATAATGTATATGGTCATTCATATGCGAGCATGCAAACTCAACATGTTTTAAACCAGCATGGGTCGTTGATCTTTTATCTATTCGTGCCATCCACATTGTCGTCGTTGAGGCCAGAGTCCGGATTTGAAACTTTCGACCGGTTTGCGTATTCGGCAGGACAGCTGATGTGGGTTCCTGCTTGTTGGTTCGGCTTTTCCGGCCTCTGCCACTTGCTCCGTGCTAGAACGGGAATCAGGTATTGTTGCGCAAGATTTGTCTGTGTGTGAATGTCGGCAGACCATTCGGTTGTCCGGAAGCTGCAAATCGTTTTGACTTCAGCAGAACAAAGCAAAGCTATTGGCTACAAGCAAGGTGTATACGGTGAACAAGTGTATACTGATTGATTTCTTGTCAATGTGTTTTGCTCTTGCAGCCACTCTAATGTCACCGACTTCTACTAGGGCATCTCTACAATAATACGGGGACGTGGAAAGAACAAATGAAGAGTCGCCCTGAAATTTTGCCCAAGATCAGTTCCAACTGGGAGTTAACGTTGATCGCCGTGAGGGTCGAACAATAAGCCAATAGGAAACGAGGTAAGCTTGTTTGCAAAACTCCCGCACGCTGCGTTCTCAAGACATATTTCGCTGTCTGCGCGCACCCTTCTTCTTGGTGGTTTTATGCCAAATAATACGAAGGCCTTTAGATATTCTTGATCCCATTTTTGTTAACAAACATACTAAACTCAGCACAGGTAAAACGCGATCCATTATCCATTAGTAAGGCTTCCAGGATGTTAAACGTCGCAATGTAAGAGCACTTGTTAGCAGTGGTGAGTTCAGACGTCGCTGGGGTAAATGTTTACACGGCAGTCCATTGTTAATGTGCGCCCATAATCACAAGAAACATCGTTCCGTTGATCACTACAATAAATCGGCGTCGATGTATTGCCATGACTTGTCGGGCCACATTCAGTGGCGAACTGGACCGGGTGTTTTGCTACGTTGATGCGCTTGACAACTAACGTAATTTCTCTATAAATTCACGATGTTTGAATCGACCTGCGGCTACTAAAAATATCACCTTCCTATTCTTTTCAGCATCGCCGAATCTGGGTGCTTGGCGAGGAGCTCACTATGAATCTGTGACTGCACCATACTGAGAAGAACCAGCCGAGAGCCCCAGAAGACGCAGCCGTCCAATGGACTCAGCTCGTTTCTGCGCATTATGAACCGTCACAAGTCCGCTTTTCTTTCAGACAACCTACCTACTATCAAGGAGAGCTTTGCCTTTGACAGCAGTGGATCCCGGTCTGTCCATTAGCGGATTGTTGTGCTTCTTATTGATGTCACATTTATAATTTGCATACAATTGACCAGTTCAAGTGAAGGGCCGTGTTTCTGCGCGGCTTCTTATTTTGCTAAACAACTTAAGGCGTCGGTTGTAAAATTGTGGTTAACGGTAATGTAAACCATATTGTAACTGTAGTCCCTAAAGTTTTACGTCCCCCTATACATTCATTTTGAAATCATTTTTGAATGCCTTTCACTTCACCAAGTATTACTAGTAGGGGTTAATTTCGTGGTTCCGCTCGAAAAATCTTCCTCAGAGGAATGGGTGGATGTTTCCTTTTTAGAAGATTACAGCCAACGCTTCTCTCTCCAATTGTGAATAATGCTACCTCGCCATTTGTAATATAAGCGATACGAATGCTACGGGCTGTACTGAGTGCCAAGGTGACACAGCAAATCTCAGAGCCACAAAGGCCTTGCGTGATATTAAACGATTTTTTGCGTGTTTTTGAACTAACATTGGTGCATAACCAATGGCTGATTAGCTTTAGTGAACACATCGATGTGACGAGAACGCCAGCACCGTGGTAAATTTGGTGCAACAATTCATTTACTGGTGATAATACTGCAGATGCACTGGGCAAGAAACGGCGATATAGAGATGGCATTCCTTAGAAAGAGCGAAGTTAATCACTGTTTTCGGCTCCAAACTATCTATAATGGGATTCACCTTGTCAGTTAAAACTTGCGACCAATGCTTATCCCGCTGGTAGTCTAGGATACAAAATGTGAGAGAAATCAATTCACATTTGGATTCCCTTAACTTAAATCCGCTTGGTTACAACTGCTAAAACACCACAGCAAGCGACTAAACAGACCCTGCGTCACACGGTTCCCAGACAATGATATCATCTAGATAAGCACAAGCGAGAAGTATATCCTTTGCTGGCTTGTTGATAATCCTCTTGAAGTTGCCGGGGGATAAATAATGAAAAAGACAAATGATAATATTGGAAAAATCCTATATGTGTGGGAACCGTCAACTACTATCTTCGAATAGTAATGGCTCAAATCAAGCTTTGTAAACCTTCTGCTACCTGTAAGAGTTGCGTATAAATCTTCAATGCAGGGAAATGGATAGCTGGCTAACATAGAACTTTCGTTTACAGTCAAAATAAATAAATAAATAAATAAATAAACGTTTATTCCTCAGCAGTGCGAGGCACAGACCAATTGGGTGGTCTTATCAACAAGTACAACGTGATCGCATAATATAGTTAATTATTCGTCTTTTGATCAATGGTTCCCATATGGGTATTTGAAATGATTAGCAGTTTGGAAAAAATAGAGAGATAAAGAAACTGGGAACAATAATAAATGTAGATTTTACGGAAAGTTCAAGTAAAGTAATACGGTCATCCATGGAACTGTCCCAAGGGGACTTGCTTCCATGCAGGGTATTTCCACGATGGGTTTCACCTGCACTTCCATGCTCCAATTGGTTCTGTGCCTGTGTGGCAACATAGTAAATAGGCCATCAGAACTAGGTGTCAAATGTCTTTTTTTAGGGCTGCTTTATGCATACATTATAGGCGATGAAGCCTCAGCCCTTTCTGGCATGCGGATCAATCAATTATGGCACTTTTTTGTTTTAAGCCAGCGAGTCAGTAGTAATATGATTTGCATGGGTATACTTTTTTAATCTGGAAACTGTAATCCGTATAGAGCCGTCTGGCTTGGTCTCAAGTACAAATGATGTACCCCAATAGGAAAATTTCCAAAGGTAAAAATACCTTTTGTTTATAAGTGGGTTAATTCTTTATCCGCATTGGGCATCATGGCATATGGTAAAATGCAAGCGTAGCTGAATTGGGGCTAGTGTTTTCTGTGTAGAGATTTGCAAATCCTTCAATTTTTCCTTCCCTTCGGCGAAAACTGCTAAATGTTTCTTCAGCAATGCTTCAAGCCTTGTAACCTCAGCGACTGTTGATATTACCTCTAGTGTATCCGAAAAGGCGTGTAACCCGTCCGTTTGCAGCAGATTTGAACGATTTCCAGAGATTATTTTTTACAGGAATTGTGTGCCCTGTCGCCGTAGTGTACCTTTACCGAACATTTACCAAAGACATATACCGGTTCACCGGTGTACTTGCGGACAGCATAATTGAAAAATAATAAGGGCGGCAGGCTTTTCACAGAGTTTTCCTTAGTTGCCCTGCCGGATGCTCAAGCACCGAATTCCATCCGCACTTTTTGTGTATCAATATAAATCTCTAGGATGTACGGTGCGGACCACATTTTGGGAAGTGTATTCGACCATATTCACTGCAGTACGGACTTGCTCCGCTCTGACTTGTACACAGTTTTACTTGTTTTGTTTCCACAATTGTTCCTTCCAAACGACGTAGGACCCTTCAGCATACTTGCGTCAAGTGACCAATCTTTCTACAACTGCTGAATACTGTCCTACCTACCGTCGGATGTACAAAAATGCCGCTCACAACATCGATGGCGAATAAAAGAACAAACGTTACCAGGTATTTTCGTAGATTAAGGAGTATGTTAACTAACCGCATTGTTTCCGGCCGTACTTTTAATGTGTACACTGTTATTTCTTGGGTAAGGTTTTCCTATACAGAGGCAGCATGAAGGTTGTCTTCCATGTCAACACAATAACATCATGTGAAAGGATTTTCTTTCGGGTGTTCAGGTCTGAAGTCCCAGCGATCAGGAATTGGAGCAACCAGGTCTCGTCAAATCCAACTGGATCAAGTGCATTGTATTTAGAGTTTGGTACCGTCAGGGGTAAACAAGGGATGTATTCGTTTAAATTGTGTCTACTTTCTTGGGGAGTTTGAGGAAGCATCTAGCCGTCAACACACTTTTGCCTACCTCCAAGGTGCGTTGAATCTAGCAGGAGTGCTAGTTATGGTAGAGTTGACTTAGCACAAAGTGTGTCAAAATAGCTCTGACCTTAATCACCAAGGTACTGTTGTAAGTTTTCCGTGGTGTTTACCGAAAAAGACAGTGCGGAATTCAAGACTGGAAGCAAGTCCAGATAATCAAGAAAATATGTACGCCATCGATTCTAACTGGGCAGAACTGGTTTGTCAGTAGAACGGAACTAGAGTTGTGGATTTTCGAAGCAGATATTTTGTCCCAAATCCATCGCCAAAATCTCAAGACTCGAAGTTGGCCGCAGTAAGTTTGCGCTTGGCAAGACAACAAAATAAAAGTGTGTACAAAGTATAGCGTAATCCGCAGAAAAGGATGAGCGGTTAAAAATGAAAGAAGCACAGATGGACTGGATAAGCGCGCATGAAATATCTATAGCTAATTGTAAGTGTAAACCGTGGTTGATTAATCAGCACGGGAAAGCGACCTGTTTCCATCACACACGACATAATGGTATAACTCGCTGGATAGTAGCAGTACAATTTAGGGTTATCTTCCGGTAAGACACCGTGGTTGTTTGAACTGACGAGTCCCAACAGGACATAACTCAAGTCTTGCGCTTTCCCCGATGTCTGATGGCGATCTACTTGATCCAAGCTATGTCGAATCCTAAACAGAACAAAATAAAATTGCCTTGAGCAGACTAATTACACCGTGCAACAAAATTTCATTTTCTATAACAGAAATGCCAATGTCTTTACCTTATAGCATACACCCCACTGTTTGTAGTAATGTATTCTGTGGTTACTTAGCGTGTCAGGTTACATTGTTATAAGCAAAGATTATTTCCAGTAACGTCAAGGCTAAGTCATACAAATTATATATAAATATACTATATCATAATATTTACAGTATGTACCTATATAGCAAGTATGATTAAAATATCATTGCAAAACTCGTCGCTAACTACTGACTGCAGCTTGGCACCGGGTAATGTTGGCTTCGCCGAGATCGTCGTCTGTATCATCCAAAGCCCTCTCGCTGCAGAAACCAGTAAAAGTCACCCATCATAGAAGGCGCGTACCTGTCACGGTAGCTCTGCTCCATGATTGAAACATCTTGGTGAAAGCGCTCATCATTATCATCGCTAACAGATTCCAGGTTCCAAAGGAAAAATTTAAGGTGGTTATGCGAAAAGTGCATCTTAAATGACATTCGAGCACCAACAGTTCGATAGGCTGCAAAGTGATGTTATGAGACGCTTTTATAGTTCTTTGCCTATATTCTGCCCAAAAATGCTATACCGACTGCCTTTAACGATCAGCACGCTTCTAACTCAAATGAAGTCAAATGGCATTGGAAAGCACTGTCTGCCATTATCCAGCGAATATCATGCTCACTAAGTATCCCTTCTGTGAGCTTCGCATCACTGCGCATCGGAAACGATTGCTTCAAGTACTGAAACGCAAGATTATGTTGTTTGAGGACTTTGACCAAATTTTCAATCAAACCAAGCTTGATGTGCATGGGTAGTAAAGGCGTATGATCAGGTTGCACAAGCGGTGTATGCTTTGCACTCTTTTTCCCTGCAGCATACTCCGTCCTCTCTGACCAATTTTCGGTTGTGTAGTGCTGTTGAGTTACTCTACGGTCCCATAGGCACAAGAAACAACAACATTTGGTGCAGCCTCCATGCATATCCATTAAGAGTCCAATGACTTTAAAATCACCACGTAGGTTGCAACATTAACTATCATAGTTCAGTGTAACAAGTATCTGTTGCATACTTTCCTTTGTCTCCTTCATCTTGGTGACATATAACAAAGTCACAGTTGGATAAACAGTTCCAGTCTAGCGCGTAATGGACCTAAGGCTACTCTTGGACGACACAAAGAACAAATGTTATTCATAGATTACATGCCTCACGTCAAGCTCCTTCCCCAGTGCTTCCACATCGGAACCCTAACAAAAGGATTCTCACATGTCATAGAAACCGGGCAATGTAGCAATTCGCTTTCTGTGTACTGTAACCTTAGTGTTTGCAGACCTTAAGTGCTGAAACTCCTCCCACATGAGTGCATAAATCTTAGCTTGACTTGACTTGAGGACTGCTGCAGCCTAGATGTCAACAACTCGGCTTTGTCTTTAAGCAAGACTAGGTCACCTACCAAGTCATTCATCTCTATGTGTTCTGTAAGTTTTGGGCTGATAACATCAACTTCATAGATCTCACAAATAGCAGAAGCAGGGAAGTTGACGATGTGGAAACACTACTCATCATCAGTAACATGTGCACTAGAGGCACTGGAAAATGCAAGGTGCAATCAAGAGCATTATGTCGAACAGCTGAAAGAAGATCGGACTAAGGAACCTTGTCCTTATTTCAGTTGGAGAATCCAATGGCACTAGTTATGCAGAAGTAGCAGTCCGTCATGTGATCTTTCGGATCCCTCCACAACATGGGGATTGTAAAGCACATATTGCAATAGCCCTTGAGCCACTGAGTCAGACGAAGATTGCCAGGCACACAAACAATCTGCGGTACCCACTTCGTACCCTTATCTCTTTTTTAACCCCAAATATGCTTTGTAGGTCGAATTCATTGGTAAAGAAATGGGTCTGTAATAGGACTTTGTAGTAAACTGTAAACCGACTTAATAAAAATGATTTTTGTCATTGCAGCAGCGTACTCTTTGATTCATGAGCACGATAGCAATTAAGGAAACGGCTCTCAATCATCTTTTAGTATCAGTTGGATATCTTGGCCAGGAGCACCCATTTTCCACGATTGCATGGAGCCAGTAGACCAATCAACGACGATCATTCGATGCATGGAATGCATTGCTTAGCTAAAATGCAAATTGCAATTTAAAAAACTCGACTTAATAGAAAACCTTGGTTTGCATATTTGGAAGCAGCTCCCATGGTAATACGAGAAATATGTTATCGCATGTATGTTAACAAACGATGTTACACCTTGTTATCAGTAATCGCCTTAGCATATTACAAGATATCTCGATGGTTAGCGGCGTTCAAAGAAATTCGCTGCACTGGGGGGACTAGCCCCTTCTCCTGATCGTTCATAACGTGCATACAGTGAAAGATGACTCGCGCTGTATTGCATTTAGAAATCAGCCATGGCGCTCCGATGCTGTTACCCACGACTCAGAGGCATAATCACTGGCTGTTAACTGCAACGTAAAAACATACGTATCCTGAAGGATTTGATGGGTAGATGCTGCTGGCGAGTTCTATGTGGAGCAAACCTCCGCCCAGCCTTTTATTTGGTGTTTGTGTTTGCTGTTTGGCTGAGACCTGCTGCTGCGAATTCCCACTGTATCGCATTAACCCCATACTATTCACTACTTACCGGTAAGTGTCTTAGCAGATTGTAAGCCTTTTTCAATTCGTGGCGACTTTCAAATTGTATCTGTGCTCGGCGGCGCGCCTTGCTCTCTACAATTTCTTAACAATCATAAGTTTGGAGGATGTGGTGCACTATATCGCAGTTGTATATCAGCCATAACGTTTGATTGCTTCCCCTAATGGCTCAGTGGATACTAGGAGAATAGTATTCACGTCGTGGGTTCGAATCGTCCATGTAAACCTGGTGAGCTCTACTGATGAGTTCCAATTGAAGGAAGCGTACCTTTAGCGCTTTCCTGGATGTTTGGTGGCTGTGTGTTTGACGCTTCCTTTGAGTAATCACCAGCACCCACAAATCCCCTACTAGTTACTAATTTCAGTACTCCAGTTAGCAGCTTATATGGCACCTAGATTGGTGATGATTTGCAAATTAATTCCTTGGTTTGGGAACCAGTATTTTCTCTGGATATTCATAACCTGCACGACCATGTTGCATGAGTCAAGCTAAATTGCAGTCATATATGAGTAATGGCGGTCGGTTGCCGTCAACCATGACTCAGTGGCGTTAAACGCTGTCTCGTAAAATGATGGGCTAGGTTTGAATACAGCAGGGTTATGTGGATACACGTTAATGACGAGTCCCGGTAGGATAAAACACTTGTTTAACGACTTCTGAGCTACGTGTTAGCTTTCAACCGGGTGAAATCTGCGATGTATCTGCAGCAAATCCAAGACGTTTCCCTACTACCAACTAACTACCTAGGTCAACAGATTTTGCTGCAAAAAGGTTAACGTTGTTTCTATATACTTTAAACATACAGAACTCGAAGCTTACAATAATTTTTGGGAGTCGCCCATACGATTTATGCGAAGTGTGAAAGTTGCACAAGGATGGTCTATGTCATGATGTACCTTACATATTCACATTGATGCAAGTATATATATATGTATATATATATATATATATATATATATATATATATATATATAAACGAGACATTTTCTTTAGACGTAACAAGGACACGAAACTAGATGCATAAAAGGCATTGATCGGGCAAATATTATCGTCTATAAATTTGTGTCGAAATGTTTTATTTGGGCAGCCACGTTTGATTCACAAACAAAACTCAGCCATCAATTGTTTTTCCTTCCATCCCTGATAAAGTTGCTCCATGGTCATTATAGCCTGATGAAAACTTTCCCCTTGTTCGTCCCTTACCGCCCCAAGATTAACGGACATTGAACAAGAATGCTCTCCAAGAAATGCAGTTTCACGCTCAAGTTGCACCTAAGAAAGTGAAATGTCAACAACATCATTTTGGCATGTTCTCCAAAATTATCTGATACTTTGTTTTCAAGAAGGTTTTGTATAACCAATAAAAATAACCTACGCATTCACCTTCTTGGCAAGTATTTTTGAGACAAAGTATTTATTACCTACCAAAGCTTGAAATTGAGGCCGTCGAAAACACCCGTTTGAATACTAGACCAAGATAATGACGTAAAGGCAGAAACTATGTACTGAAACCTGAATACTGAATACTGTATTATAGAGCAAGTACAAATGACTTGTACAGAAATACAACGCTTTCGAAACATGATGAACAACTTATAAAAATTGTCAGCCATGAATATCATTATCGTTCTCCTGTAACATTTAAAATATTTGACTCACGGTATTACAGGAATCACAAATGTGACATGTCATCGTAAGTGTGCAATCGTTCTCTGACTCGAATAGTGATAAAATATATATCTAACCACGTTTTGAACTGCTGCACAGATGTTGCCTCCATCGCATGTTCAAGCAAACTCTACCAAGTATTTACCACTCTCCGTTTGAAGCACAGTGGGTGGGGAACTCGTTCCACATCCGGCACGACAAGTTTGTATTTGTGTCCGCTAGTGCTGCATAGCCTTCGTAAGTACAGCATTGGCCTCAGCATTGGGAAGTCATCGAGATGTAGAATACAGTAGGTCAGACTGAGGTCGACCCGCACCCGATGATAGAACAAGGCGTAGGGTCACAGTTTCTTGAACCGGTCTTCATACCCTAAGTCACGTAAACTCAGGATGAGCATGGTAACAACGTGTTGGACATGTTCGACCTTTTATGCCTTGCCTCAGGTTATCGGGAAGTAGGCGGGCGCACCGTACTTTAGCATTGGTCTAATGATGGAAGAGAAGGGACGAGTGGCGATCTCTTCAAACCATGTGACAAAGCTACGTTTGAGCGCCCAAAACCTGCACAGTCCTTTACGATATAGCCTGTTCGTGTTGTTTACGGACTTCGATTCGTAGCGCGAGAGTACACCTAGGTCATTCACAGAGGGTGTGGGATAAAGCGGTTCGCCATCAAAGATTTTGTTTCGGCCTTCCACACCCTTCCCCAGGCTATAAATACAGACATGGCTGGTTGGACCTGGAGAAGAACTTCTGCAGACCATGTAGACAGGCAGTTGAGGTCTAGCTGAAGTAGGCCACAGTCATCGGGAGCGCCAGTTTCTCTCCAAAACTTCAAGTCGTCCGTAAACAAGACACACGACCACCGGATAAGCTGAGGTAGATCCTTAATGGGGATCAGGAAGAGAATAGGCCGCAGCACAATCCTTGAGGCACGCCACCAGTGGACGGATACCAGTCACTTAGATAGCCGTCGATCTGGACATTTCACTTTCGTCCAACAAGAAATTCGCGAATCCACCGGTGAAGTGAACCACCGACAACTCACATCCTGAGTTGAACAATCGACATGAGTATCCAAACCTCTTACAAATTGCTCTAGAAAGTTAGCTTTCAACTGTAGTGGAAGTAATATTATCATCTCTCTGCTAGAAATTAGATAATGTGCAATGTTTGATCTGAGAGCCACTATCTTCTCACGTCTTCGCCACTCCTTCTGTGTCCGAATTGTCCATGAGCTCGACTGTCCAACAAGCAGAGATAACATAGGTACTTTATATTGCATATCAGCTGACCTAAAAGGAAGCGCACCATTTTCACATCCAAATACCTGCTCCAATTGCGTTTAGGATATTTGATTTATTCAATAAATAATGTGTCAGCTTGAGATTATAAGAAATACGCCGAGAAACCCAAGGCAACTGCCCCGAAGACATTGCATTCCGCCATGGAGCACACTTGAGACGACGCTTCAAATCACACAAAAATAATCTGCACTACAGTGGATAATCCGACGCAATCCCCAATTGCGAAAAGAGACCAAGCGTATTATGGAAAAAATAGCTGCTCTTCGAGAATGAGTAACCACCTGGTGATGGATTACTTCCAAAGATTCATCATGCAACCATTACAAGCAGATGACGGTTAGTAACAATTATCAACTCAGTTAATGCAAAACGAACAGCTCATCTGCGGGTCAATGTCAGAGAAGAGAAAAGGAATTGGGTCTCCGTGGGTTAGTTCTTTACTAACAAGGTTGACCGAAGGCAGTCGACCTGGGCGTCCTCCGCTTTTGCTAGTCAGGGAAACTGAGAAGCCTGGCTCAGCTACTTCAGCGGGCTTAAAAACAGCTGGAGTAATCGAATGCTTCAACTGTCGCAAGTGTACGAAGTTGGCGACCTTTCGGTCGGTGCGGCATAACATTTTGCACTAATCAGGAGGCGTGTTTCAGATCCACATCATAGCCAGTGCCGACCATATGGGCCAGAATGGTGTTACTAATGGTTCCAGCACCTCTTTGACATAACCAACACGGGCAATGTTGGTTCATGCTTTTACATAAGAGCCAGACTGTCCGTCCAATACACGTTGCGCCACATACCCACTCTAACTGATAAATCACTATGAACGTGGTCACCATCGACACATCTTCCGTTGTTTGTGGCCAAATGTGTGTTCCTGTTGAAAATACGCACTTGAGCGAGGCTGTTCGAAAAGTTAACACTACGGCGGTTGAAAGGTTTTTGGTTAGACGCACAGAAGCCAAACCTTGTTGGAAAAGGGACCGTTGTGGACATAGGCAATGGTTTGCGTTATTCCTGGAAGTTTATGAAATAAATCTATCAGGATCTTTTATTTTCACGTCGCGTAGTTGGGACAAACATTACCTCCGCTTCTAAGGTGTCCTTCGAGCGGATTCAACTTTTTCTCGAGGTAAGACAATGAACCAATTTTGCGCTTGTATCTCAAGGAAGCTATCTCTGGAAATTCGTTTATTGACCAATCTAAGTGTTCTCTCAGTTAATCCGCCTCTGGATTTCTCCGTCTGCTCTCCTACTTAGCAATTCAGCTAGATAGGGTAGACGATGATGGATTTCCTTTTTGGAAGGAATCTTCACTGCTGCATGGACTCGGTTGCAGCCGACAAATATTTTATCCAGGTTAACATATATGTCCACCACACTAAATATATCGTTCATGCATCGAAGATAGCGGAAGAAATAGTTGCTTGCCCACACATTTCGCTTCTTTCCAGCTTTGACATGAAGATACCATCCAATAGCGGTCCGATTGGGCATCCCAAGGTTACGCTGTCTTTCTACCGGTAATCGTTGTTGCTGAATATCAACTGTAAAATCCAGGTGTAACGCAGCAGCAGGCGTATTTATACATGCCTGTATGCTGACTCAGCTATATAGTCGTAAATGTAGTCGATCATTGGTCACGGGCTACTGTCCTGCAGCATTCGTAGGGTGCGCAATACTGACCACTCGCAATAGGATAAAGCGCCTGTCTGACGCTTCCTCCGCTCAACTGGGACGAGTTTTCACCGAAATTGAATAAATTCCCTTGCAACTCAACGATTATTGGTAAGCTACCTGGCAACTTAGACGACATTTACATTGGCGGCGACCTGCAAGTGTTTCGCAGCACTGGGAGCCTGCCCTGTATTCTACACGCTCATTACATACTTGGCAGGGAAGTACGAGCGGCTCTACATTGTACTTAGTTATCATTCATGCCGGTTCGCTGCAGTTACACATGGCTCAGCGGTATACTTCGCTGAATTCCAGTTATAATTTCAAATTTACGAACACGGCATGATTCTGCGGATGCTCGCTGCTGGAGAGCCCAAAGAGGACGAAAGGTCAGTCTAGCGCATTCCTGGATGTCTATTGGCTGTCTACCTGAATCAAACTACAAAGGTTCACCACCGCAACCCAATACATCCCCCGCTACTCACCAAGTATACGTCATTCCTTAACCACTTACATGCAATCTAGACTGGTGGAGGTTTGCAAAAGGAAGTAGTCGCTCTGAGGTTTGCCCTGCCATCTACATGTTCATAACCCTCATGACGGTGGAGATTTAACAGAGGGTCTCTCAGATAATTTTCACTTATTTAGGCACGATGGCATCACACAAGACTAAGAGGCTTTGACATGGACCCTTAAGAGTTAGGTCGAGGTTCTGAATCCGGTAAGATTTGGCGGCTGAGTGCTACTGATAACACTACTAGGACGAAATGCCTTTTTATTGCATTGCTTGATATGCGGCTACTGTCTGCCTGGTGCTAACTGCGACTAAGTGCCCACAAAACAAAGGAAATCTCCGTACTACTCATTATCATGCAGGAATCTTCTTAGCAGTGTTACCTGCCACCTCTTTTGGTGGCAGCTTGCAAGGTGCCGGGTTGCTCAAGATGCCATCTGTGTCCAATGCACATTCATAACATGCATGACAGTGGTAGATGAACTGCGCTATAGCGCAGGTAGATCAATTGTTCATTTGTTCTCCGAGCTTGGCGGTCTGCTTCCGTCACCCATGACTTAGTGGCATAAGTCGCAAGATTATAAGAGTAAAGTTGTGGGATCCAATCCAGCAGGATGCGGTAGCTTCGCCCTACTGAAATGTCCCAACATCTGCTAGCGCTCTCCTGCATGAATGCGCCCGTCTGTCTAAAAGACAGACGAATCTTCCCTAAATACCAAAATCCCCGTAGTAATTATCATAAGTAATCAATTAATCAGCTGACGGGTCAACTCCATATGTGGCGGCTTGCAAATGAAGAGGAAGCTGTGCATGTCAGCCCTCTCCTGTCCACGTTCATAACATCTATGACAGTTGAGGGTAAGCGACACTTTATCGCAGTTAGATATCAGTCATGCCGGCAAGCTACATTCACCAACGGCTAAGCGGCTTTTGTCCTTGGCACGTAATGTGGCGTGTTCGAACCGTGCAGCAATCGTTTGTGTGACATTCACGAGTCACAATAGCACTTCTCTAGATCCGTGGTGACTGTTTGCCTGGCAGTAGCTGCAATGAGTCTCTAGGAACACAAAATAAACCCTCTACGGCCTAGTAGTTTTCAGTAATCCACTTAGGGGCTTACATGCCACCTAGATTGGAAGGACTTGCATAGTATGTAGGTGCCATGCAGGCCAGCCGTTTCCTCCACACGTTATTTTGATTAGGTCTTTTGCAGCATTTTGCTCTTCAAGCAAGAGAGTTATGATCTACAGTCGCGTGAATGTGTCTAAAATCTTTGGGTAATGGAATAAAATTCGACATGAAATCGAATTTTGCCTAAGTCTATGCGACCTGTGCGCATTCTTTCGCAGATTTCTCCTTTTTCTTACTTGTGTGACTAAGTACAGCTTATGCTGTCATGCATGCTATTAATGTGCTGTATACAGGATTAGCCCACACAACTGAGCCTAATTTTTCAAGCCCCATCAGTGGACATGGAAAGTAACCTGCCAAGCAGATTACTCAAGCGTGTACGTAATACGGGCTGCGTTTTTAAGCCTATTAGGGATGCGGATCAAAGTCTAACTTGCCTGAATATCCGAGACAATAATCCAGGACCCCTGTGGATTGAAAGACGTGCTAACAAAGGTAAATAACTTCATCAAAACACAGACATAAAGTAAAACTCCAGTGACATTCGGAACTCTAGGTAGCAGTATATGTGGTCATAGTAGTAGCAGAGGCCGTATGTGTCACGTCTTCACATAGCATTTCGGCTTCTTGTGGCCCATCAATACAAACGAACTGCTCTCCGAAGCGTTGCCATGAGTGTTCAGCTGATAAGCAGATGACCCAAAGGTAGAGGAAATTGTTGAAATTCATTAAGTTGCTTAATACTGGATCGCAAACTAGACAAATCGAAAGTCTATCTGAATTGGTAACAGACCGCCATTTCGTCCTCTTTGGACCAGTCTAGTGTGTTCATTCCTTCGGCCAATTTAAGTGACCGCTACTATAAGCACTAGTGACTAACAATACCAATCAATGGTTAATGCCACTGGGCTATTTTGGGATGGGGCGGTAGCCGACCGGCATTGTTTGGAATCCAACTGCAATATAACCGGTTCACAAAGGTGGACGCAGAACTAATCCCTCCAACTACCGCCCGGTAGACCATGTTCCTATACTCTCCAAGGTCATGGAATCCAGAGTTGCCAACGCACTCGTGTGCTATCTGGAAAAATTTAACGTCATCACGTCAGAACAGCACCATTTCCGTCGACAACGGTCAATTACAACGAAGTTAGTAAGTACAAGCAGTAGTTGCTCAGAGTCATCTGAAGCTGGAGAAGGCGTTGAGGTGATAAACCTGGATTTTTCCAAAGCTTTCGATCGTCCAGACCATCGGATACCACACTCCAAGCTCTAGCACAACTGGGTCGGCGACCCACGTTTACTCTTGATTACCAACTTTCTTCTTCAACGGCAATTAGTTGCCTGAGTTCGGAGCTAGTTATCGGACACAAGTCGAGTGTGGTTTGCCGCAAGGCTCAGTTCTAGGTCCACGTTGGTTTTTGGTGTTTATTAATGACCTTCTGCAGGGAATCGCTTCAAACTTCCTAATGTTTGCGACGATATCAAGATCTGGCGCAGGATCCAGACGAACGCCGACCAGTCTGTGCTTCAGAGTGACCTAGATACGGCGTATCAATGGTCAACACAAAACTTGCTGTCTTTTGTACGTCAATAAACACAAGGCGCTTTCCATCCGACATCACACCAGCTACTTATACAGGCTCGGAAGGAATATAATACAACGAGTAACTCTCTAACCTGACTCGGGTGTCTTGGTTCAAGGTGACTTGGGTTGCTCCAGGCAATCCGAAAAGGCCTCGAAGACTGGGAACCAACACGTCGGGCTGTTGCGACGGATGTTTGGACAAATAAACAGCTCCATATTTCGACAAATGCTCAGTGCGTGTGTTCGCCCCCATGTCGAATACGCAATTCATGCCTGGCATTCATGGCTGTAACAGGACCTTAATGCACTGGAGCAGCCACAAGGTCGGGCATCTAAGAAAGTAATTGGACTTCTCATTCTTTCATGACAGGAAAAGCTGCAACAATTGGGGGTATTCAGTGGAAGCCGTTGCAGACTATGAGCGACCCGATTATGGCATACTCGATTCTGCGAGACCCCCATCATGTGTGCCGCCCTTCACTGCAACTCAGAAGCAAAACGAGATTGAGGGACAACTTATAAAAACTCGCTGTTCAGTATAGCCGCCTGGAGTGCCGCAGAAATTTCGTTTCCATTCGTGTCTGACACCCATAGAATACTCTCCCAGAATCGGACGTCACTGCACCGACACTAACAGTATCTACAAGATGGTCAAATGATGCACTCATCCACTTACACGTGGTTAATTTGCACTAGGTCTCCATCCTATACCTGGAGTTTACCATGAAATTAGTTGACGCTAAATGCCGATGCTGTGAATCTAAACGGGTCGCAGGACTACGGCTGAGTAAACGATAAGTTCATATTTGCATATTTAAAGTACTAACTGTTTTACTGTCGTTATTATCATTTTTATTTTGTCGATACCCCCACCAACTTGTAAAGTAACTTGTAAAGCAAACCTTTCTAACCCATATAAATCCACTGTTCCTTGTTCATTGGTCCATCATTTACTGTCATATAGGTTAGTGCCAATGCGGAATATATTCTTGGCCATCACGTGTCAGGATATTTCTTTTAGTAGCCATTAATCTGCAGAATATTTTAAAGGCTGTTATGGCTAGTATTTGGCTGCTCGTAGCTAGATAACTTTTGTGAACTTCGTTTAAAATGAAATGGTTGTATGGTGTGCACAAGATTGAACTTGTCTATCTGGCTTGTACTCCAATTCCGATGGATTAGATAACATTGTAGATGAATTTTAGGTCATTCTCAGAATATATATGTCAGTTTGATCGGAAAGCTTGGTGACTAATTGCCAAAGGATAAACTGTTCTAGCCAGCTGGGAGGAAGAAAATTCAATGACGATGTCACACACGTCTAACACAATTTAACACCTTAGATTCAGGTTAATTAGAGCGCGTACAGGACAAGCTGGATGATTCAACAGTAATTCGGTATTTCCCAGCTTAGTGAGTACAAGTGATGAGAAATTGGATTATGTATGCCAAGTGGATAGCCAATTTTCATTCATAACAATAGATGTATCCAACAAAAGCAGGGCTGGCTCGCCGAACAACCTTGTGGTGCCAGCGAAGTGGTTATGGTTATTCGCGTCCTAGCGAATGGTTCGATGACAGTGTTTTAGAAAGTGATGGGTTGGATCCTGACAAGCGTCTATTTAACCATGCTGCGCCGTCGCGGATGTGACTCGCCAGTAAACAAAATCACTGTAACTAGCCTATTCGCACGCTCCTACTCTCTCCATGGACGCAGTCATCTAGCACGAACATTCCCTTTGATCACATTTAAATCAAACAACCCAATCGAACCCAAGCAAACTTGAGGAACAGCATTTACAATGGATAATAACACCGTTACAAACACTCATACAGATGTATATATACATATATATAAGTAAATATATACATGGCACGAGAACCTATGGTGTGCTAAGGCTGGTGTTGGCTAGATTCTGACAGACGTTCTACCACTGCTGGTACTGTTGCGCCATGTGCTCATGTCCTGCACGCCTCCACGTAGCGATCGCTGGGTGGGAGTTGGGTTTCGCCCTTCTCCCTGCTAAGATCCAGGACACCAATCCGCATGAGTCGGTGAACTGCTCATGTGCTAGAACCGCTGACTTTCTCGTGTACATTTAATCGAAGGCTTTGGCTGGGTACCCGAGTCTTTCTCTTGACAGATGTGGGCGCCCTGCCAATATCCTAGTCCAACCATTTCGGTGGTTATGAAGTGGTTGATGGCCCTCTTCCCGTAAAACCTAGCCATCGGAGACAACAGGCATACGGGTTATAAGCTCGCAGCTCGATTGGCGTAGAATACGAGCGCCACCCTTCGTCACTGACGGTGGGAGGGCACTTCCGGGTGTTCGATATTTGGCTACTTCCCGCCTCAAGCCAGGCAGCCACTGTTCAAATTGGTGCAGACCCGCTAAAACCCACCTGCTTCCAGCAGTGGTCGCTGGCGCTTATCCTACTACGATCGAAAGACATATATGAATCGTTCCAGTACCTCCAAGCCTGCATGTGACGGCCGTCAAGCAGATCCCAATCTGTGTGTGCAATCAAATTCCCGAGCTGGATCTGCTCCCCACTGCCTTGTGGGTCAGGCTATTGAGCCAAAGGCTCCGGGTAGAATCCCTCAAGCAAACCTCCTAAGCACAACGACCACCTCGCGTGCGATTGCCCACCAATGCAATCGTATGCCTGCGCGCAAAGCACTCAGCATCGGGTGCTGGAACGTGCGCACACTACTGGACCGGAAATCGAGCGAGCGCCCGGAGCGACACACTGCACTGGTTGCAATGGAGCTGGCGCGCTACCACATGACATTGCGGCGCTCAGTGAAACTCGGCTCGCTGAGCAAGGTAAGTTACATGAAGCAGGTGCTAGCTACACATTCTACTGGGTGGGCATCACCGCCTCAGCACCACGTGAACATGGGGTCGGATTTGCAATATCCGATCGCCTCCATGGCCAGCTGGTGGGTGAACCAACGGGCATCAGCGCGCGACTGATGACTGTTCGCCTACGACTTGGAAGAGGTAAGTTTGCTACTTTTATAAGCACTTACGGTCCGACCATGTGTTATCCTGATGACACGCGTGATCAGTGCTACACTGAGCTATCCTCCGTGATACGTTCTGTGCCGAGAAGCAACCGACTATTTCTGCTGGGTGATTTCAACGCGCGCGTTGGGCGTGATGCATCAGCGTGGACAGACGTTATCGGTCTGCATGGCATTGGTTCAGCAAATGCGAACGGTGACAGGCTGCTCTCACTGTGTGCCACTCCCGGCCTGACGATCACGAACACTCAGTTTGCACTGAATGGGAGTGATGTTGCTACTTGGACTTACCCAAGAAGTGGTCGCGCTCACCTGCTCCACTATGTCACCGTACGTCAGCGTGATATGAGTGAAGTGCGCATGACACGCGTATTGCGTGGAGCTGAGTTTGGCCCAGATCAAAAATTGGTGCGCACCAAACTGTACATATATTTTCGTAAATCTATGTATTGCACTCCCGCCGTGAATCGGTGTAAATTTGACATTCTCTCCCTCGGTACTGTGGCGAAACGTAATGAGCTGGAGAAGGCGATGGCCGCGCGCCTGTTTGATATGCACTGCATAGTCACAGTGGGCGACCTGTGGCACCACATTCGCGACCAGGTGATAGTTGCTGCCGAGCAGACCATCGGGAGCGCAAGCTGAAGGCGGCCTCATTGACTTGATGAGAACAATGAGACGATGGGCGCATTGATGTCAACGAAGAATATAGCATTTGCTGCACATGTGCCGGACCCCAGTAATTTGGGGAAGAATAGTCAGTTTCGTAAACTTCGACGGCAACTGACCCGAGAGCACCGTCGTATAACGAATGCATGGTGGACGGAGCAGGCGAAGCAGATGGAATGCTACGCCGAATGCCGCCAACACAACGAATTGTTTGACTCTTTGTTGGCGGTGTATGGTTCGAGATTGGAGCCGCTGAGGACGCTGCTCCATAGTAGTTCAGGCGCTACCTGCACACAGACTGCAGACATAATGCAGATCTGGCGAAAACACTTTGACTGTCTCTTGAAAAACCGTTCAGAGATCGACTGGCATACAATGAACTGCCTGAAGCAACACAATGTTAAGACGAGTCTGGCGGACACGCTGACACTGAATGAGACGCAGAGAGCACTTGCTCAGCTGCGAAACGGCATATGTGCCGGAGCCGACGGGATTGCACCTGAAGTATTGAAACACGGCGGACCCGCGTTGGTGACTGCGCTGCACCCATTGGTGCAACGTGTATGGATTGCGGAGGAGGTGCCTCCTGAGCTGAATTGTGCCCTTGTGCTACCACTGTACAAGGGTAAAGGGAGCAAGCAATGTTGCACGAATTATCGTGGCATCAACTTGCTGAGTTATGTGAGAAAGGTGGTTGCTCGAAACTTGCTCAACCGCCTCGTCCGTCAGTTTGTGGAACCGAACGTGGCGGAAGAGCAATGTGCATTCCGTTCTAGTCGCAGCACTATAGAAATGGTGTTCGCGGCTCATTAGTTGCAGGAGAAGTACAGAGAACGACACCAGCCATTGTACTTTTGTAATTTGTTGATTTCACCAAGGCATTTGATACGGGGCGCCACGAGGCATTGTGGCTAGTGTTGGGCAAGGTTGGTTTCCCGCGTAAGTTTGTAAGTTTAATTGAATGTCTGCACAGTGGTATGCGAGCGAGGGTGTAGCTGAGTGGGGACCTCGGATGAATTTGCAGTTGTCTCTGGTGTGAAGCAAGGCTGTGTCTTAGCTCCTGCCCTGTTTACTGTATATCTTTATACAATAATGTCTTGTGCTTACGGGTTCGTGTGGAGCACCGTATTGATGGTGGGTTGTTGAACATCCGTTGTTTCGGTGCGAGAACTCTAGTCTGTGAGACAACTATCCATATGTTGCTGTTTGCAGACGACTGTAATTGGTTTGTGCACAGCGCAGATGAGTTGCAGCGCATGACTAAAGCTCCGGCTTCGACAGCGCCCAAATTCAGTAACACCATCAACACAATCAAAATTGTCTGCCTCTTTCAGCTTTCACCAGAGGTGCAATCATCAATATTACCGCAAACCAGCCTTGTTGCTGAAGTATTAGATACCGCCTCCACGCTACTTCTACCTTGGGAGTGTGATGTCGACTGAGCAACAGATACACAGTGAGCTGCGTATCCGCTTCCTGAAGGCACTTTCAGCATTCTGGAACCTAGAGTACCGAGTATTGAACAACCATCAGCTTATAATTGGCACGAAGCTAATGGTGTACAAATCCATGTTGCTGTCCGTTCTTCTATACGGCAGTGAAGCGTGGACGATGTACCGGCGGGATGTGCGCTATCTCTAGCGGTCCCAACAACTATGTTTGCGACGGATTCTGCGCACCGATTGAGGCGACAGATTTGCGGACACGAAAGAGTTGTGCCGATGTGGAGTATATGCAGTCGACTGCATACTTGCTGAGACACTTGTAGCTCAGTCATTCGAGCCCTACGAACTCGACGCGGATACCGAAATAACTACTACATTGTCATTTGAGTACTGGGAAGCGGCGTGTGGAGAAACCAAAGTCAAATTACCAGGACATGATCAAAGGGAGGGTCTTACGTTCTACTCTTGGTTGTAGGTCTTGGGAAACGAAGGCGGTTGATCAGGGTGCATGGCACCATCTGATCACCAAGGTAGTTCCCGAAGTGCAGGAAAAAGACTTCATGCATGCAGCGAAGCAGCAGAAAGTGCGGAAGCGGCAAGCGCCGATGGGTTATACCCCATCGACATCGAGCGCATGGTGCTGTAGCACAAACGGTCGCGAGTGCCTGAGTCAGCAGGCCAAGTGAGCCATGAGCGAGGGCTTTCTGGACCACCCCCGAAGAGACGACGGGTCCTGCAGATAACGTGGGCATAACCGGCGCAGCTTTTGTAGGTACGCTGCATTCGATTTACTGACCGCGTGCTTGAATGCTAAGTCTCTTTATTTCAGATGGTGGATTTGCAAGTTTGTCCTAATGCTTTTCTTTCGCATAGTAATGTCTACCCAAATTATCTTCTATCACACTTTCACACGTCGCCTAAGCCAACTGTGGTTAATTTCGATAACATTTCCGCGTTTGTAGCATTTAACCTATATCTTTTCACCTTACTTTATCGCGGATTTGTTCGCAAACAATTGATTTTATACACCCATTTAGTACAGTTATTCCGCCGTATCTGTCTGCATTACCCCATTTATTTTATTTGATGTCGTCGTTTCAAGTGATTCTTGTTGCGTGATATCCCGGGGGTGAGTGCGCCTGATGTGAATGTTCCCAAGGTATCTACCTGTTTATTACCCACTACCTCCTCTATACTGCTTCCAGGAGATAGTTGGTCGTTGCTGGTAGAGACGCGGTGCACGGTCCTTGTGGCCGTGTTACGATCGAAGATTGGTTTCATTCACTCAGTGTTGCACGGACTACGGTCCAGACACCGCCTTGTGTGCACTTGATTCCCCAAACACAGCTTGCCTGTGTTTGCCTGTGAAAGAGTGTGGGCCTGCACCGTTGGTGAGATGTGGCTCCCATCCACATGCCTGCCGGTCTTATTCTTTCAGGTTTACGCTGGATATGGGTGTGTGGATGGAAATGTGGGGGGTGCAGCGCAAGCCATCAGCGGTCCCTCTGTAGACGCAGTCGTCCTGTGACTATCCACCGTGACAGGCAAATCCGAAACCGCATGCCGCCAAAT
>OX104066.1:131577490-131603254 GCA_944474145.2 Dicrocoelium dendriticum
TATTGGTTCCCGGTCTTCGAGGCCTTTTCGGATTGCCTGGAGCAACCCAAGTCATCTTGAATCAGGACACCCAAGTCACGTTCGAGAGTTGATTGTTGCAGTACATATGTTCCGAGTCGGTATGAGTAGCTGCTCTGATGTGGGATGGAAAGCACCTTGCATTTACTGACGTTGAAATGCAGTAAATTTTGGGTCGACGATTGATGCACTGTATCTAAGTCACTCTGAAGCAGATGGCGGTCAGCGTTCACCTGGATCCGGCGCAAGATCTTGATATCGTCGGCAAAAATTAGGAAGTTTGAAGCGATTCCCTGTGCAAGTTCATTAATAAACACCAAAAACAAACGTGGACCTAGAACTGAGCCTTGCGGTACACCAAACTCCACTTGTATGGTGTCCGATAAAGAGCTCCGAACTCAGACAACTAATTGCCGTTGAAGTAGAAAGTTGGCGATCCAGCTTAAAAGTGGGTCTCCGATCCCGTAATGCTGCAGCTTGGATAGTAGTATCCGATGGTCTAGACGATCGAAAGCCTTGGAAAAATCCAGGTAGATCACATCAGCACCTTCTCCAGCGTCGGCTGCCTCGGTCCAACTACTGCGTGCAATTAGTAAATTAGTTGTACATGACCGCTGTCGACGGAAACCGTGCTGTTCAGGTGTGATGAGGATGCAGTTCTCCAGATAACACACCAGTGCATCGGCAACTATGGATTCCTTGACCTTGGAGAGTATAGGAAGAAGGGATACTGGGCGGTAGTTGGAGGACTCAATTCTGCTCCCATTTTTGTGAATCGGGGTTATTATTCTAACCTTCCACATAGAGGGGAATTGGTTCTTGTTTAAGCAGCGCTAGAAAAACTGGGCTAAATGTCCTGTCAGTTGGCTTGCTGCTGCTCCCAATGCCTCTGGAGGAATGGCGTCGACACCCGGCGAGCTGTATTTGCGTAGAGAAGTCAGCTTTTGCAATACAGCCTCTGCAGTAAAATTGATGTGGGTTACTCCTGGCGAGCAGAATACAATGCTTGGTAGATCGCTTGGTGGCAAGACTCTTGGAAACGTGGGGGCGTATTGCATCTGCTGCGCGTTTGCAGCTTCCATAGCCGTTCTTGTTGGGCCACCAGCAGTCCTGAGTGGAGGAATCCTTGCCTCACCTTTCGCAGACTATTACGGTGCTTGTACAGCAGTTTGTGGTTAGCTTTGAAGGTTTTTGCGATGTTCTGCTGGTAAGCGGCTTTGTCTTCTCTTAACAGTTGAGTGCAGTGGTTACGTTGGGCTACGTATTTGTCCCAAGTTTCTGGTGCTGGAGCTTCTCTGTACATTCGCCATGCTGCGTTTGCGTACTGTCATCCATTTTTGAGTTCTGTTTCTAACGAAAGAAACTGATTTGCCCTTACTGCAAGCTTTTATCTCTGAGGCCCGTGCAATCAGCTGACCGAATTTGTTGACGAACTCGAGCCAGGCGACTTCCGGGGGTTCCTCTTCGAGGAAAGACCGTGTTGTGGCGCTGACTACCTGGGCGAGTCGGTCGTAACTTGTGATGGTTCGCACAGTCTCATCTTTCTTATTCAGATAATCTGCATAGCAGACGAAGTTGAAACTGATCACTGCGTGATCACTGCGACCCAACGGGCAGTCTAAAACCAACGCATCAATCACATGCTCCTCGTTGGTAAGCACAAGATCTAGCACAGATGGCCTATTACCTGTTCTGAACCGAGTGGGCAAAGTGATGCGGTTGTAAAGAGGGACAGTAGTTACTAAATCTTGTATATCGGTTTTAAATTGTTCTCCGATCGTGGCAGGGGCTTCTAAACAATGTACGTTGAAATCACCCATGATAAGAATGTGAGTGAACTTTTGTTGTAAACTGCACCTTAAAGCAGCCGATAGGTGGTAGTCGGTTTCGGGTATTGAGTTAGGGGCGCGGTACACTAAGACAATAAGGCAAGCGTCCCTGCCTTTTAACTGCAACCGGCACCAAAGAGAGTCGGGGAACTGCGAGTCTGAATCCTCCAACACTTCGCATTGTAAGTCGTTTTGGTAGTACAGGATTACCCCTCCTCCTTTTGTGAGCCTGTCGTTCCGGATCAGTGACATGCCCGGTAGCGAAACTTCAGCGTCCGTCATTCCCGTGTGCAACCATGTCTCGGTGATACCAATGACATCATACGAGCCGGAAGCTTGGCGATCTTTCAGTTCAGCCAGTTTGTTAGAAAGACCCTAAGCATTTGTATACAAGCAGGACAGTTTCTCGGTCTCTAGGAGCCAACAGAGAGGTGAAGCTGTCAAGTGTGGGAGAATGCCGATTGATGGGAGGTCGGTAGTTACTCGTTTTTTTGGTGGGTCAATGATACCTCGTTTGTAACTTGATTCGGCCAAGGTGCGTCCCAATCTTCGTTTAGACCTACGTCAGAGTCAATTAAAGCAGCAGTCAAGTTACGCTTCTGTATATTCGTCGGTATACTTGCTGCTTCAGTTGCTTCAATATTTGAGCTGTGTAAAGTGTTTGCGACCTTAAACCGAATTTCGGAAGGAAGATGTTTCCGATTTCTCCGCCATCGATCCAAAACATCCTTTGCTTGTTCCTCTGACTGAAACACAAGTTTTAGGATTTTAGGGCCGCATCCTCTATACTTTGGTGAGAGAGGTATCCTGGTGAGCGATAGTGCCACAACGTTATCTAAAGAAAGTGTTTCCCGAATGAACCGCCACTGTTCTAAATCGTACTTTCCGATCTCTTGAACATCGTTAGAAGGATGTTCTGGCACGCCATGTATGAAGATTGTGTTTAGGTGGTCTTGCTTGCTGTGCCCCTCTTCGGTGTTTCGTTTTGGTTGTCGCGCGCTCTAAGGGACATCAGGATAGATACGTATCCCACAGGATTCGTGTTTTAGCGCGCTTGCGGAGAGCAAGAAGTTTTCTACGTCGGTGGAGGATTCTAGAGTTACTCGAATAAGTCTGAGTTCATCAGAGTGTGGTGAGTTTGGATGATGAGTAATTAGTAAAACGTTTATGGGCTTAGCTTTGATACTCATCTGCATACACAATGAGTTCCATTGGTCTTGGTCGTCTGATAACTTTTATCGCAGTGTGATGGCGGTAGATTCAGGGACATTTGAGCATACAACAGTTCGGGCACTGTTGTTGGATCCCTTTTTCGTCGATCTACAAGGTATGGTACTAACTAATAATAATAATAATAATAATAATAATAATGTGTCAGCTGTACGCCGTAACGGCACTTCGCTGCCGCGCGACCGCCACCAGTCGCGCGTGGGCTGAGTATACCGCGAGGACGCCCACCCCTACGCGGATTCGAACCGGTGACCATATGGTTGCAAAGCAAACGTGCAGACCACTCGGCCACCGGTATGGTACTCATTTGTCCTGACTTGTTGACAAGTGATTGTTTTTTGTTTTTCTCTCCATTTGCGTTAACTGTGTTTACAATGGAAGAGGACGCAACGGCGGCCTCTCGGTGGACCCTTGCAGCATATGTAACCGATGTTCTGGGAGGCTTAGTCTCGACAAGAGATAATTGAGCTACAGGTACCAAGAGTTGGTGTTCGGCTGCTTCATCCTTGGTAATGCTAGATGTCGGATCTAGTGGAATTTGCTTAACCAGACGTTTTGAATGGTGCCTAATTTTCGTTGCCGTGTGTACTGTTTGATTCACGTAGGTACAGTCTGTTTTCGCCCGGCGTTCTACCAAAGTCGGAGAAGACAACAAAGATGGAGACGTGGCTGATTGCGGTGCAGTGGAAGCGGATTGTTCAGCATTCGGTTGCTTAGCAGCCGCTACGCTTCTGTGGTGCATACTCGCTTCCATTGAAGTAATCTTATTGTTTATCCTCTGCTCTGCTTCTGTGATTAACCGGTCGCATTTCTCAGCTAGGATAAGCAAGCACTTAACGAGAGGGATGGTAGAACACGCAGTACAGAACCAAAATGCATCTTGGGAGCTATTTCGCTCCCGTAACTGTTGTTGGGACACATTTGCACATTTCGTATGGTACCATTCCAAACAGTGCGAACAAGCCAGACCGATTTTTACTACTCGATGACATTCTCCTAACCCGCAAATGCCTTTCAATGAGGGTCTCTTCGGTTCCGCCTTTCTGCTATTCAATTTGGTGTCGTTACCTGACCCAGTGGGTTGGTTAGCGTTCTGTACTTTTACAGCTTTGAGAGCGCCGCCAATCGGTCAGGCGAGCGTGGTGGTTGCAAGGTCAAATGAGCGGTCGGCGTGGTCCGTGTGATGGATTATGCAGCCGCACTGGCTGACAAGATCACATGGAATGGCGAGTGACTGGAATCTGAACAGAGCGCTGAACACAGATTGACAGATCACAGATCACAGATTCTTTCACAGCTGTGTTGAGGAACACTGGATCGGAATAAGCTTAGGCTTTTCGGCCTGCCTCGAGAAATCTGTATCGAATGGTGTCACACAGAAAGGCAATCGGCTCAATATGATTGAATTAAACGCTTGCACTTAATTGCAGATGCCAGTGAAAACGGTTAGTGATGGCACAGCCTCCAATCGTAGAAGATATTTCCACGTGTGATGGGTCACTGTGTAGAGCTGGTAAATCCGGTTCGAATGAGCGTACAGTGACAACGCTGCGAGAAGATGGAGAGAGGATAGAGGGGAGTAATCCAAATGAACCAGGAGCACGCACGTCACGTGTGTGTGAGGATGACCTTGGGTGACAAGCTCCAGCTCCAGCAGAACATAGAGGCGATCTTCACTACAAATCCCGGGTTTCTTAATAGACACGTCAACAATCTCCGGAAAGTGCAGCGAGAGATCCGAGCTTACTAGCTACAGGTGGCCTGGCACAGACCACAAAAAGATGCGGTCAACCTGCTTCGCCAACTATTCATCCACACTTTCTAGAGTGAATCAAGATAGCAGCCGCCTTTGACAAAGTTTCCATCGATACCAGGGATAAAACACGAATCGTTCACGGCACATAAACTGATGAAAAGGCTAATGTCACTGCGCGTGCACAGCTCACCTGACGTGGACGACATCAAACCGATGGCTTTAAACACAGCGGATATGAACCTTGCCAAACCATTAGTTCGGTACTTTACAAGTCGTCTCCATGAAGCGCATGTTCTCACGAGGTTCAAACGTGGAGTAATCATTCCTATTTACAAAAGTGATAATGTTGCGAAGCCCACAAACTGCCGTCAAATCACCCTCCACCCAGTGATATCCAAAGTAATGCCATTTATAATCGCAGAGGCGCTCATGGAATATCCTGAGAGCAACAACATCCTAGTGTCGCAACAGACCCGATTTCAACGAAGTCGGTTTTCCACCACAAACTTGCTTCTAGCCCGAGCAAACTGGACAGAATCATCCGATGTCAACGTGGGAGTCGAAATCATGTAGTTGGAATTCTCCAAGTCTCTCAGTCGCTTGGACCACCGCATTCCCCTTCACAAACTACGAAGCTGTGGAATCGGTGACATTGTGCTCGGATGGATCAGCAACCTCTTCATACAATTTCAGTTGAATGCGGATTTCGCGGCCCCCTTTCCGTCCCAATTGACCTCATGTGCGACGTGTCCCAAGGATCATTACGGGGAGCACGTTGATTTCTAGTATTCTTTAAAAATCTTGCCAGTGTACCGCAGTCAAAGATTTTGCTATTTGTAGAGAGTGAAAAATGTGTCATGCAATTCGGGCAACGGATGGTAATATGGCATTGCGGAGCCATCTCGAAAGGGCCTATACATGGTCATCCGATAATCGGCTCCAGTAAACCTGGTGAAATGCAAAGTTGTGAGCATACCCTATCAACTTGCCTATGAATATCGAATTGGGGACTAGATATTGCAACGTGCGTCCTAGGAAACCGACATCGGGCAGATCGTGTGAGACGATCTTCGCTGACCGAGACAAGCTAAAAGGAATCGAAAAGCGTCAGTCTATATCTTGGAATATTGCGGAGCCTTTCGGAAATTTTGCGCAACCTTCCCGTAAATGCTGAACGCCTACTTGTGGTCCTACGCGGAACGTGCGTGCCTGGCGCAAGCGCGACGTCGATGCACTTAAAGCGCCCCAACGTAGAGTCTCCAAGCTCATCAGAGGATTGTTTCTCCTCACCTACCATCGCATACTGCAGTTCCTGAGATTTTACAGTGATGCATATAGGTACCAATGAGAAGACCTCAGCATGGTTTATTTAATACTCATGAAATTAATTCACCATCGTCGCAATTCGTTACAACTGAGCCAAACTACCAACCAGAGAGGTCATCAGCTCAAACTGGCTACGCACTATATTCGTCTTGATTATCTGCGAAATGTCTCCATCCTTCCTGTATCCCGTGCCTGGAAAACCTTTCCGACTCACTATACCCTTACCCTTACATTATCGCATTTCAGAAACACCTTGAAGACACGATTTTTAATTTGGGTAACTTGACGTAGTACATGTACACTCAGCGAAAGAATAAACGCAAACCTGACCATGGCCTTAACGGCTCTCTCCGCAATATAGCGGTGAGGATGCACGCACAGCCGTTCTGGTGAGTAGCATGGAGGTATCAAACTTATTTCCCGTATTACATTGGTCGAAGGAAGGAGCAGATTAATCATCGTTGTCTTCTATTTTTGCTATTTTTCACGGAGTTTCTGAAATATCACTTCTCTCTGTAGTGATTTCTGTGTGCGCATTTCATTCCCATTGTTTGTATCGTTATACAACAATATTTGTAAATCCGTAGAGGAATAAAATGACGATTTACCATTTTCTTGAGCCTGTTAAGTTTAATTTTTACGCTATTCATTCAACGAGACCTGTCAAGCATCTGCTATTTCACCCGTAGGCAATCATTTTTCCGTGTTTGTTCTCATCCACTACGATAAGCGGAACTGATGTGAAAATGCAACTCTTTGTTTTTCTGTGCGCATGCCTTACAGCAGTTTAGTAACTGACGCACTCTCCAAAATGAGTCCACAACAAATATATTGTGCGCCGGCTATTTAGTACACCTTTTCTTGCTTCGAACAACTTGAAGAATGCGCTGATCTAGGTCACGTAATTCCCGGAGCTCTATACTGTAAAGTGTCACTGTACGATGCGGGTTGAAGAACTGTATGCTAACATTCTAAACCCAAACACAGGTATTGTTTTTCAGCAAAAAATTTGACCCGGTTGTAAAAGTGATAAAACTTGCCACAATTCTGGTAAAAGTTGCCAGTAAAGCCGGGGACCGATTGCATCGTTTGAAGGCGTAGGCGGGGTCGAAATCTTTTGTTCTACTCACAACGGATTTTCATATCGCATTCCGAAACAGTGATCCGACCAACATTTGAGGTCACCACTAAATACTGCTTCATTTTTAGTATTCGTTTGTCGTATTGTCAGTAAAATGGGGACTTCTTTATTAAAGATTTTGTACTTTTCTGATATATTTCAACGACAATACGTCTGGATATTGTCAGCATAATTCCACTATGCTTAAGTAAGACGACAAATTCCGAAAGCACGATATTATTATGCAAAACTCTTGACCCATTGTAGGCCAGTTCATTAGAATTTTTCTTATAAAAAGTCATAATATACCTCTATATATTAACGTTCTCGGTTAACACATCGCTACGACAAACTTCAAATGTTTATAGTTACCTTGATTAAAATTTTATTGATTTTCCTCCATCTGCATTGTTAGGCTTTCAACATTTGGAATATAGAAAAACAGGCATATGGCAAGCTAAATGAAATGTTTTCCTTTACTCTTCGTAATAATAGAATTGTGATTCTGATTGGCATATTGATGTTGACAACATAATTTATAATTTTTTCATGGACTTTTATTAGCTTAAGCTTATTACATTTTTGATAAAATTTGGCTACCCAGTCAGGTCTCTCTGTCAACTTGAGATTACTAGCACCACTGAGCCTATCTTTTCGAAAAAGTGCTCGGCTATTGACGTGCAACTGCGCATTTTAACTTACACAAAAAGTTAGACCATAGTGGCTATCCCGTTTAGATCCGCTCAGAAGAGTTTCTTCCCAGTTGAACACTAATTTGTTTGTTCGTTACTAGCCTGATAGTCCCGTACTATTTTCTTCACACTCCGATAAGAAATGTGTTTCTAAAGCTGATATATTCAGATGCTTTCTTATCTCTATAAGTCGGCACCCAGTTTCGCTGCTAACTGATAACCGTCTTGCAAATAGTAACTAAATAAAAATCTTTGGGCCCTAGTGAATTTTTTAAACGTGTCCTACTCTGATTTATATACTTGCTGATGCTGTCGCGTCAACATTGCCATTTTAACATGCCTAGCTCATTAAGTGCGTTTCATTAGCTCACCTAGACGTCATGGTCAAGTCTCGGGACGAATGCTACAATTATTTCAAAATAGAATTTAACACAGCTTTCAATCAAATCGGCTAAGCTCGGGAGTTGGAGAACATCGTGAATTGGGCAGAATGTTACTGTCAAGAGAAAACGCTCTGAAAACCAACTCAAAACCAGGAAGGACCTCAAATGCAAGGCTAACTCGAATGTTGCATCCTTGGAAATACTGGTGTATTAACGCAACTGGTCCAAATGGCAGACCAGGAACTAGCAGTGGATATTGCAACATAGTTGCTACATTAGTTAAGATGATGATTGAGGCGGTGTGTAGAATAATGGAGAAGGGCATGGCGTTTAATATAAGATGGGTCCAAAGGCAGATGTTATTATTTGCGATGAGGCTGCGGCTACGACGATCAACGATTCAATGATTAAAATACTCAGGCAGCGATCGTAATCGTTAAAAACCTGAAGTATTACGTCATTCTTCACATAGTAAACAATACAATGGGAGGACTGGTTTTGAAAGTTGCCATCATTTCAAGCTCACTAGTCAAGTGTAAACGAACAACAAAGTAAAAGCTCACGGGAGGAAAGCATCAAGCTTTTGTATACTAGCAGCAACTTAGAGGAGGAATAATATGTCACAGATTACAACAGAATCACAGGTGTTGGACTAAGTGTCCCGGTCGGCACGGAATATTGTATGTTACAGTCAAGCCTTCTTGTACATCAAGGTTAGAAAGGTTGTGAGGGCTGATCACAACCACGGCGAGTTTCAGTAGTTTGGCATTTATTTGCGGTAGATAAACTTAAGCATAACATCCTCTCCAACTTGATGACCTGTGAGTAGAAAGTGCTTAGCAACGGAGCTTCATGACGGTGATCGAGAAACGTTGTGAATCTCAACTTGACCAGAGTTAAATGTACAAGCGCGATGGTGATGACAATTTGGTGGTCGACTAAAACAGCCATGCCGCAAAATATCTTCACGAGGTGATGTAGCAAGCCCACTTTATTACCTATTTTGCGTGTGTGCAAGGGAACAACGACTGTATCGCCTTTCTGGGTGTATTAGTGACGAGGAGTGCAGTGAACTCAATAAGGTTGTCTCTCCTTCGCAAATCCACTTGGTTGTAGAGTGCAAAACACTTCCGTAGCTTCACACATATCCAACGTAAAATCTGTTTCACCAAAACCTTATTCCAACGAGCTTGTAGTATATCCAACCCAGAGTTCTTGTAGTCTGAAACGCAATTTATTGCCCTGACGCTGCGAGCAGATGTCTAACCTGTGACCTTTATTAATTCCACCGCTGCCGACAAAAAACAAGACAAAGCCCCTTACCGTGCTAAAAATTCCTGGTTATCACCCGTTGCCTTTCAAAGGAGGTCGTAGCCAATCAAATCGAGTGCAATACGATGTACATTCGTGGTATCCCTCTTTGGGCAACCATGAAGACACCAATGCCTTCAGCCATGCTTACCCAACCAATCTCTTCCAAAACACAAGGTATTTACCACTTTGTCTGTAGCTGCTCCAATAGTTACCTTTGCAGAACATATGATTATCTGCGCAAGGGGATTGGACAACATATATCAAAAGTTGATGTACTCAAGAGTAGGGGATTTTGATGTAATTAAGTGCGGTCCATCGCAGCCAGTTTCCAAATCAGATAGTCGTCCACATGCCCGGAAAATCACTAGACTGCAGTTTCAGCCTGTTGGACATCGTCAGTAGTGCGCATCCATCGGATCCGTCAGGCCTGTGGACGACTATCTGATTTGGAGAATGGCTACGATGGACCTCACTTAAATATATCAAAATTGTTTGTTGCCAATATGGGAGGTCAAACAAAAGGAAGGTCGTCAACCTCAAAAATGCCAGCCTTAATCATTGCCAATCACTTATTAGTCATAGGCCATAAAGTTGGCAAGAACGTTGCGTTTAGCTTCATCTAGCGCAACGTAAATGCCAAACTACTGAAACTCACCGAGGCTGTGAGCATCATTCACAACCTGTCTGACCTTGGTGTACAAGAAAAGTTAACGGTAGCACTCAAGATTCCGTGCGGACCGGGATAATTTTTTCAATACCTGTGATTCTGCTGTAAGCTGTGATGTATTATACCTCCTCTAGGCTTCTGCCAGCAGGCCCACTCAGTGTCCATTTCCCCAGTGATCTTATACTATGTTGTCGGCAAAAGCAACGAATATTTATGTGTAGTAAGTCGAATTTAGTAGTTTTCGTCTGCTCTCTTCAACCGCTTACACAAAGGGTGAAATTTCGAAACGTTTGTGAGCAATGGGTCAATCAAAATAATCGATTTATATTTGCCTTGGCTGGTCTGTTAACCAGCCGGATAAAACAATATCGGACACAAACTCAAATTGTTTGCATAGGTAAAGCTTCAAGCGCCGGTTGGCGGATGCCCCAGAAAAACGCAGCAACTTGGGTTTGCTCTGTCGGTTGATGACCTTGTACGCTTCCCGTGGATTTCGACACATCGAGTAGTTGAGTAAATGTTGCGCCTGTGCGAGGAAGGTTCCGCGGAATGTGCTCTGAAATCTGAGTGGTTGAGGTGAGATAATGGCAGAATCGTAACAAGAAATCTTTCTTACCAATGAAGGTGTATATTTTTCCGTGTATACATAGCCACCCAACCATTTTACTTGCCACAGGTACCCCGATGCAGCGAATTTTAAATCAGCACCCACGACCTACTGCGGTGTGGATTATGACGGTAGGAATTCCAGCTAAATAGAGAACTTCTGAGGCTATTCATCGGTTCTAAACGAAGAAGTCATAATTTCGAACTTCAGAAATTCTAAACGCTTAGCTCGACACAAGCGCAATTGAAGGACCCATTTCCTGCAAATAGAAATGTATACTGTCTACAAAATTATTTGCTAAGTTTGCGCACGCGTGCGCATGGGTTGAAGTGCAAGAGTGTTCCGGTCAAGTATAGCAGAACACAAGAGACGCATAACACAGTCACCGAGGGACAGCTAGAATAAAGGGTACTGCTAAGGTATTGAACAGTAGCTATGATTGGAAGCATCCAGTTCCGGATATAACTTTTACTGTAGTCTCCACACGACGCCTGCGTCTACAGCGGGATCATGGGTGGCTTGTGATGCACCACCCACAGCTTCATCCATACACCCCACCTCCAGTGTAAACCCGAAGGAATAAGACCGGGTGACATGCGGATGGGAGCCGCTTTTCATGCACACTGTTGGTAAATCGAATGCAGTGTACCTACAAACGTTGCGCCGATTCTGCCTACGTTCTCAGAAGAACTCGCCATCCTTTCGATACTGGACCCGAGTGGCGTTGCTCGTGGCTCAATAAACCTGCCTGCGTCAAGCATTTGCGCCCACACGTGCTACAGCACCATGCGCTTGAAGTCGACTAAGCCAGGCCTATCGGCGCCTGTCGCTTCCGCACTTGCCGCTTATTCTCAGCTTGCCCAAGGACTTTCTCTTGCACCCCCTCAACTACCTTAGTGATTAGATCGCGCCACTTATGCCGATCAACCACCTTCGATTTCCTTGACCTGCAATCAACCTTAGAAAGTGGTAGGTTCACTTTGATCACGGCAGTATCTATATAAGCATAGGTACAGGTTTGTTGTCGACTTTGTTGACGTCGAAATTGATAGGAGGAGTTAAGATCGACACCAAAATGTCGGATAGCTGAGGCGAATTTTAATAGCGATGGAAACAGCTGCATGAACACAGTGAACGTAATAGGCGTTTCAACCTTGCACCCGGGTATTTTAGCCTGACCAGTTTTCCCCGAACGGATCCGCGCCATTCACTAGTTGGAGTAACACATGGACTTATAAGCTGTTGACCTTCTATCTGCAATCCATTCGTCTCGACTGGCTTCCCATTTTGCTAGATCTACCGCATCGATCATCCGCTGGTTCAGACTGCTTGTCGAAGGTTTGTTCCTTATGCGATACGTGTCATATTACATATATATATATATGCACATATCGTTTACTATCAAACAGCCGTGACATCACGACTTCTATATGGTACCAATAGTTTAGCAGAATGAAGTTACTCAGTACTTCGTTTTTTCCATTTGTTTAGCTATTTTTTCAACAATCGAGCAGGGATGCACTGGAGTTCAAACTGCAGGTGGGTAATACCTTGCATAAATGCTGTTCAGTTGCGGTGCATAAGAAACGCACTCATCTATGATTTAAGTTTGTGTACGTCAGCTATGTTTCATGGCAGGTTCAGAGGCAACCGCTAATTATCAATGACAGAAGCCCTTGCTCATGAGCACATCAAAATATCTTCGTCCTAACAGTTTCTGAATGCTGTGTCGCATATAGCTCCTGTTAGTGAACGCTATGTGTTTCTGGGCCAACACTGTCCTCTGCAACGTTCGTAACTTGTATGGCAATGGAAGATAAGACGCGCTATATCATAGTTAGCTTGTAAATCATAACGGTTCGAAGCTGTCCCCGTGGCCCAGTGGCATAAGCTGTTGCCTAGCGGTGCAAGGCGCTGATAGTCATGGGTTGGAATCCTGATGGATCCGATGGATGCGCATTACTGTCGATGTCCAACGGGCTGAAACTGCAGTCTAGTGCTTTTCCGGGCGTGTGCACGACTATCTGATTTGAAAGCTGGCTGTGATAAATCTCAGTTATCAACATCTGCTAATCGTTGTAGGGTTTTTAAGAACTTACGGAATGCATTGGATTGCGAAACGCAATAACAGCTGCTGACTCTGCTGAATTTAGATTCGACTTGTTCCATTCCGATTACTTTGCACGTCCCAAAAACAAAAATATGTTACAATCTAGCACAACATTGCGCTGTCCCGTTTAGTTGGTGCCATATCACCTCTCAACAGTCAAATGTATGCAATGTCAATGGCACAAAGTAACTCTCAAATTCGCATTAATTCGGGTTGCCTACTTAGAAGCAGAAACTGCGATAGCTGGGTGTTACTGAAACACAGCTGAAGGACTTGATTATTCAAAACTGACTGTAGTTTTGGAGTCTGTAATGCGATGAAACAGTTGAGTATGATCAAAATCTGCAACTCAACAATTACCTTGGGATACGAATCGTTGGGTATGGGTAACGATTTCAGTGAGCCAAGAAATCGGGCGAGAACATATGCAAACAGAAATCTACCACACAGCAAACTTTCCTCATACAAACTTGCCCACTTATGATTCGCACATTGCAGTTTTTTGACAGTTTCATCGTAACTGCTGGTTTTAAACCTTTTAACAATTTTCACATTATTAAATCAACGTCCAACATGCTTGTTAGCTACAAATCTCGGCACGAGCTGCACTGTGATGCGTGGTAAAAGCTGTGTGTTTGATTTGTCAGACTAAAAGAATGGGCTTTACTCAAGTTTTGCAGTTTGCTGAGGCGGAAACGAGTTTTGATACACCGAGATTGTATATCTTAAAATACGGATACTTTATTTGTTTGGAGGTATTGATATAGTTAGAAATAAACGATCATTCACTTTTGAGGATACGAGACAGAATCATGTTACAACAGTTGACTTTGTTTTGTCATGAATCACGTCTTCGAAGTGTAGAGACCGCTGTTTCCAGAAGCAGTGAGAGCAATCAGTAAGACACCTCGCAATGTGATGGGAAATGTGTTGTCTTCACTGGGTAATGAAATAATGGCCTATATCCCTATAAAAGCATTCATTGCCAGAAGACTTCTGTGTCACTCCTAAGCTTTTTCTACATGGACATTCTTTTAGCTTTTAGCTTTTCTCAAGTTTCGTTAAAAATTTAAACACAAAACCCAAAAAGCAAACGCCATTTGTTGACTCACATCTGGTGGGAACACTGCGTGAGCAACAACCATGTTCGACGCCTTGTTTACGGCACAGGAAAAGGAAATGAACCACTCAGCACCGTTATTTCACGCACCAAGCTCCAATGGCTCGATCACGTGTTACGCATGCCATCTCACAGATTCCCGCGAGGTGTGCTGTTTGCGCGCCGGGGGCGTGGATGGAAGAAGAGGAGAAGTAGCCAAGGGTTGACTTGGTCGAGAGGAAGGCCGTCACTTCAAAATTGGCCTCAGTTGGTGCGTCTCGGCTCCCTGGTTGAGATCCGGAAGACGATGAACACGTTTGGCTGGATACACTTGTTGATATGGCTAGAAGCCGACCGGAGAGGAGATCGTACTGTGAGTTTCTTTGTCCCATTCCATCCCTCTTATTCTCCGCCTCCAACCACGATCTCATTATTTAACATTTATAATTTTGCGTAGAAAATTATATTTTTCCTGCTGCATAGTAACCGGCTGGTTGGTTACCGGAACGACGCCCATCCGTTACCGGTAGTTCGGCTTGCTTACACCTGTCGCATTTTATTCCTTTTTTCTTTTAGGTATTGCCGCACAGTAGCTGAGGTGCTTCCCACCTCTAGCTAATGTATATAGTGTGTGCGTTTGTGTGTGTTACTCAACTTGATAGTGCATAAACACAAATGCATATCATTCAACGCATAATACGAGAGAATTCATGCGAAACGAACACTTTATCTTCTAGTTACCTGCTCTTATGAACAATGGCTTAATTACGTAGTGTCAATGAATTAATACATCCTTAAGTCGTATTTTATAATGCCCTTAACATTGGTACAGAAATCACATGAACAAAAATGCTTTGCTACGTTTAACAATCTCGGAGAGAAAATATTGCGTTGGCATCTTAGCCGGCTTTACTAAATAGCCGAACTCAGCCGACGACCGCTAGATGTATATAATTTTTTAAATATATCACTTGACAATAAAGCGCAGCGGGTAAAACAGAGGTAATCTCCAGGCTCTTTTAGATTGGTTTAAACAGATGGTAGGAATATTTGGTGCTAGTCCTTACTACGTAATCTCGCTATATGTCATCAGAAGTCTATAAGGTCTGTTGTGCCACCGGAACGCGATAGAAGATTTATACTGTCCTAAGTTGCGCTTTCTTCACTGCCGTGTTATTGTACCTCAGCCTGGGCAGCTAAGCCTGATAAGATCATTCCACGTGCAATCTCATGTAAACTTAAAATATTAAAAAATTTAATGTTCTCTCCAAGAAACCATTTATTTGCCTTCCGTAATAAGCGCTCGGTGCTCCGCAAATATCTAAATTCACTATGCACGAGAAAACCTTTATAGAAACTCCTTCGCCATAAAATAAAACTAAAGGCAGCTTTTGGTTGTGAAAGTTTATATGAGTTTTTAATTCAATCCAAATAACCAAGAGATATTTCTGACTTATTATTCAATTGCAAAGTCTACTGCTTCAAAACCACATAAGTGCGGATGACAAAGGTTAGTATATTGGTGAAGGGCTGCGACATTTTGGAAACTGCTAACTTTCCAAAACCACCTCGGATTTCACATCCTTGCTTTTTGAATCAGAATATTTCGATCCAAATTTTGTGTTGTGTAGTTCATATACTCTGAACCGATAGACATGTTTTACTGTGTCTATTTGTCGACACCGGAAATGCACTGTATGCCAATTCAAGTCAGTGGCAAACCTTTTTTTAATTTTTCTTCAGGTTGCATTTTATTAACAGCTGAACACTTTTCATCCAATTTAGTCTATAACTCCTGGGGACAATCTCAACTTCGCAGCTAGTGGGAATTTGTCTCAACGTAGTGAAACTATATTGATAGAGGATTTAACTTTACTCGTTAGGTATCTGGAATAAAGAAATTCAATACTCGCCTAAATGTGTAAGCTGTAATTGTTTGGACATGGGTGAAGAAGCATCCATAACTGCAATGACGCTACAAACCCTAGCTAGGTTATATATTCTGCTGCTTTTTCTAATGCATCTCTGTTTCTACTCGAAAGCTTTTATCCCCAATTTGTTTATCATCCACATAGTGGGCTATAACTTCCACTAAATGTATGGTTAGCTATTCTGCTAAATTTGTAACTGTTTGACTCGATAGACTCAACTACTGAAATGACAGTGGAAAGTCCTACGTCCTCTCTCCCAAAGTGAGTCCATAATAGCTACGTCTTATGTTAACAAAACTCCTTAAATTTGTTGAGTACCACAGTTGTCTTGTACACGCTGGTGCTCTTAAACGGAGTGAAAAAGAAGAAAACCTCTAAAAATTTGTTTCATTCAGCATTTTGTTACTTTACTGTTTTGCTCAGTTCGTACTTATTCATACAAAGCACGATGAACCAATCTTTAGAATTTAGATTGTAGTCATGCTAACTGGACATCGTGCGTGTGAAATGTCCGTGTCTCTGTCCAAGTAAACACTTACGACATCAGGTTTACACCAATAGGATTTCGCTTCCTAGCAAACGGCACAGAAAAGCCACTAAGCAAACAAACAAAAATTGGTGTGATGTATTCAAGTAGATTTATGCAGCAAACGTAAATCAGCTCAGTCAAAATTCTCCAAGGCATAGAATTGGTTCACTTCAAAAGAAGACCATGGTAGACATTTCAAATAAATCACGCGCAAAATTGTTGTTTATAATCTTCCTGCTTACACATCCAATTGTATGCGAGAGTAAGTAAAACCAACGTTTTGTGCATTATAATGACATCTATAAGTAACAGTGAGTGACGAGGAAGGTAGTTGCCGTTGGTGTAGTTTCAACAACATTGTAGCTATTGTCAATTAAGCTGGGAAATATGGAAGTAGGGGTCAGATTAAGATAACCAAATAGGGGTAAAGCAAGGTGGGAGGCTTAAGCAGTAGCGTGTTTCGGCTTATCCGCCTTACTGTGTGCGCGACATAAGATAAGATGCGCAACGGCAGATGAAATATTTGGTTGGAGTGGCAGGAAGTAGATACCGATGAGATGGTGCCATGGTCCACAGATCTCCATTGGATGACGATCGGGTCCTCAACCGACGCGTTTGGTTAAACATAATGAAGGACCAGGAGACTGCGTTTGTATAAAATCTAACCAAAGACCAACCTGGTAAGAGTGGCCCTTCAGAAGCAGGTTATCATCATTTGGTCGCAGAACTAGTTAAATCGTCGCATTGCTTAAGGTTCAATTCTGTACCTTGTTACAGCCGACTTCACGCATAATACTAATAAGTTAGCGTGTTACAAATATCAACATAACGTCTTGTGCATTAAATGTCACGCGGGCATCAATTCATTCTCTCCCTGACGGGTTACATGCACGCAATATCCGTGACGCTCTCATTGGTCATGGGACATTAGCCAATGGGACTACCTAGAAGTAAGCCCAGGGCTGGTTTTTGGCGTCTGGGGGACTGGTATGATCCCATGTGGGTTGACACGTTGCTGATAAAGGAAGGCAGACAGGGATAAGAATGTCAGAGCTAGAAGTCACCAACAATACGCCCGACTGTAGCTGGTCAACCTTGGATGAGGTGCGGGCCCGTTCTCCGTCAGTAAAACTTTAACAGATCTTTTGTCGGAAACAGCTACCATTGGTTCGTATTCTGAACCGGCCGGTAGCCGGTGTCCCTGTGCCAAATTTTCAGCCCTTGTCCGAGCAGTCCGTAACGCATAGAGCGCACAATTTGTGCTCGGCCCAAGGTTCACAGTACCGGTGGCATATTTAGGCTCCAGATTAGTATTGTCTCTGGTCGAAACAATACGTCGCAAGGAGCTAATAATAACAATATTGATAATAAAAATAAGAATAATGGGCAGATTTCTTCTCAAGTGCAAAGCGGTGACAATAATTGGCACAGCACATACACCCAGAGGTAACGTCATGCTTTTACAAGAGCACTATCACGTTACCTTCTTATATATGTCTGCATTTCTGGCAAGGTATTTGCTCCATATGTTTGCCATATGCGATGTTAGGAGGCAAATTTTCAGTTTGAGTAGGTTGCAGACAATTAGGACTAATCACATTGTGTGGATTGGTGATATTACACACATGGGACCTTATCTGAGCTTTCATTGATTGGATGTTAAGATAATCTTCCCCACGAAAAATCGACTTAATGGTGTCCAGGTAGAGGTAGCTTCTCAACTTATTGCGAAGGGATTGCCCGGTCTCACACTACCTGATGGTGAATGACAACCGATTCCACAGCGAAGCTTATATGGAGAAACGAAACTTAGACCGTAGATTTGTCTTGCCTCGTGGTATAATCAGGGTAAAGTTTTAGTTACCTACGTCTCGCGTGTAATTTTTTTTGCAATGTTAAGGATGAATTGATTACAATGGGTATTGCCATGGATCAGATTGTGCAGCAGTCTCCAGTTATGTTTCAGTCTTCGCAGCCAAAACAGGTAGAAATGGAGTTGCTGGCATAGCTATCGAGAGTTCAGGATAGAAATTGTTTCTCAATAAATGTTTAGTAGACGACCATTGAAGGTTTTATATCTATGTTCGATCTGATTTCTTCATATTGCCTCTGATTATGCTGCGACACTCCAGTATGGGATGATTAAGCATCCAAATACGTCAACTGTAGCTGTGATTATATGCATGCTATAAGAGGTGTTAGCGAAGGATTGTCTGGCTCGTGCTATCTGTTACTTAATCTTTCCTATGAACATAAAGTTACAAAGATATTTGATTGCAAGTTCACTGGTAGACCGCTGTACACAGAAGCGTTCGCTGTTACGTGTGATAGGTACTTCGGGTGTCAAGCGACTGCAACCTATGTCACTTGACTGTTGTGCTTAAAGCGTCATCATCCACCTGTCGTATCAAGTCTCAAGCGAACGAATGTATCTTGAATGCGTAGTAGTACATTTGGATGCTCGACTCCTCGATACTTGCGGACGAGTGTTATATCACAAACGAATAAATACGGCATGCCATGTTTACTAACCGAACTGAGAGCATTAAAATAAAGAAGAGAAAATAATGTACCGATCGCAAATCTTTGTTTAATCCCACTGGTAATTGAACGTGGGGAAGAGCATTGGGCGTCTAAGGGGACTATTTTATCGGAACCGTTCGGGTATGATGATAGCCAACGCGTTAATGTGTTGCGGACTTCAAATAAATCTATGTGATTAGGTAACCGTTTGTGAGGCACCCGATCTAATGTATTCTGCATGTGCAAGCATAGAATTAATATGGCATAGTTTGAGCCACTGGAGTCCGGTATGTAGTTCAGGTAATGTAGCTACCAGAATGTGTAGGATCGTTAGTCAAGGAAAACTTTTTAGGACCTGTCTACACACACAACGTTTTACCAATTTCACGAATAATCCGGCTATTATCAGAGTATTTTGGCTTAGCCCGTTATGGTCAAGCTCCTGTTTTGTGCATCCCTTGCTGCAAGGGCTGCTGAATGCAATTTTCCGTTGGTCAGCAAGTTACTTGGATCCCAGTGTAACTGCAAGCATATACAAATAAGTAGTGATATATCACGACCTCCTAGTTTCATGGCGGATGGAGGGATGCCATCAGCTTCCAGAATTGAGCACGATTGAACAGAATGCGTTGCTTGACGGATATTGCGAATAGTAATAGCAATTCAGACGATGCTTTAGTGTAAGTAAAGCGTTAATGTCAAGCTTCATGTAGGTGGAGATGAAAGAGCTAAATGCGCCTGAATGTTGTCCACCATTTAATGATCAATGAAAAGCGTTTTGTTGGTACTTTAACGGAGAAGTCAGATCAACTCTGTCGCATTAAGTGTCATTCGCACGGTTGTTTGATCTTCCTGTTTCTCCCCATCAACTTTAAGTGTTCGATTCCAGAGATGAGTCGGTGCATCTGTGGAATCATGGTAAAATATCCTATCGTTTTATAGCGCGCGATCGGCTTGCTGGCTTTCTGACTCATCGAACGTTCGGCTGTTTCTTTTTAAACGTCACTGATTCGTAGTTCTTGTACAGCAACGAGGGTTATGGCTTGTTGAGACTAATGGTAGAAGTGCTACACGGCTGTGTATGCATTGTTGGAGAGAAACAAGACATCTCAATCGCAGGACCGGATTATTTGACGGAAGGGTTTCCAGTTACTACTGCGGCTGGTATAATAGGAAGGCGGTACTTGTTTGGTAGCCATTTTGACGGTGAAGTTTAAGAATATCATGTTGCCGTTGCTACCAGGGATGTTCTCTGAAACGTCTCTCAGTACGTTGGCCATACACAATCTAAACATCCCGTCTAATGTGTTCGTCAATTTAGTTAGTATAGTAACCCACTGTGTCCAACCAACTCTGACTGCGTAAATGAAGACTGTGGATAGACAAGTAGGTCTGGGAAAACCAGTGTATCTACGGTATGTTAAAATCACCTACAAATATGCTCTGTTTGTGCGTCAATTCCGATGCCAAATAGGAAGCTGTGGTGACACGGACCACATTCATTCTTGATGAATTTGACCCAACTAAGAGTAAATTCAGGCGTTCAGCAAGATATGACAGCATTCTTCTTTATTTCGTGGTTAACTAATTTCCATGTATTTTAGTACAATTGCATGATCATTACAGGGATGCGCACCTACACACTCCTATGCACCCTAAATTTTTACCACGTATAGAAGTATCGAGCTCAGGAACCACATACTCCTCTAATGCACTGAAACCCTCTAATCCTGCAAGGTGCATTGCACACGCTTCGATGTTACATGAGCACCTTCGTGAGAGATGTAAATGTTTGTTATTGACTCAACTGTGGGGCTATCCGCATTCGTTGTTACAAATTTTCACGCACGCTAGTAGCTGTTTTACGTCGCTATAAAATGAAGCGATATCCCCCACAACGTTTATACAAGAATACCGGAAGGTTAAGGAAATTGTAATAAAAACACTACTACAGCATTTTTGTACTAGGTCCGGGTGTGACATGCAAGTTCGATTTGTAATCCTCTCGCACTTTGATTTCGTCTGTCCAACGGCGAACCTTATCGTCGATGATATTTTCAGTGCATTCGGGGAAACTTTTCCGTATTACAACGTCTGAAACTTATGTTTCATGCAACATCGCAGCTTACCGGGCCAATGGCGTGCTTGCAATTCGTCGCTTACTTGAACACCTCACCAGTTCACTTTCCTTGCAAAGGCGTTCGTCATGACTGCTAACAGTAAGTTCCTGACGAATTCTGTCAAGGACTTTCGGCCCATTTGCTAGAAATAGGCCGTCTGAAATACTATACATGCATTTGGTCCTTGCTATGCTCTCCAAATCTTTGCGTTTCTTCAGACGCATGTTCGACGTAAGGAGCTCCTCGACGTAGTTCATTGGCTGAGGCACAGAACAAATGGCAGCTGTCCTGTCACTGACCGAGCGGCGATCCACGAGCCTACCCTCAGCTCCACAGCACGCATTTGTTCGCGCATGCGAACGAACTCATGCGTCCGATGGTCGATCTGGATGGTAGCGGGCTAATAAGTAATACATCATAATTTACGACGAACAGCTTTGTTGGAGTAATTTATATTGTCGAGCAATTCCTCCGTGGCGAAGGATGTTTGACATCAACGGTCAAAAATATGAGATTATGCCGCGGAAATGTTGTTAATTTAAACTGCATGAATAACACATTCGTTCTTGTACACGCTGCCGAGCAAGCAGCATAGCTAGTGTTGGCGCTAAGCAACTGTAAACCTGCAATCTATTTGGCGGTTGAGAACGAATTTTACAACGCCTCGCAATTTTAGATATTCGCTTAAAGTAACCTAAATGGTGCACTATCCTATGTTTGACATTTAGTGTCCTGTGAATTACGGACGAGCTCCGTTTCGTACCATCTTTGCGATAGCTAGCCAGCTATGCTCAGAGGAAGCAAGTACATGTAAACTGCAACACATCTCTGCAGTTTGCGATAATGAACGTGCAGAGATTTTCCTAGCAAAGCACTCAGACGGGAAGGCGAATAGCGGGAGCGAACGGTTGCCCGACATCCCTAAAAACATTGTTCATAACCATGCCATACAAAGGAGACTAAAATGACAGGATTCACAGATCGCCTACATCAATCGGTAACAGAGTACGCCGTTGAGCGTGTGGTTTGGCACCAATTTACAAAGTTGCTGCTTAAATCCACTCTGGACAAGACAGACACTTGCGCTTCACTACATGCGTTGCCTGCGTATTTTGCTGTTGCAAGAATGCATCGCGGAGCCCATTTCATCGTCCAACAAGAGTCCATGAACTGAAGGATTAAGTGAAAAACTGCGATGCTAGCTATGTGCTCGTAAAAAAGTAACTTTTATTCTTGTTCCCTTCAGCTCATCCGCAATGCAACAAAAATGAGCAGGCACATGGGGGGATATGATCAGAAGGCTTATCGGAGGACAGTTTATATGTCTTCGGTTTCACACTTCATGTAGATGGCTACAGTGCTATGAAGAGAAAGGGTGCTGTAACGCCCTTGTGTGGCTGTGATTATGGAGTTGTGCCAGGAAATAAGGAAGTTCAAATTTTGCTGTATACATACATATACATATGTATATATGAATGAATGGAACCGCGGCCATCTAAACTCCCAACGTACGTGGCTGACGCCAAATATATGCACCCGTTATTTCTGCAATTTCTTCACAAAACCAGATAAGACCAGCGTCAAGTCAACCGCGATGTTTCCTTGATACATCAACCCTCCCCTTTCACAAGGTATACCGGTGACGGCGGATGGCATGCCACCACAACCGCCAGACTTTGAGAGATGGACTCGTTTCCAATGCTACCACACATATTTGCTGCTCAAGACATCCGCGATTACAATGACTCACAAAAAGTGACGTGAACGCTGACTCCACCATCTATGGTATGTTTCCATTATCAGACCGGCTTGGCAGCGTGTACAAGAACGAATGTGTTATTCTTGCAGTTTAAATTAACAACATTTCCGCGGCATAATCTCATATTTTTGACCGTTGATGTCAAACATCCTTCGCCACGGAGGAATTGCTCGACAATATAAATTACTCCAACAAAGCTGTTCGTCGTAAATTATGATGTATCACTTATTAGCCCGCTACCATCCAGATCGACCATCGGACGCATGAGTTCGTTCGCATGCGCGAACAAATGCGTGCTGTGGAGCTGAGGGTAGGCTCGTGGATCGCCGCTCGGTCAGTGACAGGACAGCTGCCATTTGTTCTGTGCCTCAGCCAATGAACTACGTCGAGGAGCTCCTTACGTCGAACATGCGTCTGAAGAAACGCAAAGATTTGGAGAGCATAGCAAGGACCAAATGCATGTATAGTATTTCAGACGGCCTATTTCTAGCAAATGGGCCGAAAGTCCTTGACAGAATTCGTCAGGAACTTACTGTTAGCAGTCATGACGAACGCCTTTGCAAGGAGAAGTGAACTGGTGAGGAGTTCAAGTAGCGACGAATTGCAAGCACGCCATTGGCCCGGTAAGCTGCGATGTTGCATGAAACATAAGTTTCAGACGTTGTAATACGGAAAAGTTTTCCCCGAATGCACCTGAAAATATCATCGACGATAAGGTTCGCCCGCTTTGACAGACCGAAATCAAAGTGCGTATGAGGATTACAAATCGCAATTGCAGGTCACACCCGGGACCATGTACAAAAATGCTGTAGTAGTGTTTTTATTACCATTTCCATTAACCTTCCGTATTTCTTTATAAACGTTGTGGGTGGATATCGCTTCAATTTTATAGCGACGTAAAACAGCTACTAGCGTGCGTGAAAAATTTGTAACAACCGAATGCGGATAGCCCCACAGTTGAGTGCAATAACAAACCATTTACATCTCTCACGAAGGTGCTCATGGTAACATCGAAGCGTGTGCAATGCACCTTGCAGGATAGAGGGTGTCAGTGCATTAGAGGAGTAATGTGGTTCCTGAGCTCGATACTTCTATACCTGGTAAAATTTAGGGTGCATAGGAAGTGTGTAGGTGCGCATGCCCTGGTAATGATCATGCAATTGTACTAAAATACTGGAAATTAGTGAACCAACGAAATAAAGAAGACTGCTGTCATATCTTGCCGAGCGCTTGAATTTACTCTTATTTGGGTCAAATTCATCAAGCATGAATTTTGTCTGTGTCACCTCAGCTTTCGATTTGGCATCGGAATTGACGCACAAACGGAGCATATTTGTAGGTGATTTTAATATACCGTAGATACACTGGTCTTCCCAGACCTACTTGTCTATCCACAGTCTTCATTTACGCAGTCAGAGATGGTTGTACACAGTGGGTTAATATACTAACTAAATTGACGAACACATTAGACGTGATGTTCAGATTGTGTATGGCCAAAGTACTGAGAGATGTTTCAGAGAACATCCGTGGTAGCAACGGCAACGTGATATTCTTAAATCTCCCCGTTAAAATCGCTACCAAACAAATACTGCCTTCCTACTACACCAGCCGCAGTAGTATCTGGAAACCCTTCCGTCAAATAATCCGGACCCGCGATTGAGATGTCTTGTTTCTCTCCAACATTGCATATACAGCCGTGAAGCACTTCTACCATTAGTCTCAGCAAGTCATAACCCTCGTTGCTGCATATGAACTACGAATCAGTGACGTTTAACAAAAAACAGCCGAACGTTCGATGAGTCAGAAAGCCAGCAAGCCGATCGCGCGCTATAATACGATAGGACATTTTACCATGATTCCACAGATGCGCCGACTTTTCTCTAGAATCGAACCCTTATAGTTGATTGGGAGAAACAGGAAGATCAAACAACCCTGCGAATGACACTTAATGCGACAGAGTTGGTCTGACTTCTCCGTTAAAGTACCAACAAACGCTTTTCCTTGATCAATAAATGGTGGACAACCTCCAGACGCATTTAGCACTTTCATCTCCACCTACATGCCCCTTGACACCAACGCTTTAATTACACTAAAGCATCGTCTGAAGTGCTATTACTCTTCACAATATCCGTCAAGCAACGCATTCTATTCAATCATACTCAGTTTTTGAAGCTGATGGCACCCCCCTATCCGCCATGGAACTAGGATGTTGTGATATATCAATAATTATTTTGTATATGCTTGCAGTTACACTGGGATCCAAGTAATTTGCTGACCAACAGAAAATTGCATTCAGCAGCCCCTGCAGCAAGTGATGCACAAAACAGGAGATTGACCATAACAGGCTAAGGCAAAATACTCTGATAATGGACGGATTATTCGTGAAATTAGTAAAATGTTGTGTGTGTAGACAGGTTCTGAAAAGCTTTCCTTGACTAACGATCCTACACATGCTGGTAGCTACATTACCTGAACTACCAATCGGACTCCATTGACTCAAAATATGCCATATTAATTCTATGCTTGCACATGCGGAATACATTAGATCAGGTGCCGCATAAATGGTTACAAAATTACTTAGATTTATTTGAAGTCCGCAACACATTAATGCGTTGGCTATCATCATACCCGAAAGGTTCCGATAAAATAGTCCCCTTAGACGCCCAATGCTCTTCCCCACGTTCAATTACCAGTGGGATTATACAAAGTTTTGCCATCGGTACATTAATTTCTCTTCTTTTCTTTAATGCT